>VYXB01001133.1:31715-176524 GCA_013397135.1 Pachyramphus minor
GGGAAATCATGGAAGCAGCAAAACCTATCATCTGACTCAAAAATTGCTCCTTGGATCTCTATAACAAGGTTCTGAAATAAGTTCTTCTATTCCTGGTGTCCTCTAGCATTCTCAAGCCATGTGCAACCTCTCAGAATTCCTTTGCCCTTCCAAAATTACAAAAATTACCAAAGATTAACCCAAGCCCTCACTTTACTTTGTGCATGTTTAGGTACTTTTTGAGCCTACAGCACCTTGTCGTTTCAAGTGGGAGTTAACCTGAGAGCAACAAGCACTTCTCAGACCAGCAGGCAGCCCTTTCTAACACACTCCTTGCAAGCCCTCGGAACAATTAGACCTTGCTAGACCCTGCATTAGAGTTGCCTCACTCTGGTGTGGTTGGTTTGCTCAGCCCCAGAGTTAGAAACAAAAACCCCAACTCTCAGCACTCGGCAGGCAAAAAAGGCTAGTCAACCAGCCACCAGGCCAAATTAAGCCTGCTGAGAACTCAGGGCCAGCTCCTGAAAATCATTAATGTGTCTAAGTACCTTTGAAAACCTGTCTCTAATGCTCTAAAAGATGGTTGTCAATAAGCCTTCTCTGGATACCTGATGGGAAGGAGGAGGCTGGGATCTAATGAGTGCTTGGCTCTGAGGATGCAAAGGTGCTTCGGGGTTTTAATAATGCTGAGTTTCAAAAAAATAAATGTTGGTGCTCCTTATAATTTCTTCTGCTTTTTGAGGCTTCCTCCTTATCCACAGGAACCAGAAGTTCATTCTATTGCAAAAGAAAGGTTCAAAGTTCTTTAGCAGTAGCATGGCTTCAGAACCGTGAGCTTTAAGACAAAAAACTAATTGACACAGCAAAATAGTGAGAAGTGCTCACACTAGGAGTCAAGGTCCACTTTGGCTACACAAGTGAAAAGTCGACTTCAGCTCTGAAAATATGATCTAGAGAAGTATTTGGGAAGATTTTATAAAGCCAACTAGCTTTCGTTCAAAGCTGCTGAAGTCCTGTTTTTGAGAGTGACTTTAGCACTAGGGCACCTCAACTTCATTTAGTCATGCAGACCTCCAAGGTCACTTTCTCAATAATAACTACATCAGATCATGTAGCTACATAATTTTTCTGCTGGTGAAAAGTGTTTTGATTTAACTGACTTGATTTTAAGTTGATCCTACCCCTTCTGTGGATGATCCTAACAATGTTTTACAATAGCCATTTATTTCTTCTTACAAGTTGCTTATTTTTGTAGGGATGATTTAGTGGAATCTTTCAGTGAGAACAGCAGTATCTACTACAGCTTTTTTGTCTCCTTTCAAATTATTAGTAGAAAAAGCTGATGATAATGCTAATAAACTGGTTTTCTTTTGTACATTCAAATACTGGACATCTGTAACTTTGGCCCTGGGGGCTAGTTACTTTTGAACAGTGTTACAGAGTTTTTATTTAATTAATAAGTAATTTGATTCTTTCCTTTTCAGCTTCTAACAAGCGATAACAGCCTTTCTTTCAAAAAACCAAGTACAATGCTTTCTTTTCCCCAATAAGCACTTAGCTCTAGGCCTGGAAAAGGGCCAGAGCACACAGGGACAGTGTTCCACAGTAACATTTTGTACCTCATTAAAAAATAACAACAACAACAATAGCTGACTTGCAGATGAAATAGAATGTCTTTCTTTTCCTCCTTCCCTTATTTTACAAATATTCATTTATTCATTATACTTCCTGTAAAAATGCCTGCACACATGCACATTTGCACTGCAATTTTCTGCCGAACAAATGATGTGTTAAGATGTGTTGTATTATTTTTATGAATTTAGTTTGGCTTACATCAAGCTACTGTGAAAGATCCCCCATCTCAAG
The DNA here is from genome assembly GCA_013397135.1 of Pachyramphus minor. Lineage (NCBI taxonomy): Eukaryota > Metazoa > Chordata > Aves > Passeriformes > Tyrannidae > Pachyramphus > Pachyramphus minor. The sequence goes on from VYXB01001133.1 coordinate 33,561, forward strand.
GTCTCTGGGGAAAGGGATTTCTGGGTGATTGATGGTTTGGATTACTTCAGTTTGGGGGTGCTTCTCTTAAAAAAATCTGTGGAAACTCATTACTTTTAAGGTCTCTCATATTGAGTATCTTAAAGCTGAGAGATTGTTAAGTCCCTCTGGAAAATATTGGCCTGGAAGACTTCACCCATCTGTGCAAATACATCACAATCCAATTAAACTGGTAGACTTTGCAATTATTTGCAGATTTTCACAATCTGGCAGCATCAAGCAGATACAGCCTGTATTGCATAAGCGAGTTGTCGCAAGCCCCTGTGCCCCACAGCCCGACAGAGCTCCGCAAAAACCTGGAGGAGAAGTGGTGTGGTCTGAAGATGGGCACACACTACTCCTCAGCTTCAGCAGGGCTGCAAAGGGATGGTCTCCAGTCCTAAAAGCCTGGCAACCCACAGCTGAGCTCTTGGCTCCAGCCCCAGGGCATGGTTAAACATTACAGTTTGCTGCACCATCCCCTTCACAACTTCACTACAATGTCACAAAGCCAATTTAAGGGGTTTCAGTCCTTTGCCACTCTTGACCACTTATTCCCACTTCAACATTAAGCAAGGTCTTTAAAATGAAACTGAAAAGTAAGAAAACAAATAACAAAAAAGATTGTGGGGGAGGAATAATCCAGATGATTTTGGAGCACTGCTATAAACAGTTGCACTTTCACAACAGAGGAAAAGGGAAACAGAGGCCAAAAAGAGGTTTTTTCTAAGGAACGAAAGAATCACAGGATAATCTGAGTTCAAAGGGACCCACATGGATCATCAAGTCCAACTCCTGAGTGAATGGCCCATACAGAGATCAAACCCACAACCTTGGCACATATTAGCACCATGTTCTAACCAACTGCGCTAATGCTAAACTCAGTAGTAGCCAAGGACTATTTCCCCAACCTGTCTCAGCATACAGCCATGTTAATGTTTATGATAGCAAAGGGAATGAGGGTTTGGAGAAGGAGGAAGGTGAGCAGGATGATTTCTGTGGCAGTGTCCCATCTCCCATGGAGTGTTTGTACGGAGCAGATTCCTCCACCCAGCTAGATTGAGGTACTCAAAGGCTCAAAATATTGAAAGTACTTTGAGTACTTAAAGTACTCAAGGATACTTTGAATTCAAAGAAGTAGGGTGTTTGTTCTTAACAAACACCTTGGCTGAGTTGAAACTAATCACATTCATTCAAGCTTCAGGATAACTTCTTAAAATCTAGGCCCTTACCAAAATGAAACTCTCAAGATCTGCTTCAAAGTTGGATTTTCTCTACCATTGCCATTTTCTGTTGCCCATTTTCACCCTGTTTCACATTCTCCCTCAGTGGAGTGGATGCTGCTCTTTGGCAAGGCGAGGTTTGAGCTAGGTAATGGAAGTGCCTCAGGTTAAGTTAGTTATACAGGAAGGACAGAGCAGGGGTTTTTTTTGATATTCATTGTAGCTCCCAGGTCTGGTTCACAGCACAACCACACCAACAACGGTGTCAGCAGGACCCACAGTTTACTACGTGGCAGAGCCAGGGAAGGCACCAACTGTTTTGGACACTGTAGCAGCTACATGTGGCCCTAGGTGCCTAGCTATGGAGAGAATTCCCAGTCCTCGACTGGCCTTGACAGATCCCTGCCAGCTGGTATTTCTGTGCACCACAAGAGGGTGATACTCCAGAGCAAATGAGATGTTTTCACTAGCTCTAAGGTCACTGCATCCCACTGCCATGGGACAAGGCAAGGGGACATGTGAGGAGGAGGACTGTTGAGCAAGGATCCAGCCAGGGAATGAATAGGAAAGGCTGAGAGGGAAAGCTCTGGCCTGAGACCTGCTGTTCTCGAGACCTGTGAGGGTCAGTACCCATGGTGCTGTAGGCTCTTCTGGAAACCAGGAAACTGCAAGGAACCCAGCTCTGCACAAGCCTCAAAACCCACTGGAGGAGGAAATGAGGGAGGTGAAACCTTGCTAAATTGCAGTAGCCAGCCTGTTCAGGAGACCCATCTGGGTCAGGTGAGTCTGCACCATTTCAGAAGCAGCCTTTCCTCTCAAGACCCACAGCCATGAAGATGCCCAAACTCTTCCTTTCCAGAAATGAGAAGGAATAAAACCTTTCAAATCATGGCTGTATCCTCTCCCACAGCACAGAGCTCATACAGCACACCCATTTCAGATCCCACCTGTACCGCAACCAAAAGCTCTCCCAAGTCACCCAGCCTGATTTCTCATTGTCTTTTGGGGTTGTTTCATGTTCAGAGTTTGAAATATAAGTATTTTTAAAATGGATATGTACGTTATTAATTCTGTCTATTTTTTGTTCTCATACATAATTATGTCATTCAAAATTAAAATATTTCACCAAAGGAGAACTAACAAGCTCTAAGATAATCAGTTCAGTAGTCTTGTCTGGACCTCCATTTAAAAATAGATTAAAGGAGAATGATGTTCTAGCCATGTGGCTTAGGTCTCTCCGTAGAAACGAGGGAGAAAATACTCAAGAAAATGAATGAAAAAGCAACAAAGTTAAAGGAAATAGCCCCTAGAGCATCCTTCTCTACTTGGATAACACAGCTAAGGCTTTTAATCTAAAGGACAGGATTTGTCTCCATTACTGCTGATACACCCCCCTTTCTTCTTATTTCCATGGAGTACCTTCTTGCCAGCTCCTGCATCATTTTCTGGGAAACTGAACTCTTCTGGCAAGCTGAAGATTTCATAGTTTGTCAGCTAACAGTCCATGGAGGTGAAATTAGCACTGGCTCATCATTTCTGGGGCAGTTTCCAGTGGTCTGTAAAAATCACAGTTATCACAGAGAACAGGGTTCAAGCCACCTAATTTTAGCTGCCCAATATGGGATTCCTACTCTAAACTACTCACTTTCCCAGAAAAATGGAGCACTACCAGAAGACAAGTCATTCCTCTTCTCTGGGACATCAAGTGGGATAGGTGAATCAGCCTCTGGATATGCCTGTGTCTGTTCATTGGCTACAGAGAGTACCTACATGTCCAGTTCAGACTGGATGTAAACTTCTAGTCAGTCAAATTAAGCAAGTCGAGTTCTACCCATGGTGCTGGCATCTCCCCATGGTTTCCATTTGCAGCAGTACTGTAACAGATGCTGAGAGTACATTAAATGCTTTCCTAATGTCACATTACCATGTCTGCAATCATGGTAATTGCCTCAGTGAAGTTTTGCAATTGCAAACAAGCAGGAAGCCATCTGCAAAGGAATGCGTCTATTAAGATGTGGCCCCTACTCTGAAAGTGCTTGAAAAGCCCCAGCACATTTCTTGGGCTACAGATTAAAAAAAAAAATTAAAGGTCAGACTCCTGCAGCAATATGGAAAGTATCCAGCATGCACTCCAGTGATCCAAGGAATAGACTGACTTTTGCTTCAGGACTGTGCTAATTAAATACTGCTAACTACATCTGAATAGAATTAAGTCTAATTTAAGGCCCTTTCTGAGCTCCAGGGCAATGTAGGCCTGTCCTGAAAAAAGAAATTACCGACTGCTGACAACAGGTGTCAGCAACAGAAGTGGCTGAACCAGGGCTGAATGTGAATTAGCTGCAAGTGTAGACAAGGACAAGTTAAGTTCAGCATTGTTCCTGCAGCCATGATGGAGACCTTGCTGGAAGCATGGACAAACATAGGGAGCAGAACAGTTCCAAGTGCAGCTGCACTTGTCAATGTGTGCAGATGACTCCTGCAGCTCTAATTTTTTGTGGTGTAGATAAAATTTGTTGTTTGTTGGCACCACACATGCCAAAAGTACCTTAGATTTCCATAGGAATTCTTGGGTGGTGGCCAAGGGGAATATTTTGCAATGAGTACTTGCTCCTTTCCTCTTATTTCTTTCTCCTACCCTGCAGTCCACAAGGATTCCCAGAATCAGGGGTCAGGTGTTTTACTTCTCATTTCCATACACACCACACTGTGCATCCATGTGAAATCAATCAGGAAAGGTACTACAGAGGTCTTGGACAAACCAAAGTAGCCAAACACTATAGGCCCCATTGGCCCTTTTGCTGGAAGCTATTTTGCTACCATTTCCTTCTGTCTCCTACACTGTCTCTCTCACTGTGTTTCTTTAGCAACATCCTGTGTCTCTTCTTCTCCTCCTTTGCTCTTTTGCTTTTAAATATACATTTAAGATGGATTTTTTCCCATGCCCTTTCTCATTAATTTACCCCATATGTGTATATGACTCTTCAAACAAAAAGCTTTTGCCCAACTCTGTCTTTGCAGTCAGTTTTTAATGTTTGGATTTTATTTTTAATATTCTTTGCTGTCATGCTCTTTTCCTCCACTGCATTCAAAATCAGGCCTGTTTAACACTTCTAACTGCCCTTCCACACATCCACAGGCACAAACATCAATTTGATGCAGCCTTTTGTCTTCAGTTCCCTCTCCATATACTGTCTTTACCTCTCCATCAAGAAAGCAAGAAAAACAGGTTTGTGGTCAGTATTTCTTAACAGAACAAAACCAGCAGGTTTAAATTCCTCTGGGCTTGTTTGTGATTTGGTAAAAAGACAGGGTAAGGACCAGACTGACAGCTGAGGACACACACCCAGGCACCCAGCCTGAGCTGAGCAGGCCACCTGCTCTTTCACAGGCACAGGGAGGGGGAAGGCAGCAAATCCAGACTAAGTGAAAGGAAGGGCAGTTTCATCCCATTCAAAAGAGTCATACCCGCTCCAAATTAACATCTCCATTTTAATTTACCTTCATACCTCCTATTAGAGTAATTTATCTTCCAAGTCATGTTACAAAATGAAAGCTCTGCCAAGGGTTAAGGGTGTTGGACCAAGCTCACTTATAAGCCCACTTGTAAGTATTCAGCACTTGCACATAGGTTAGATTTCCTGTAAAGGAAGGAAAGTAATTCTCTGCTCCTGATTTGTGACAAGGCTGTATAGTGCGCTATGATCCATACTTGGATCCAGAATAAAAGCCTTCAATTCTGTATCAAGAAAAACAATTGTGCATTCTTAGCTTTCCACTGACAGCAAGAAGACTCATATTTGAAGGATACATATGCTTAACACTGTCTTTAGAAAGCTCAAAAGAGTAAATGAGAATTGTTGACAGAAACTGGGGAAAAATTGAACAGAAATTAGGACAATTGTTGTTGCTGGTGTGGAACTGCTGCAGCCATCCTTTTGGATGTTCCACATCAGGAAGGCTCAACTTGCTTATTGGATCTTTTCCATCTCCACTTTTAGGAGCTAGGGGTTCTAGCTAAGGACCAGACAGAAAGATTCACTGAGGGGACAAGGCTGTTGCTACAAGACCATTTACTTTCTCCTGATTTACAAAAGGGTATGCCAGGATATTGCATTGATGAAAAGCTCTCACTTGGAAAGGATGAGTCTGAACTCATTTGGGTCTGAACTCATTTGGGTCTGAACTCATTCAAATTGACCAAGTGTGTTTCACTGTAAGTCTAATCGAAGAAAACTTTTCTAAGGGAAGATGATTCGCTTGTACCTGAGAGATCGCCTTCCATGCCATATTTTACTCTTTTTTTTGTTGGGTTTGTGTTTTTGGTTTTGGGCTTGGTTTCTTAATATAGTACCTCAGATAAAGGAGGACATTTATCAGAGGGAATTCCACTGGAAACATGTAACTTTGGGAAGTGAAATCATACCAGCAAGTTCTGTTGTATTCAAAGAGGGACCAGTTCAAGAAACACCTGAATGTGTAAAGGAATAATTGTTCATTTGCTTCAATAACCAACTGCCAACTCTGCCATTCACCTTCTGCCATAATTCCACCTAGGTTAAACACTTACTTGTGCTCTACCCTCCTGATGTGGGGTGGTGAAGACTACAGAGATCATTTACACCAGTTTCACAGGATACTCTGTTTTTTAAAGGATGATGGAGTTTTTTATGATGAATGTTCCTATCCCTAGCAAATGCTTATACACTGGCATGCTGATGATGTCTGTAGTGAGGCTAAGAGTAGCAGTCAGTTGAAAGGTCCATCCAGTCCTTTGCTGACATTGGCTAAAAGCAAATCCTTAGTGAAGAATGTAGGAAGAGGGCAAGCCTGTAATACTGTTTCCCAAGAGTATTCCCCCAAATTCTAATGGTTCGAGACTCAGGAATTTCCTGAATGTTTTGTGTTTTCTTATCCAGGATGGATTTCCCTTCTGCAAACTTGTTCAATCACCACTTGATCCTGCGTATACTTTCAAGACCTGCATCTGCTGGTGAGTCCTGGGCCTTTACTACACCTCATGGGAAAAACCACTCACCCTTGGTTATTCTGAACTGCCACCTTGACAACTTCTTTGTTTTGTACTGGAAGAGACAGTGAACTATCACCCCTCCAAGACATATATGAGTTTAATAGGCTTCTATCATAGATGTTTTTAACCAATCCTCTCCTAGGCTGAAGAATTAGAGAAGGTTAAAAGAGTGAGCTTGATTAATTCTTGCATATAAGCAGGCTATCCCATACCTTGGATCACATTTGTTATCCTTCTCTGAACATATTCCATTTCTGCATGTCTTTTCCAAAGTGGGAAGAGCAGAACTGCTCATGGATTTCGGCATACCACAGATTTGTACAGGGGCAGAGTGAAGATTTCTGATTTGCTCCCTAAAATAAGTCAAGGTCTTTGACCCCTGCTGATCCCTGAGATGGTTCCTTGTGTTACAGCCCATGACTGTTACTCCATGACAACAGCAAGCTCTTAGCCCATTGTTGTCCATGTGAGGCAATATCACTTTTTCCCATATGTACCACTCTGTGTTTATCCACAGTGACACTAATAATATATCCATGCTGCCTGTTCAGACTGAACTGCTCTTTGCTGCTCTTCAGCTTGTACATACCCTCTTCTTCTCAGCCCACTGCTCCTGCACAGGTTGTTCATACTGTGCCACAGAGCATGTGATAGAGTTGTAGCTTGTTCATCCATGTACCAAGCCAGAGGCAGAGAGGCAATATGCCATACACAGCACATACACAAGCACATACACAGCCCCAGGACCAGTGACTCCATTTAAAAGATGGAGCTGTATTTCCTTCCACTGCTCCTGAGTCTTAGGGCTGGGGGATACCTCTGACCACTTGTGAAGAGGGCAGATGCACAGTGCATCTCCAAGGATCAAGAGGGAGACCAGGAAGGGCACAATACAGCATTGACTGGCCTTAGCCTCCCCAGATCTGGTCCAGGGAGGCTGAGGAGCCAAAGAGACCTGAAGCATAACCTGCCTTTCTCAGCCTGTTTTGATAGCCAGGCTTGTACAGAGAAACCAGAACTATAACCAGACATATGGCAAATTCCATATGTTTAAACAAGCTTTTCACAGCTAGGCATGCCAAAGAGAGATACTAAGATAAGACCTGAAGTATTTGGGATGTGTTTTTAATTTGTGCCATAGGCACAAGCTTTATTTATGTGTAGAGTGAGTACTCAGTTAATTTTACAGTGCACATAAGTATGAAGTACTTGGTACAAGATGTTTTTCTGTGAATGTAAAACATGGCTAATGAAAGAAAACCCAGATATTGTAAAATATTTCATCTGTACCATTTCAAAGTGAATCAGATAAAAGCCAAATAGAACACAAATCACCCCCATCAGTCCCTCCACCCCTACTCATGAAGTCATTAAAGTGATTTGAGGAAGGGGAGGGCATATGTAAGATCAGAAAATCAGTTTATTGCTAAACTGCAGGATTAAAAAAAAAAAAAAAAGCAGTTGCGGAGAGCAAACTCTCATTGACTTCACAGGAGTAAATACCACTCTTTTTTCCAAAAGCTGCGTAGGTTAATGCCAATGAATTTGGGACAAGACTGTGAACTGTGGAGTCAGAAGCCCTTAGCAAGAGGTGAAAGCCTCCAGAGGCTCACTTGTTGCTCAAGGTGGCCTCTGAAGACCTTGCCCAGAGGACAGCACGAAACAGAGCAGCATCCAACACATGGCACATACTGCAAGCGAGAAAAGAAACAGAAAGAAATGAGGCACTGAGAGGAGTGTGCAAGAGAGGAGAAGAAATATCCCAGAAAAAGGAAACCTCTGGAACATCCATCCTCTCACAGCAGTGGTTTCGACCCCACTGGGAGGTGGGACTGATCAGGTCGCAGGATCCATTGCAGACGGGAACTGGTGGATCTTATCCTTACCAGCTTTTCACAGTGACATCTTTCTAAATGGATCTTCTCTCCAGGGAGAAGCCTTCTCTGCAGGCCCTGCCCAGCATTACATCTACCTCACTCAGCAAGGTTTGACCAGTGATTTTCAAGTCTACCTGTGTTTATTAATGATCACTCTGTTTGCCCCTGAATGGGAAGGACAACCGAAATCTTTCTACTGTCTTTAATTCTTCCTTGGGCCAAGGAGGAGTTCCCTGTGGCATGAAAAGAGACAGCCTCATAATATGAACAAGTCCTTTGGGGAATGGCTGAGGGAGATGGGGTTGTTTAGCCTGAAGAAAAGGAGGCTCGGGAGACTTATGACTCCTTACAACCACCTCAAAAGAGGTTGTAGCCACGCAGGGGTTGGTTTCTTCTCCCAGGCAACAAGTGATGGGACAAGAGGAAATGACCTCAAGTTGTACCAGGGGACATTTAGATTGGATATTAGGGGACATTTCTTAACTGAAAAGATTATCAAGTGTTGGAATAGGCTGCCCAGGGAAGTGGTTGAGTCATCAACCCTGGAGGTATTCAAAAGATGTGACACTTGAGGACATGGCTTAGTGATGGACTTGGCAGTGTGAGATTAACGGTTGGACTGAAGAACCTTTGAAGTTTTTTCCAAATGAAATGATTCTGTGATTCTATGATTCTATAAAATTAACTGTTCTCCTTTGCAAGAGCCTTTGATGTGAGGATGGATGGCCATTAGAAAAAAAAATGAGGCATAGGGCCATAGCACTTTTGAGAATTCTAGAGATAAGCCATAAAGCACAGCGGTCTCTGAACAACTCTCCATGTCCCCTCCCCCCACACAAAAAGGGGTTTTTTTCCTTTATTTCTTTTAAAATTAAGTAGCGTACAGGAAGACTAGCTCAAAAGAATGCAAAATAGCCCCCTCTTGAAAAATCCAGACTAATTATTGGAATTCACAGATAAAGGAATTGAACATTTATTTCAGAAATTACCCAAGGGATTCACTAATAGCATGTTTTAAAAATTATTATAATACCAAATGCAAGGCCAGGCTTGAAAGATACGTCAGTTAAATTATCCTGCAGATTTCAAAATATTTCAGACCATGTCAGCAAGAAACCAGAAGAGTTCAGAATGAAGTTCCCAGGGAGGGCACACATACAATGACTCAAAAAGGAAGTTTGGGAAATGTGGGGAAATACTCAGTAATTACTTTTTGGTTTTGTTTTGCTTTGTTCAAAACAATTTAACAAGGGAACATGAAATACAAAAAATGAATAAAACAATAACAAATTAACTTAGCCCAGACTGTGTTTGTGATTTATGAACACCTACTACCTCTGAAAAATAAACCCAGCAGATTTCATACAGATAAACTCTGGTGAAGTGCAGGAAGACATAGCTTGAAAACCACGTCCAAAAGGGAGAGGAAATAATGGAGTTTTTAAGCACCAGACTGATTCACGTTAAAATCAAGGAAAGCTCTCCACTGACTTAAAAGGGAGATGGATAGATGAGAGAGTAGATGAGAATGAGCTGCAAGCTAACATCCTCCTTCAACCTCTCTTGATAAATTCCTCCAGCCGAAGGCCTACATTTCTTTATATAAAGCATGTGTCTGTGGCATGAGAGGAGAAAAGGAGCAGAGCCTTGCAGGAGTTGTTCCGGGCACTAGGTGTCAGTCCAAACTGTGGAGGAATGGGAATGAACAGGCAAGGAGGAAAATGAAGACCACCAAGACAATGTTTCCCATCATAAGGGTGGGATGGGGGTGAGCAGTGACCCTCTGCATCAGGAACTTTATGGCTGGGTGCACAGGTACAATTGTAAAACCAGAGATGCTGCTTAAGTGGCAGCTCAAAACGTGAAAAAAAAAGGGATTTTAGGAAACAAAAGAGAGAGGTTACAGGGAGCAATGTAGTCTGTATTCCTGAAGCACCAGGCAGGAACTGTCCCAGCCAGATTTTCCCTTCAGTGGGGCTGAAGTGCAAAGTGCAAACCAGTCTTAAAAAACAGCTTTTAGCAGAAATGCTCCCGGAATGGTACAAAGTAAAAGTTGACAGCAGTTTCCCTGCTTCAGCCAAGCCAGATAACTAAATGAAAGTACCTTTTCAAATTTATTTTCCACCTCTCTCCCTATTTCTCCCCAAACAGTAGCAGAAGGATCTTGCTACCCACATTTGCACTGTCCTTAGGAATGTGGGTGCCTATTTTTGGACAATTTGGAAACCTTTGGGAACATTCCTTATTAATAAACATACTTTCTAATTTTTTTTCTGTATTCCCCTGTGAATTTCCATCATCTTCCTTTGCCAGCTATTGTGTATTGAGCCATTCATGACCCAAAAGCAACACAATCCCTGAAACTCTAAGCCCCCCCATGGGGGAATTATTCCCTAGACCTGAAAAGCAGTTGCCTCTTCAGTCAGCTCTAGGCCTGCAGTGTTATAGTCAAGCTGTTTTGTCTGGAAGGCAAAAATAGGGAAACCTCAAAAGGTTCTGCTCAGAAAACTCTTGAGTCTGTTGTATGTACAGGGGACAAGGACAAGAAGAAGGAGGAACAAATTCACATGAGTCTCTTCTTGTTTACTAAAAATACTGACAACATGATGCTTCTGACAATTTTGTTTGCGGTACTGGTCCAGAAAGAGGAAGTACAGATGGGTGAGGAGATATAAAAAGAGTTTGTTTTTCTTCTTCTTGTGACATGTTGTGTGACTATGATTCTGGAGAGAGCTGCCAACGAGGAGAAACATCACAGTCTGCTCTGCCTTCCTAAGGCAGGTGTCCAGAGAGAATGCAATGCCATTCACCTCATCATCCCTCCCCACCTGCCATCCTCTCTGAGTCTAGGATGAAGTTATAATTTCTTTTTCCTGCCCAGCTAGTCCATGATTGTCACTCTACCTAGTCAGTTATCCACTAGAGATCAGGTTCAGTCAAACAACATTCACTTGCTAGTCTCCTAACAGCTGTCAGATATCAAAACTATTTTACCCTCTATGATCCTATGGTGCATGTAAATGTAAAGGATAGGCCTTCATTTCATAAGTAGCTCAAGTAATCTGATTCAGTTTTGCTCAAGAGTGAAAGTTTAAACTTCCCCTCCAAAAGCCAGAAGTCTTTATCCTTTTGAGATATTCCAAGCCAACTGGATGTGGCCCTGAGCAATCTGCTTGCGCCGACCCTGCTTAGAGCAGGATGTTGGGTCAGATGATCTCCCACTGTAAACAAAGAGTGGGTTTGAGACCACCTGATGAAATTGAACAGGCACAAGTCTATGGGGCCTGATGATATGTATCCCAGGGTCCTGTGGGAGCTGGCTGAGTTGAATCCAAGCCACTCTCCATCATATTTAAAAAGAAATAGCAGTCAGGCAAATTCCCCGGTGAATGAAGTTTTTCCCCCAGAGGGTGGCAGGGCACTGGAACAGGCTCCCCAGGGAAGTGGTCACAGCACCAAAACTGACAGAATTCAAGTAGCATTTGGATAACTCCCTCAAGCACATGGTGGGATTCTTGGGATGTCCTGTGCAGGGCCAGGAGTTGTACTCGATGATCCTCATGGGTCCCTTGCAACTAGCCTGGAAAAAGGGAAACATCACTCCTATTTTTAGAAAGGGCAGAAAGGGAGACCTGGGGAACTTCAGTCTGATGAGCCTCATCTCTGTGCATGCAAAGATCACAGAGCAGATCCACACTAAGGGCAAATTGTGGCTTTGTATGATGGAGCAACTGCAACGGTCAACAAGGGAAGACCAACTGATGTCATCTAACTAGACTTTTGTAAGGCCTTTGACACAGTCCTGCATGACATCCTTATCTCCAAACTGGAGAGACATGGATTTGAACAGTGGATAAGAAATCGGCTGGATAGACATAGTCAGAGGGTTGTGGTCAATGACTCTATGTTCAGGTGGAGGCTGGTGACAAGTGGTGCCCCTCAGGGCTCTGTCTTAAGACCAGTGCTCTTCAATATCTTCATCAGTGACATAGACAGTGCACGTGCACCCTCAGCAATGACACGAAGCTGAGCAGTGTGGTTGACATGTCTGAGGGGCAAGATGCCATCCAGAGGGTCCTGGACAAACTCGAGAAGTGGACCCACAAGAACCTCACGAGGGTCAACAGGTCCAGGTGCAAAGTGCTGTACCTGGGTCAGGGCAACCCCAGACATGAGTACAGACTCGGAGAAAATGTTATTGAGAGCAGCTCTGCCAGGAAGGACTTGGGGGTTCTGGTCTATTAAAAGCCGGACATGAGCCAGCAATGTATCCTTGCAGCCCAGAAAGCCAAACATGTCCTGTATTGCATTAAAAGAGGAGTGGCCAGCAGGTCCAGCAATGTGATTTTCCCTCTCTCCTCTGCCCCTTGTGATATTCCACCTGGAGTACTGGGTCAAGGTCTGAGGTCCTCAGCACAAGAAAGAGGTGAATCTTCTGGCAGAGTCACAGAATATGCTGAGCTGGAAGGGATCCATAAGGATCATCAAGTCCAACCCTTAGCCTTGCACAAGACCATCCTCAAGAGTCAAACCACGTTCCTGAGAGCGTCATCCAAATGATCCTTGAATGCTGACAGGCTTGGTGCTGTGACCTGTGGAAGTGAGTCCAGAAGAGGGCTGTCACAGTTGGTGGGGAAGCTCATGTGTGGAAACCTTAGAGTTAAGGACAACATCTAGATTTAAGCCTGTGATAGCTCTGCAATAAAGTCCTAAAGATGAAAACTGGTACTGTCCTTTACAAAATTTTTGAGCCTAATCTTCTAACTAGGCTGTTTACCCTCTCCTCAAAAGATATAAGCAAAAAAATATCCCAACCAACTACAACAACAAAAAACGCACAACAATCCCAAAAACTAAACACCAAAGAGACGTAATGAGTGTTTAAGTAAGTAATGTCTGGTAGGTCATTTGGAATTCATACAGAAAAGATGCTTAGGAGAGCTAAACTCTTGTGATGCACTCAGGGTTTGTATGGCAACTGTATTTTAGGCCTTTCAATTATGTTGTCAGGATAAATATGCTGTGCCACCCATCTCTGCTATATTTATTCTGACAACCCTCCTATGAGGCAGGGCAGTCCTTTTACCCATTAACTCATGGGGAACAGAAACTTGGATGTTCAAGTGACTTGTCCAAGATCACCCAGTGACTCTCCAGATCTAATGCTCTTGCAACTGCACTTTCCTTCCTCTTGCCTACACAAGAGATTTGTCCCACCCTGTCCGTTGCAGCTTGATTAGGGCAACTTTAAATGCAGACAAGCAGAGAAGCCTCTCTTATATAACTAAATGAGCAATAGGACCTCAGTGACTGCCAGTGGAAATTGCTGGTATAGATACTGACTACATATCAACCAGTTCAAGCAGAACTGTATGCCAGCTCTCTTATCTCCCTTCATCTCATTCAGATTTTATGCTCCTGTTCTACAACAAGTAGCTGATAACAGGGACAAAGTACAGTGCTGTGTGCGACTGAGGCACTCACCAGCATAAGACCAGTCTTCCTGAACAGAGGTGACTTTTCTGAGAACTTGTGAAATAGGGGGTATGTGGCAAGTGCCACGCGAAGGTCTGTCAACAGGAGAGATCTTGTTTCTGCCTGGAGCAGCTACAGGCAGTGCAGGGGGAAGACACTTCACTAGAGCTGTGATCTCACAGCAGAAATTCAACCATGATCCATCAGTGCTAAGCAGGTCCCACACACTACCTGCCTCAAGACACTTTGCCTATGATCCACTAAGCAGTACTGCTGCACATGGTGCACAGCTCCACATCAGCCACCCAAAAGCACCTCATTGCACACATGTCCAGGGGGTGCAGGTTCTGGGGCTACCTGCAGACAGCCCAGAGGCTGGGTGGCACCTTCCTCTTGTGTTCCTAAAATGCCCCATAAAAAGCATGTGAAAAGGTAGACTGTAATCTGTCACCTGAAACCAAGATACAGGTAAGTGATCCTGAATATATTATCAGCTACTGCAGGGGCATTCTGCTCAATCCTTAGTTATTTAACTGGTGAAGCACATCTTTCAATATGGAACAAATAGCACATCACCTGGTAAAGCTGAGCAGTGGAGAGTGGTGTGTGGTGTTCAAGTTCTTCAGGATTGGAAAGCACAGTGACTCCAAAGGACAGTAATATTGTGAGGATTTCTGAAGAAGTGGGGTCTGAGGAGGCTCTGAAAGGGGCAGTCAGTCCCTCCCTCAGTTAAGCCCCTGCCCCTATCCCCGCCTTCAACCCTTAGTACTTTGGTCCCATGGCTCTGCCCTCCTTTGGCACCTTGTTATGGGGGAGAGAGGGAGAGAAAAATATTAACAGGCAGGGGAAAGTGCAGAGATGACCTTCCACTTTCAACTCAGGCCCTGCTGCCTCTAGCTAAAGGTTCTCCACCACTGTGAATGGAGAGGTTGGCAAGGCTCAGCAGCAGCACAGCAGTGCTTGGTTGAAGCTCCTGAGCTATCACACCCATGGGATGTCACAAGAGCCTATCGCAGCCAGGTCAGGGTTTGAAGCAGTAACTCTATTTCTGATATTTAGGTCTGATGTACACAGGCCCTGCACATTTTGCTTTTGCTGTGAAGTAGCACATGCACTCGTACACCAGTGAAACGAGGGCAGGGAGTCCTCCATCAACTGAGTCAAGTAATTTCTTTTCCATAACCAAGGCATCTCGGTCAGGGAGTATCCTTTCTCCTTATGCCTCACACATCTTCCCTTGCAGTGCCCTAACTCCAGAACTGTGATACACCCCAAAAAGGAGCAGCAACAGAAAGAAGTTAACCTTCCAGACACAAGCAGCACCTCACTGAAGTCAGCTGAACAGGCCTCATTTACAAACTGTCCCTTTTCTATTCGCAAACTAAGGCTCTTTTTCAACAGCAGTCATCCACCTCCAGCACAGGTGTCAAAGGCAGTACATGTCAGATCCTGAAGAGCAGCAGAAAGACTTGGAGCAGGCCAGATGTGGGAGATGGCGAAGCCGTGCTGGGCTGTGCTGTATCTCCCAGCTGAGTTACACATCCAGCTGGAGCTGCAGCCTCTTCCAGTGTTAACACAATGTCTGCACTGCCCTCATTCCCCATGTCCCAGCTTCTACTTGCACTTTTATCTACGAAGGAAAAATGCAGCTGAGCATCTTTGTAGGGTGGCTCGTCCCACTTTGGAAACTCTCAGGCATTACTACTGAAGTGATCCATCCATGGAAGAAGAGCTGAGGAAGGCAAGAAAAGCTGAGTGGAGGCATTGAACGTGTTGCCACACACATAGAGAGGTCTAAGGGCCTGAGGAAGCCCTCTAAACTTTCTGTATGTCAAGTGGAGGCACAACATCATCAGTATTTCTGTGATCCTTAGCTTCCCAAGGCCGCAGGTGTGCTCATGGAAACTGTGAGCTTCAGTCTACTCCTAATGTAGACTTTTCTCAAGACAAGACAGAGAAGGGATGGGTCAGCAAGGGAGGATTTTTTTCAGCAACAGATAAGTCTGTAGTTTTACAGGCTTGAGTAACATAAATTAACAAGCAGGTCGTGGTTCAGACCCTGCAACTTTGCAGCAAATACTATAGAGTGGGGATTCCCCTTCTGTGCTGAACTGTAGCTATAATTAGACCATTTAGATATTATCTTCCTGACAGACAAAATTGCTCAGCTCTGCAATGCCTGCTACTACTGATTCTGGAATTCCCCCATATATTTATTTATACTAAAGGAAAAATCTGAACTCTGTTTTCTTTGCTGAAGCAAAAATCCCCCTTACAATCATGGGATCCCTACCACAAGTACCCCAAGTAGCTCAGGATTAGCCTCCTAGACACTGGGAATAAGAAAATACATAGTTATTTACATTGTTCTCTTACCTTCCCCTTCTACTTCTATCCCTCAGGGACTTGCTCTCTTTTGAGTGATGAGTTGTAAACAATACATTACATTACATTACATTACAAATATACATTACAAATTGTGTGTGCAAACAGGATGGGTAATTGTTTTGAAAATAGGAACTTATATGGAATCACTCCCTTTACCAAAAATGCCATCAACTCCCAAACAACCTGCCATTTACACATAAAATGGAAGGACCAGACCTTCCTCCAAGCTCCTTTAGGTAAGCAGAGGACAGCTGAGGTCTAATCCAAAGGCTCATTTCACAGCTGAGTTCCTCACCCAGCTCCCAGCTTCCCAGGGCACTTGCATCTTTGCTGGGGACATAATTTCACCATCTTACTGTTCCACTCTCAGTGAAATGGGGCTAATCTGTTTCCCCTAGGAGAGCATTGAAAAATCTCGTATATAACAGCCTGAACTCACTTCTGAGGAAAATATGGTTTGCATGGCATTTAGGCATCATATTGTCAGCTACACTGCTAACCTGTTATTCCATCTGCCAGCAGAGAAAAAAAAATAGATGCCCATTTTTAGTTGATTTTCATACTAATGAAAAATATTGGAACCAAGAGGTTTCAATATTGTTGCCTTATAAAGGAAAAACGTCAAAATTGTTTAAGGTGGCTGCTAGTTAACACCTTTTGTGCCTTCTAATCTCATCACAGCAACATGAAAGCAGACTTTACCTCACCACCTTGAATAGAAACGCAAGCTGAAGTCATGCAGATTGCTTCAGGACATTCTCACCAGTTGCAGCCCTGTTCCACTGCAGGCAGATGTCTCTGCATATTTTTGTCATGTTTGCTCCTTTCAGAGTTGGGAAAACAGAAGGAAAGAAAGAAATACATTGTCTGAGAGCTGATGAGAAGTGAATTTAAATTCTTTTGTCTTGCTATTGTCAAAAAAAAAGGAGCGTTTGCAGAGATTTACTCTACAGGGTAAATCTTGAGCTCCCTGCAGGATGAGAAGCCTAAAATCAGTGTTTTTCCTTAAATCACTTTTACCCCTGTTGAAGGTGTAATTTTTTGATTCACATCCCATGCTAACAGACTCTCAATTTCTTTTGCTGATACAAATTTTTCCCAGGAGCTCCTGGTGGGGAAAGAGTCAGCACCAGCAGAAACAAAATATAGTTTAGCAGAGGTCAGTGCAGAGAAACGTAAAGAAGGATGGCACCACTGGCCAGTGGCTGCTGGTTTCTAATATCCAAGCATTCACAGATGGCAGGAGGCAGCTGCTGGCACACACTTCACTGCTTGCTTTAGCTGTTAGACCAGAGCACTGCACAGTCTGGAGGGGAGTGAAGACCAGAGAAGGAGGAGTGCCAGGGTTTATAACAGGAAACATTTTTGTCTTTCCCATGGCATGACATTGCTGATTCTGAAGCCTTGAGACTCACATTAGCCTAAACAACATGTATGTACCCCTCCAAACCCTGCAAAGGTCTTCACACAGAGCCATGAAGCCACTGTTATTAATCTTGACGCCAAGAAGGCAGGAGCAGGGCAGAGACAACCTGCGGTGACAGGGCTGGTGTGGAAACCAAAACGAGAAGAACATGGGCAGCCCAAAAAAACCTGTATAAAAGATTAGGATATTCCTACCACTGAATAATTCATGTATGAATCAGTTATGAAATAGTTGAGATTTCAGGTCTCTCTGGCAGACATTTTCAGCAGAGGTTTAAGAGAAACATTATGCCCAGCTGGACTGGGAGGGAGGCTGTGGGGTGCTGCTTTGAGGAAGAAGTATTATTTTGAGCTTTTCTCTGCAGTAAGAGACAAAAAAAACTAGAGAGAACTGGATTCCCTTGACTCTCCCTTGGCCTCCAAGAGCAGCTCATGGCTGTAGGATCACTTTCTGGATGAGCTTTTGGTTCCCCAGGACCTCCTGGTGATGGTTGCAAATTACCACATTGCAAACCACAGGAGAAGTTTCTGCTCACCCCCGATATTGTCTGCTCTCTCACAAACACCTCCCAAGGAGCCTGACTGTGTGTCTGCAGAAATAGGCATGACTTGCACCTTACCCATGGGTGTCACGAGTAACTTCAGACCTCTTGTCTGACTTTATTTAAGTGTCTGAAGAGTCCAACTAGACTAGCAATGCTACCATCTACATATTCGGATACTTAATAAGTGCAGCCCTTAGAGTGTGTACATACACTGTTTTGTAGCTGCGGCCACACTTGTTAAAGAGATTATGACAGCCTGTTCACAGCTGCTCTTCAGTCCCCTGCCAAAGCTGCCGGCCCCCAGGTCTGTCATGAGCAGTTCCAAATACATACCAGCCTAAAGGAGAGGGACCAGGAAGACTCACTGATTAGACCATTTCAATTAACGTACTTTATGTCAAATTAATCCAAAGCTTTGTTCAGAACTCTGACCAAACCTGAATTTCTTTGGTATTTGGAAAAAAATTACCACTTTTACAGTTACTTCAGCACTTAGTTTAAAATAGTAGACCTCTGATCTAAACCATGGTGAATGAAACTGCTCTTTAAACCCAGAGAGGTTGAGCCATTTGCGCTGATAAACTGGAAATTTGCTTTATAAATGCTGGAATTCTGTAGGAAAGTTTGTATCATGGTGTTTCCAGGCTGACTGCAAATACAATGTTTTCTTAAAATTTTCAGCCCTTTAGATGAGTGAACCAATTCTTTACACCTTTACAGTAGTATAAATCAGTATCTAGTACACTTGAAGGATGTTAGGTTAGGTTCAGTGCACAGCACCCCAGACACGTCATTCATATGTTGGCACACGTTCCCCAGCAGCCAGAGACATGGCTTGTGCATGTAGGGGCTTTTCGTGCTGTTATATCATGTGTGAACAGCAGATGATGATGCACTGCACTCAGGTGTGGCTACAGATAATGCTGAAAAGTCATACCAGGAGGTAAGATTCACAGCTACTGACTACTGACACATCACATCTTGTCTCACACAGCTGGAGGCATCAGACATCCTCTGCCATGGGATCTTACAATATTTCCTTACTGCTCTTAAGGATACCTGAGAAATCTGATTTAACGAAGCACAGGAAAATCAAGTCAACTTGATTCTCTACAGCTTTGCATTGTAGAATTCTTCCACCTTCATGTGAAGCAGATGTAAAACAGCTATTCCTGTTTATTAACTCTGGTTTGAATGAGATTCAATGTACCAATTTCCTTATGGTAAATGACTAGGCTCCAAGCTTGCCAAAGCTTAACATTATTTGTGGTTAATTCATACGCACATGATTGGTTCCACTGAAATTCATAAGACACTTGGGTATAATTAGGAGTTCAAAATCAGGCCTTTCAGGATGAACTGCCAATACAGTGGTTGGAGTGTTATGACAGTTCAGCCTGGATGCAACGCTGTCATTCTATGATACTCACATTCACCATTGGAAGATATGGCTATTTGCAGATGAATATACAAGTGCATATACACATTACCAGACTACCTGATAACCGTGGCTTCAATTTTAATGCATTTTTAGGGTATTCAGACAATATGTTTAGGGTATTTTCCCCCGATATTGCCTTTAGTTTCTTCAGAGTTTAAGAATATGCATTTCTTTTCTCCATGTTATTTCTGCTTGTTATGCTTTTTAATGCAAAGCCAGGCAGTCAAAGGAATTTGATGCAGGCTTGGATGTTCACTCCATTTTACTGCAGCTTTACACCATTATCAGTCCATTACCTTAAGGTCACTTTTCCTTCCTGAGTTGTAAAACAGCCTTGAGAGGCAAATCCTCTCTGCATATCTTAGGACAGATTCATTTAGCCACAGACTGCTAGCAGAAGTTAACATTTCCAAACAATCTCTCAGCGATTTAGATGCCTTTGTCCTACTTTCAGATTTGGATCTACATTTTGAAGGTATTTAGTTATGCAAGGATGCAACTAGGAGAAAGAGCTGCTTGAGCTCTTGAGACTTGATATTTGGGACAGTTAGTCCAAAACATCTGTCAATAAGCTCCATAACCACACCTGCCTCTGAACCAGGAGCAAACGAACCAGCCTGCTGCTTCAGGATGCTGAGTGGGATTTAACTGAGCCTTATAAAAGCTCCAAGACTGTCAAAAATATTACTTTGTTCTTCCTAGTACTGGGCTACAGGTCAACCAAGGCGTGGGAAAGCCCAAGCTTGAGCAGCTCTAGCTGAAGCACATTGTCAATTCCCCTTCCAGGAATAATCTGAGCACTACCTGGTTCCTTACCCCACAAAACTGTGCCAGAGAGGCAAACTTTAGTGTCCTGATGTCAACGGAACCAGGAAGCAGGAACAGCAAACAGGACATGAGTTGTGCTGAACAAGTTCCAATGCGAATGGCAAGAGAGATGTCATAAAGTAAGGGCTGAGGGGGGCTGGCAGAGGTGGGGGAGGGCTCAAAGCAGGGAGTGCAAGAGGGCTGCAGAGTCACACAAAACTCCATGGGGGTTTAGGGCTGGGAGAGTGTGGGAAGGAGAGCAGCACAGGTCTCAACCTCTGGATGTGGACCAACCTGTATGAAGAACCCAGGCCAGGAATCACTGGGAAAAAGAGTAGGAAGGAGAGAGAAGAGCATGCCAGACTATGAAAGGGGTGGGGGGCGGGGGGGCGGGTGGGCTACAGAGCAGAGCTGGGTGTGTTACAGGGAAAGCTCAAATGATGGTGATAGTAAGGTATGGATGGGGAAGAAGGTCTGGGATAAGAATAGCACCATAGCTGAATTGTGGGACTGGGAATGCCTCAGGAAGTTCAGCTGTGATGGCATGGTGTGGGAAGGAGCTGAGGGGCAGGATCCAGGCTCATGGGAAGAACCAAGACACTGTAGTGCATAGTCCAGCCATTATAACTGTGCCTACACTGCAACACACTTGATGTTTCGTAGTCCTGCTGCTTCAGGTGTCTGGATACACTGGGCCTGCTGGAGGAGGCAGCAGCACCCTCCCAGCCCAGGCATTCCCAGGTCCTGCACTGCAATAAAGGCTGCAGTCTGAGGTTTACCTTGTTTACCCAGCTCCGATGGTATAGACAATCAAATTCCTTCCACTGTATGAGTTCAAATTCCTTCAAGTGGCAGAAAAGAATGATTCAACCAAAAAATGTCTGAGCAGAGCTGCAGAGAGTGCCTTCCTGTTTTTGGGTGAGTATATGCCTCTGCTCAGGTGACAGTAATGCAACCATGACCAGGCAAGCCAAGTGCTCTATCTGTCAGGGACTCATTTACTGTAAGCAATGCTCACCAATAGAGAGGGCTCTAGAAAGGTCTGGGCCAGTGTGTAACTGCCCTTTCCCAGCACAGAGTAAGATATCCCTCATCAGGTGCATCACTTAATAATTAATTAGAAAGAAACTAGCTGTACACATCAGTCTGCAGTGAGGATTGAGGAGAGACATGTCCTGACTAACACCGAAAGAGATATTCTTCCCACTTATTTAATAAAGTCATTCATGCAGGCAACTCCTGTTAGAGTTAACAAGACTTAAATATTACAATAGCTTTTGCTTGCCACCTGTGATGATTTGGTCCAGGTCTTTTTCCTGGTAACCAGGTCGTAACCAAGGAAGTGACCATGCTCACAGTATTCCATGCAATTTTTATGTAACCCAGGGTATAAATAAGAGGGGGGAGAAGCTTTTGCTCTCTTCTCTTATGGTGGATCTGAAGGTGCAGGTTCTCTGTTGTCAGCTCTGCCTGTGTGGAAGAGTGAGGCCTAGTGTGGCCTTGAAGGCCTTGGGAGGCAGATAGTGCCAGAGGTTGCTGGGCTCTATTCTGCTATCTCAAGGAAAGTAGTAAAATTTCTCTTTTATTAGTTCTTTATTGAGTTGTTCACGGGTTTTGATTTTACATACCTGTTTTGGTTTTCTTTTTGTCCCCTTTTCCCTTTCCTTTTTCCCTTTCCCTTTTCCTTTTCCCTTTCCCTTTGGGGGGTGTTTGGGGTCACTTTGCTGTGTACATAGTATTTTAATTGTATATAACTGTGATATATGTAAATAAATATATATATTTTGATATAATTCATTTGGCTCATGTTCTTTGGGTTTTTTATAGGTTTTTTTTTCCTTTACCCTGGGAAAAGAAGGGAGGGGGGGGAAGGTATTCTCTGTGGGTTTGGGCATTTGGCTGGGCGCCAGGTCCAAACTATCACACCACCTATCCTGAGAAAAGGATATGAGAAAATAAGGTTCTGGACTGTCAGACAGAAAGAGCAGGATGTAACAGGACATTGTCCTGTTGTCCCTCATCAGCATTTGTTATGAAACATGCTAATGAAGTACTGACTGAAAGATATGAAAAAGAAACTGGAATTAGGCAAGAGCTTTGTGTTTTATTCTAAACAGCTTTAGTGCTCTCCTGCCTAAAGGAAACTCAGCCCATACCATGAGGGAATGCACTGAGGCTGAGCCAGGCAAAAACATTTCTCTTTGCTCCTCCCTTCTCCTGCTCAGATATTGCGCTTGGCAGCACAAGGGACAGAACTCCAGTCAAGTTCCAGCAAAAACCCTTTCTCTATAAAATAATGCATGGTCTAGAGATGAGAAGCTTGTCTGCCTCAGTAGTTCACAAGTCCTCTTCTTCCCTAAATCTCTTTCTTTACACCTTCATAAAACCCAGAAACTATTTCTAAGTAAAACTGAAGAAAGACAAACACAAGCTGGGACACCAAACTCCATATGAGATCTCCTTGCTCTCAAACATGCCTCTGGCTAAGCCTACCGTGAAATCACAAGACCAGCTTCCCATGCATGCACGCACACATGCACAACCCTCTCTATAAAAATCCTCTGCTCTGAGAGCTCCTGAGAGCAGCAGAAACAGTGACATAAGGACTACTGCTGTCTTCCCCTTCCTAATAGTTTTGGTGTGTTCCTCCCACTGTTCCTCCATTCCTTCAAAGACAACTGTGGTGGTGTTGAAAACCAGTGGCTCTGCTGCTCCCCTCCCAGCTCTCTAGACGTGGTTGTGCCTGTTGAGCCACTGCTATCAATTCTCTCTTTCCAGCTGCAAGCCTTGTGACTCAGATTCTCCAGAAAACCCCTTGGCTCAGCATCATAAGCAGGAGGGATTAAAACTCATGAAACATGAGCTTGTACCAGCCCTTTTATAAGTCTCTTGAGGAGGGTCATATGAGCTGGTCAGACCCCTTGCCCTCCCCTTCTTCCTCTTTCCCCTTCTCTGGCCTTCCTGTTATTCTTGGCCACAAACTGCTGGGCATCTTAGCCAGGTTACTTGGATCAGGAGAGGATATCCCATTCAAAAGCTCAAATCCCAGTGTGGCCTTTTCCTGCTGGAAGCCCTTGTAAAATTTTTATCTTTTTTTTTTTTTTTCTTCTTTTCTTGGTACAGTTTTCCTGACCTACATATTCCAGCATGCTGTAACTTATGCTCCATCGATGACCCACATTTTCAAAATGAAAAATAAAAACTTTGAGAAGACATGTTAGTAGATGTGTATGGGAAGTAGGAACCCAGCCCTGTGGGGAGATATCCAAGCAGTTGCCCAAAAGAAGGCTGATTTAATAGCTTCTTTTTATTCCCTTTCCCCAACCCTTCACCCCAGCTGCTCCTAGTTAAGAACCAAAACAAAGCACAGATCTGCTGCTAATTCAATTTCGGATCCAGAGAGGTTTTGAACAAATCACTCAGGCTGCTCTAGACTGTTCCCCTTTGCCCACAGTATATGCAAAAAGGAAGGCCCAGCACCTTCAAAGGGATTTGAGCTCCTGACACTCCCCAGGAATTAAATGCCAGGACACTTCCAGGATCTGAACCCCCATGCAGAAGCACTGCTCCCTGAAGAGCAACAAGCCTGCTGGGCAAACACCCAGATGGTAGGAAGAGTAGCAGCAGAGATGGTGGAGACCCAGAGAAATGCTGCAGAGGGGACGCCAGGGTTCCCATGGGCTGGCAGAGATGTACACGAGGGTAGAAAGAGGGTGGCTGGAGGAGGACAGCTGGAGGAGCACAGCCCTGCCCTCAGGCCTGAACTGTCCCTTAGGATCAACCCCCTCACTCTCCCTGGCAAGTGTCCCCCTGGAGCTGATGGGCCGCGGATGCACAGGTCTTTGCATCCCATCTCCATCTCTTAGTGCAAGCCCTATGCCTATGTCTATTCTTCATATGCCTCTTCTTGAGAAATCAGGATTAATATAGCTAAGAGCAAATGTGTTTCCTTCCTCTAAGACCCTCCTGTCTTTATTCTCCTCTTCCTCTGCTCTCTATTGCAGCTGCCCATTCTAACCCTATCTCTGTGTCATGCAAAATCATCATCCAGGAGCTAACAGATTCCTCCTCTCTGCTTTTCCCGACTTTATCAAAAGCTTTTTCCGTAACACATACAAAATTCAGCAGCAGACATGCCCAAGCCATTATCTTTTGTGCCAGCATGAAGAGCATATTGATTTGGCACCTCCACTGCCTCCGGCATCACTAGCACAGTTGTCAAATCTGATCCCTTTTCTTTAGGTGTGAGAGAATATAGGCCACAGTGGCTTCCTCCATGGGCTCCCCACAGACAAGTGCAACAACTTCAGACCTTCTGTCCTGCCCTGCAAAGCTCACTGTTCATGTATCAGAGCTGAAAGACAAACTCAGGCAACCAAAAGTAGGGCTTAGAGAGAACTAAACCATTAAATTATATGCATAGGCCAACCCTTAGCACAGAAATGTTACCAGTCATTATGAAATTATCTGGTATACCAAATAAGAAAGTCTAACTTCCAAAACAAAATCAATTTTCTCAAAATCAGAAATCCAAGAGGAAAGTAGCCTGTGCATCCATCCACTGCACTCTCCCCTCTTTTTCCTCCGAACGTGGGGAAATTCTCCCACTCTGCATAAAAAGTCAGTTCCTGAGACCCCAACACTCCTCAGTGCTTTTTGACGTTGTGGATGGAGCCGTAGCCATGTGAATGGCAGTGCCAATATGGCATTAAATTCTGTCATCTCTCAGGTAACTCCAGAGGGGCATTTGGTGCACTCTTCCTTCAGCTGTGACAACTTTGTGCAGAGCAGAGCCATCAGTGCCCCACACGAAGATGGGTGACATGACGTGGGTGCACACAACTATTTTCCCCTTGGCAGAATTTTTTGCGGCAATTGGCACTAGTCAAAAGCTGCTCTCTTCCAAGTCAGGAAAACAGTATCTGAACTTCAATGGAAAAGACTTATACCAACATACTTTTCTTTTTTAAAACCTCCATTGCAAAAAAATATGACATCCATGTATAATGTGCCTCTAGTGAAAAACATGCACTTATCTTTGCAGATATATGGAATTTCTCATTCCTGCTATGACTGTACTTGCTGCTGGCCATAAAGTGTAGTCCCTAGAATTCAGGTGCTGTCCATAGCTTCACTACACAACACAGTAGATATTTCAAGCTTACAAAGCCAGGAAACTGGAGGCACAGACCCCACTGAATTACAGCTGAGTGCCTAACTGTCAAAAAACATCGCTGGCAACTACAGTTGTGGTACCAATTTCAGGCAATGGAGTCTTCTTTTAGGCCACTTCCTGCGACAGATTTCTAACAGTAATTAAAGTATAGTTGAATATATGTTTAAGTGTTTTAAGTTATTTTTATTATTTAATTCTGTGCTCATCAATTTAGATGGTCAGAAGGTCAGCAGATGTAAAAATATTCAACTCAATGGACTTCCATCTCAGAAAGATGATTTCTACTGGCTGAAAATCTGTACCTTGGACTCTGTAACTCATTCTCCTTTTTTCTTTTAAGTTATTTCTGAGCAGCTCAGCGCTAGAATAGTACACAGTAGTACCACTCAATATGATGCTAAATAAAATTCTATACTGAAGATAGCTGTTAGTGAAAAATTAGCTTTCTTTTCACACTTTGAAACTGTCTGCTTTATTTTCCAAAAAAAAAGACCATAAATGTTTTACCACTGAGTCATGTGCAGGCTTTAGATTATCACAATGCTATCCTCATGGATAGCACAGTAATTGGTCCTTGGAGTCAGAATATGTAGGGGCTTCCCATTGCTTCTTAGACCCTGGCCATGAGTCCCCATTATGCTGCTCAAGCCAGGATGCAGATACAGGCAATTTCTGTTCACACACATATTGGTATCCCAGCTTCTAATGCACACATAGAGTAACCTGGCACCAAGGCTTGCCCTGGGCAGGAGGACAGAAGACGAGGAGGTCCAGCAGCAGTTCAGTGCCACTGGGGAGGAACTCATCAACTGCAGGAAGGATCTGGAGCTGGCACACAGCAGCAGCAGTGCCAGATAGCTATGAGCTGCCACACACTTGCTTGGCATAACATGGACAGGGTCCAGGCGATTCTTCCTGTCTGCTGGGTGACAACCATGCCTCCAAAGCACCTCAGCACCTGTAGCAGCCTGAAACAACTTTTCCTGGGTCAGGGAAAGGGGAGGTTTTGCATGATCCAACAGATGAGCCTGTCCTAGAGCAGTTACCCACAAGTGGAAAGGGCTCTGCCCCGGAACATGGGGAAATGCCTTCAGGGCATGCAGGGCACAGGGAGGGACCACAGGTGCAGCTAATCAGCATATCACAGGTGAGCCAGGACTGGACAAAGACATATGTGCAGCATGTAGAAATATGAATTTTAGAAATAATTTTTAAACACCTTAAAATTAAAAAAAAACACCCTTATTGAATTGGGGTGTTGAATTATCTCTCCTTCCACTCCTGCCCTATCTGGTACTAGACTGTGAGCAGCAAGAGGATCATTTTTTGCATGTGTGTTCAGCGATTGATTTCAGAGTCTAACATGAGAGACTTGATTTGGAAATACCAAGTGTGCTCAAAAACAATATGACTGCGAAGCAGTCACCTCACAGGAGGAGAAAGAAATTCAGCTACAGCAAACAAAGTTGTGCCTAAACTACCCTACCCTAACCCCACCCCAGGGCTGGGTGTCTCTGTCCTTACACGTCCTACTTGTCCAGCAAAATGGCCACTGATGATCTGAGAGGAAAAACGGCACTCTTTGTCAAGCCCCAACTATTAAAACAGCATTAGAGGATTATATGCAGAATAGCTTGGAGATTAATCTTCCACAGTTTTATGGAAAAAAACACTAAAGGATCCCTTTGAAAGAGACAAAAATTCAGTCTAGATACCTTGGATTTTCCAAAGAACCTGAAGGAGGCCTGCACACCCTTTTCTTCCAATTTTGCTCCAAATAGCTGAGACTGTTCAATGTCAAGTGTCTTGCACTAAAGCCAAAGATGCCTTATTTAAAGTTAGGGAACTAGAAATCAGGAATCTAAACCTGTTTTTCGATACCCCCGCAGTAAATGGCCCAAATGTCCAGAAGTGCTTAGCAGTCGTGGCTTGCATGGCAGAGCCAAGACAGAGTGCTATGAGTCTGGCAGCAAAATGAAGTGAGCCACAAACCTGGAAGCAAGCCCAAATGACCCATTTTTTTACAAACCATGGTTTCCTGACCTGGTTGTTCATGACTGCAAAAAAATTCATGTGCAGATCCAAAGCTTGCATCAGGCTGGAAAATTCACCATGAGAATGTGAATAGAGAGGTTTGAGGTTTCTCCCCCTCTCCAAGATGACTAATGAAAAGCTTTCAGGACACCGATGGAAAGAGCAAAGAACACAATAGTGGTATGCTGCAGAAGTCCCACTGCAGAGAACTGATGCACAGCAGTAAGCCAGCATCCTCCTTTATAGATTGAGAGGGAGCAGATGGCAAGTGAACCAATGTTTGGTGCTGTAAAGGCTCTCAAGTGAAGCAACAGTCATCAGGCTCCAAGAATATCAGCAGCCTTCTCCAGCATAGCACTGAGTGTGAGGTCTCTTGCCTGCAGGCTACTGAGGCACAACACCTTTAAGATCCCTAAGATAAGCAAACCTAACAGTGCCATGTTTTGACTGGAAAGAAGCCTCCAGCTATAGAAGCAGAAGTGTTTAAAGAATGTATTTTTTCCTTCCATCTCCTTTCCATCTTGTAATTTACAAATTTTGGGAGCCACAATATAAATTTTCAGTATTTTGGCATGTTGTAAAATCAGGGCTAGCAAAAGCTAGTCCTAAACTAATGAGAAATGAGAGAAAGGCTCTTTGGAAACTAAATAAGGGAGAAATCACAATACTATTTCTGAGAAGATCAAAGGAATATTTAGGTCACACCTATGATAATAAAAAATGCGCACTTAGAAACCTTTTGGGAAGTCCTTGAGAGTCACTGAAAATGGCCATGTGGCTGCCATGATTAATGTTTTTACAGATATACCCCTTAACAGGATTGGATGCTGTTTTATCTAAGAACACAGAAGTAAAACATGCCTTTCCAGAAACACTGCTGACCACACAAAGAAACAACTAGAAACATACACATTCACTTGCTTGTCTATCTGTCCTACAGACCTCTCAAGAGTCTTCCTCAGTACTCAGGGCCACTCAAGTACTTCGTGCTGTGTCCAGCTATAAGACGGAGGACAGTGTCAGCTGATGTAAGAGTTCATGCTATGAAGGGAGGCAGGAGGGCAGCGTGTAAAGATAAGAGAGCCTCAGGAATGACAGAATCACAGACTAGTTGAGGTTGAAAGCCACCTCTGGAGATCATCTGGTCCAACCCCCATACTCAAGCAAGGCCACTTAGGACCCGCTGCCCAGGACTATGTCCAGGTGACTTCTGAATATTTCTAAGGAGGGAGATTCCACAACCCCTATGGGCCACCTGTGCCAGTGCTCAGCTACACTCAGAGTAAAACAGTGTTTACTGATGCCCAGGACATTGCTGTCATCTGAGCTAAGCATCAGGTAGTCAAGAAGATGTCACCATACCACAGCCAGACAGACACGCTGCTCTTGGGTTTCACAGAGACTTGTCAACTGGGGGAGAACAGGAAACAGTTTCCTTTTAGGTTTGAGGGGATGTAATTCTTGGACAGATATTTCTTGTAAACGTCCTGTTTTATCTCTTCCATATTTCTGGTTCCCTGTTCCAGGAAGAGGATAAATTAAGAGCATCACAGAAATACCCTGCTTGGCCATAGAACTTAGCTTTCTGCCAGACCTCAGTGCCACTGGCAAAGCATGACATCCTAATAAACAATCTTTCACACTCTGCATTTGCACAACCTTCTGATTCCGGGAAGCCAGGATTTTAGCAATGCCCACATCATCTCTCTTTTGTCTGTGGAAGATTTTATCCCTGTTTTCAGATGCCAGAAGGAAAACTGGGTATGTTTAGCATTCTCCCCTAGTTATAGTCAGTATGCTGAGTGCTGCTACTGGAAATAAATGTGTACCTCTTGCCTAGACTTAAGGAAAGATGCTGTCTGCCAGTTTTTTGGGGAGTTTTAAATATTCCATTGAAAAACATGATTACTTCAAATCTGGGGAATGCTTTATGGAGACTTCCGACTTCCTTACTTAGTAAATAATGCTACATCTGCCTTGTTTATTTGTTGAAAGAAATGACAGCAATGGTTTAAATGCTTAATCCAGAGGAAAGTGGAATTTTCCAGCATCACACCAAAGTCTAATCTCCCTCTGTATAATATTTTTTCCTTTGTACTGCCTAACATGTTGGGAGTGTTCTCCCACTACAGGCTTTCCTGATGAATAGGTCAGGCAGGAGTGCAGGAACTGCAAGCCAGTGGAAAGGATTTGGGATGGGATACCAGAGAATTGAGTCAGCCCATTCCTGTGTCCCATTTCAAGTAAACCTCTTCTCTTGGCTGCCTCTCAGCTTCTTCATACAAGCAAAATATGGATAACAGCATTCTCTGCTCCTAGCCAGGTGCATGGAGCTGTAGGAATGAAAAACCATGTCTCCTGGCTAGTGACCAATGATTGTGGGAACACAGCACACTGCAGTCCTCTGCAGTAAGAAATTCACAAAAATTCGTAGGAGAGATGAAACTAGAAGCAGGAGGTCCCCAGAAGTTTCGACCCTGAGGGAAGGTAGCAGGGTGGGAGAGGACAAGAGAGCAAGTGTAGGAAGGAAAAGAGAAAGCAGGACAAGCAGGAAATAACATGTCACATGACATCTGAGACACTGTGGTTGTTCATGTAAACAGAGGTTAATGGGGAGGAATTGGCTGGGGAGCAAGGACAGCACAGGTCAGAGAAGATGGGCAGGAACCTTGGTTATTCATGCAGGAGCCAGTTTGGAAGTGGTTTTGATTGTGATTTTTTTTCATTCTTTGACTCATTTGTTTTTAAAAAATCCTGTCCTCATTATTTCTCCTTGGAAATTAGTCAATAATATAGCAGCTGACAGAACATCTTTCCTGAAACTGAGACTAAATTTTCCCTGTGTATATCTTATATCCCAGTCTTTGACTCCTTGTAACTCATCATGTGCCATGTGAAACACTCCCACTTTTGCCTCCACCTTAATACACTTGAAATGCCAGCAGGCATTTCTCCCTTCTCCCACCCATCTTCTTTTGACCAAATGATGCTGATGCCACTTCTCATCCATGTCTTCTGTTCAGTTAGACAGGGAGCTCAGGGGCAACACCGAAAGAAGCCTTGGTGTGGTATTTCCATCACATACCTGTGCTAATAAACTGATGCCACTAACACTGCCATGATGTTTTCTAACCTGAACAGTTAGCAGAATGCTCTGCCTTCTTTCTCTGTTACAGGGGAAAATGGCTTATGCTTCTCTCCTGTAACCTCCAGACACACTGTAGGAATGAAAAGGCAGCTGAAAAAGATGGTCATTAGCTCACAGTTTCTAACATTTTTCTATCCAGCACTGAGACAAAAAGCTTCCCTCCTAGCATTTTCTGGGGGTTAGTCTAGCAGTCATACTTCTGTGCCTGTTTTTAATCTTCCTTGACACTTCTGCAGCAATGTACATGCCCCCAAGACTTAACTTGTCCCAGATGAGCTGTTTCAGAGCCCATAATGTGAAAACAGGATCAAAAAATCTGCTGTCACCCTTGACGATACAGGTTCGCTGCAGTCCCTGATGAAAACATAAGCTGTATGAAGAGAGCTGTACGCAGCCAACTGATTAACTGATTCAGCTGGGGACTAGCCAGAACTAGGAGAAAACATTTGGCCTGGAGACTAGAAAATCTACCCTGTAAAGGATGTTACAGGCCATTGTCTGGGCTATCACCCCTGGTGTTTAGGAGAAATAAGGTAAATAACTGAAATAGGGAAACTGAAGTAAAAATAAAAGAGTCCCAAGAAAGGTCTTAATCTGATTAACGTTGTGTTTGACTCCTGACTCGTTTCTTCTCTTTCAATGTGTCAGGTGATGTGTTAAGGGATGTGAAGATGATCCTGAGGGCATTTTTTTAAAGAGCATGTTCTGTGAGGTGTAAGCATTTGTGTTTCTCTGAGAAGGAGCAGGAGGGAAAAGAGGGAGAGGTTGTGCCTTGGTCAATCTTCACCAGGCTCCCTTCCTCCCTCTGCTCTTGCCCATTTGGCCACCCTCGGGGGGCATAGATAAAGCAAGCAAGAGAGAGGCAGCTCATTTCCAAACACTTGTTTCATTCAAACAGCCTTATTTTTGGTAATGTTACACTGAGGCTGCAAGCAGCTCAAGTGGGAGATGGTGCTAAAACTCTGTCCTGGGCATGTTACCAGCTGGAAAGACATCACAGGACACCAGCCCACCAGGGAGACAGCAACACTGGTGTTGCAACACCAGAGCAGACCAATGCTCTATCCACTCCATCATCCTGTCTCAGATAGTGACCTGTGCTACATGCTCCAGAGGAAGGCACAAAGCACCCACCACACCAACACATTTTATGCAAGGAGGGAAGCTCCCTCCTTCACTTGCTGGCCATCAGGCACTGTGCTGAGGCACTCAGACCTGGTGACCTCCCTCTAGCCTGCACAGCTACAGGTGCAGCTTGGTGAGCAAAAACAGGCACACCCTGGCCCAAGAGTGAGCCAAATTGCTGGAAAAGAGTCAAATTTGTGCAGAGGCTCTCACAGTGACATTGGCACTGCTCCCAGTGGGAACAGTGTTTGGCCAGTGGAACAGACTCCCTAGGGAAGTGGTCACAGTGCCAAGCCTGGCACAGTTCAAGAAGCATTTGGACAGTAGTCTCAGGCACACGATATGATTCCTGGGGATGGTCCTGTGCAGGGATAAAAGTTGGACTCAATGACCTTTGTGGGTCCCTTCCAACTCAACATATTCTGTGACTCTGTGAAACAAGGCCTAAGAGGTGAGACCATTTGTCTGGCAGTTCTCTTCTAATCAGTTTTAAGCACATGGCCCAATACCCACCAGCTTTGAGGAGCAGTGGGTCATGACAGGCCCAGGTCTCCTTGGGTACTGCATATATTCCTAGTGCACTTGCTGTTTGGTCTGAAAATGACTAAGATGTTACATACTCCTTTACATGGTATGCCTAACACAAAATGCCTAGGATATAGAACAGCTATAGCTCCCACTGTCCAAAAAGCAAAAAAAAAAGAAAAGGAAAGGCTCAGGAGCACTGTATTTCCATCTCCTGCTTACACCTTCGACATTTCTGCATGGAAGTGAATGAAGACAGATGGAATTGGAATATATAGCTCAAGAACTCTTCTCCAGAAGTACACTGTTAATATATAAGGCTTTGTTTTGTGGTCTTGCTGATTGTCACTGGAGAAAAAACTGACCAAAAGACAGGTGTGACTGAATATTGCTGCCCAAAGACTGAGTGCCAAAGCTGTATTCAGAGGCAGCAGAGAGCAGCACAAAACAACCCCTTCAAACAGTCACAGGGAAGCCCTCCATCCCCAGCCAGTAGTGAATAGCAAATGCTCCTGCACCTTTGCCTGGACATCAGCTGTCCTGCCAGAGTGTGCTAGGAAGAGCAGGGCAGGTTCATGACAGGCAGTGTTCTCTGCCTGCCTTTCTCTTCGATGTATGAACACTCCTCTCCAGCTCTCCCAACCCAGAAGACCATATGGGAAGGCACCAGGCAGCACCGAGTACCGCAGAGAAGCATAGGGAATAGAGGTGTCAAATTGGGTTGATACCTTTCACCTAAGTGCTGTTTTGCCATGTCCTGCCCAGCAAGCCTGCCCTGGAGGGTCAGCAGCTCTGGCATAGTAGTGCATTGTCCTAACTTCCTGCAGAAGGACAATCCCAGTCCTTCTCCAGCTCCTCTCCCACCAACACAGAGAGGCAGGCACAGACATAACAGCTCCCTTGAGCTGCCTGAGCTACACTGTGTTGGGGGGGGAGGGTGCTGGGGGGTGCTGAACTGACAGAGCAACCAGACTTCTTTATAAGAAACCCATCCTTTCTCTGTTTGTCCTGCTCTCCCAGCCATCCTTATCCTCCATCATGCAATAATGAATCCAGCTAGAGCACAGGGTTGTCTTACCTATGCAGACCTTGCCACCATGAACTGCAATTTGGGGGGTCTTGATGATCTCAGGAACAGTCACTCCCTCGCAGGCTGAGGCCACCTACACCACCACTTCTCTTCACAAAAAGCATCCATGGTAACCATCTTCCTTGTCCTCTCTGCAGAGAGGGCTCTTCCCATCTCCCTCCCAAAACAGAGGCTTCTGGCTGTGCGTTTGCATTTACCAACCTCCTCATATGACCCTGCCTTTTCCCTTTCCTCCATACAGAATCAGCTTTCCCCGCACCAACATCTATGTTACATCTGCACAAGTATTTTTGATATTTATAGCAACAACCTTCCTCTTTGTTTTATACATATGCTTTCCTTTTCAGTATCTGTTCTTGCTATCCCTGTTCAAGGATTATGTCAAGAGGTAAAAGGCCATGTAACTGCTCCATCTCTAGAATGGGATATACTTGCTCAGAAAGATATTATCTATATTGTCTATGTGCTAACTAAATTACACATAATATCTTTCTCACTCTTCAGAAAGTAAAAGTAGCTTTGTTTCAGTAAGCAAAGGACACTGAAGATATGAAAACTGATGGAAAACCTGTTTCTGGGGTCGAGGGTGGGGAAAAACTCTGTTTTTTCCTATGTCCTCAAAATCTTAGAGGATCTAGTTTCCGTGACCAAATCTTAAATGCAGTGCAAGAGGATAAATGGAGTGTGAAAGATTGTCTAGCCCCTAATTTTTCCTGTGTTTGCATCTGAGTTTTATGCTATAGTCAATAGTCTTAAACCTATTTGAAAATTAATCTCTAGTGAACAGGTCAATGGAGTGGTGATTCTTCTGTCTCCATTTATCTTTTCACTTATAGAGTTAATTGAAAACAGCAACTTACTTTGTAATATTTTTCAAGGCACACACTATTAGTAAGCATTGGTGTCATGCAACGATTTGTCTTTTGGTTCACTAGCACTTCATAAAAGCCTCAAGTTATGGAATATACAAGCCCTTAGCTTTGCACAAAGACCAGAGCTGATATAATAATGTAGCTGTGACTCTTTACATTTATCACACTTGCCTTAAGTTAACAATCCTTTCCCTCCAAACTTGCCGTCATCCTTCATTTTAGTTTGTTTTTTTGCTTGAGTTGTCCAACTCCAATCCAATGTCCAGGAATACAAACACTGTACTTTTTTATTATTTTATTATTTAAATCGTAATGGTATTCACCAACAGGAAGCTTCAAAATTCTACACAACCACAACTGTAAAGACCTACTGTGTTGGTGCTTCTGCCTTTCTTAACCTACTTTTCCCATCTACAAGTATAAAGGCAGTATTGCATCTCAAAGTGACAATAGCAATGGACCAAAGGGCATGAAGGAAACAACTGGTACATGACTGGAAGAGAGACTCATTCACACCACCTTCTTTCTGCTGCAAGCCCTTGCTTCATCGTGTTGTCCTCACATGCTGTCAGTGAATTGTAAAGCAGCAGCAGTGTGTCAAATCAAGAGCAAGAGACATCAGAGCATGAGTCATTCCAGAAAGTCAGAATGGATGGCAAATCTAGCTCAGAGAATAATCCTTCAGGGAATAATCCATTGTAAAAAGCACATTGCAAACCAAAAGCAGAAGCTTGAGGATGGGGTGCTGCCTAAGCATGAATTGCCTTTATAAATCTTATAATACCTCAGATCGTGATTGGAAATGGCTAAAAAGATGATTCACAGGATTTGGCACAAATATATCCATGTGCCTAAGATAAGATAAAGACACAGCTTTGCCCGAAACTGTATTATTAATTTGAGTTTCCGTTGCCACCCATTCAGTAAGAAAACCCAGAATTCTGTTTCCAAAGAGTTCAATTTTCTGAGAAACAAGCTGAGCCCTAACATAAATGGCACTGCTACTTCCATATACTTTACCTAGACAACAAGAAAAACCTATGTTAGCAGCAAAACACATGGTTTCATAGTTTGACAATTTGACAAAGAAACAACCTCAAGAAAAAACCTGCTTAAAATGCAAGGTTTTCTTGAAAGAAGCAGGGCAACCAAAAAACACTTTGCAAGATGTAACAATGTAGATAGAGGCGGGTTTTCTTAATATATGAAGTTGCCACTAGACTTTAAAAAAGAAAGACCCCCTTTTGCAGCCTCGACACTGAAATGCTGGACTAGCATTTGCACCTGTACTGCAGATGGAGCAAAAAGGGTCTCTCCATTCCATGGGCGGGAGGGCTGAGGGGGTAATTTTAGCCCTCCACTGGCCCCTAGTCCTTAATCTCCCATTGCACAGTCCCAGTGGAGTTGTTCCATGTGTTGGGGTACAAATGGTTCACTGTCAGTGAGTTTGGGTGTGTGGTGAGTGCAGGGGGCCACTGGTATGGGCACGTAAGGATGCTATGAGGGGTTTAAGGGAGGGTTATATGGAGACTGGAAAAAACTGTGGGCTCCTCTGATGGGAAAGGCCCATGTGGTTAAGCACACCAACTTCTGCAACAAGAGGCAGACAAGATTGATTACACGGCCAGTGCTACCAGTGGGCTGCATCCCCCCCTTGGCTGGGAGATGTGAAGGAACATCACAGGGCTCTGCTGTGCCCTGCTCTCCACTGCTGGGTTTGGCTGCAAGAGCTCTCAGCCTTGGGAAGGGTCACAGTCCACACAGAAATACAATATGCCATGCCCAGTTTTCCCCAAAAGAGTTTAAAGATGATTTGGAAGAGGGACATGTAAAGCAAAGTTTTGACCTTGCCTTCACAGGGGTGAAGGAATTCAGAGATGGAATATGAAAATACGGTGTAAATTTTATATATTGGGGTGGAGGAAAATGGGATAAAGGGCCCTGCTGTCTGAATTTGACAACAGTCATGTTCTTATATAATTTTTATCCCTTTTTCAGTTGAAATCTTCATCTTTCAGATTATTAGTGACAGTTTTCTGCCAAGTTTGTAAACTAAAGAAACTCTTAACCTTTCTCCAGTTCTCTCTTCTTGCTGAAAGAGAAGAATTTGAAAAGTAAGCCTTTCAAATTCAGAAATGAAAACTCCAGAGTTCCCCCAGTGCTAACAAAACCCTTTGCCCACTTCTGCCTCTATATGATAACCTGAAAAATGGTGTAAATAATCCAGTCCTAAACAAACCCACAAAGGGTTTATTTAGCTTGCCTCACAAATCTGCTGAGAGCAACTGAGAAATTAAGCATGGTACATGACTGGAAGAGAGATTCATTCACACTACCTTCTTTCTGCTGCAAGCCCTTGCTTCATCGTGTTGTCTTCACATGCTGTCAGTGAAATGTAAGGCAGTAGCAGTGTATCAAAAGTAAAGTAAACACTTTACTTCTATAGAAATGTTTAAGATTACTAAATCTCAAGAAAATATAGTGTTGATTATGATGGCATGTAGGTGTATATGTGCTCTAGGATTGACCTAGCTTGAGCAGGGAGGTTGGAATAGATCACAGAATCACACAATATGCTTAGGTGGAAGGGACCCACAAGGATCGTTCATGATCCACTGTGGTCCCTTCCAACCTTATCCATTCTGTGATTCTGTTTGTGACCAAATCTGACTATGGTTGTCATTCTGTTCATCATACAGTACCTTCTTCATACCTCCACTGTCGTAGAACACAAACTCTCCCCATGCTCACACCACAAAGGTCACCATCAACACCTACAGGCACCCTGGCTTAGACACTCACACCCAGAGGGGCTCTGGTGCCCCTGTAGCACCTCAGCCTGTGCAGATCCTCAATAGCCCTCAGCTCAGGTGCCACTAAAATCCATGAAAATACTCTCAGCACCTTTCTTTCCATTTGCAGCAGAGGGAATGCTCTCAAGCTGCTCAGTGCCATCCTTCTGTCCACAAAGACTGTTATGACAGATGGAGCCCCAAGTTATGGACTAATTAACTCAATGGATCTTCATGTTTAAGGTCCATGACTAAGGGAATGATACATGTGTGAAGATATATACATATGGATATGTAGATATAAAGACAGGAAAGTAGTGTATTGGGAAGTGTGGGATCTGGCATAACATAAATGGTACGGAATAAGGAGTGAATAATGTCCTGGGTTTGGCTGGCATAGAGTTCATTTTCTTGCCAGTAACTGGTACAATGCCATGGTTTGGATTTAGGATAAGAAGAACATTTATAACACACTGATATTTTAGTTGTTGCTAAGCTGTGCTTTCTACAAGTCGAGGATTTCTCAGTGTCTCATTCTCTGCCAGCGAGCAGATGCACGAAAAGCTGGAAAGGTGTGTAGCCAGGATGGCCGACCTGAGTCAGCCAAAGGGATATCCCACACCATAAAACATCATGGCCAGTATATAAACTGCTTGGAGTTGGCCAGGAACCACCAATCACTACTGGGGGATGGGATGGGCATCAGTCAGTGTGTGAGCAACTCTACTGTGAATTACTTGTTTCTCTTGGGGTTTTTTTCTCCCTTTCTCTCATTTTCATTACGATTAGTAGCAGTAGTAGTATATTTTATTCTGTTTTAATTATTAAACTGTTCATATCTCAACCCTAGGATGCGCTGCTCGGGCAGTGAGCCCAGGGGGAGGCAGAAGATGGGTAAAAGGACAGAAAGATGGCAATAAGAGCAGTGGCTTGCACTGCACTCTGTGAGGACAGGGAGACTGCTTTTCCAGCTGTAGTTTAAAAAGGAATGAGTTAAATGTACCCGAGCACCTGCCACAGGTAAATGGTGTGTCTGAAAATAAGATTTATAGTTAGCAACTTCAGTATCAAAATTATTTAGGAACCAGACCTTCACTGAAAGAAAATGTCCATAGCACTAATCCCCTTGCGTGTTATTGCCTGCTTCTTTAACTCCTGCATGTATAAGGAATTCAGAAATGTGAGGTAACATTCCTCTGATGCTCTGAAAGCTCGATGCAGGGAGCAAGTACTGAACTACCTGGGGAGTTTGTGTTTCTTCTCAATTCATTCAACCTAGCGCAGAACTGGAGGGAACACAGAGTTGATCACTGGTAACACAGAGCTCAAGCCTCCAGTGTTTGTCTTGCATCTTGGCACAGTCAGGAGGCGAGTATAGATAGGTATGAGCTTGACAGAGCAGGGCTTACAGCATGCTCTTAGGTGGTGCAGAAATCATGGGCTGAGAAAGAAAGGACCCTACAGTAATGTCTTTGCATTTCAGAAACATTTTGGTCTTGTTTTTCAGACGTCTTAACACACCCACACAACTCAGACTAAGTTGTGGGAATAGTGACAGTGCAGCTTTGGAGCCAAGACCTGGAAAGAGTCCTGAAAAAAGTGAGGAGTCACATCCTGGTTGTGCTGCAGTGAACTCACACTGACACTGTAGGTTTCACCCTGGATGCAACCGTAAATAATGGAAATGACAACAGGCAGTGCATACACATGCTGTAAGTTTAGAAGAGTTAGAAGCATTTGAGATTAATGACATAACAAAGCACACTAGGAAGAAACTTTCCACTGGGAGAGGTTGTTCTATTATTATCTTCTCTGCAGACATTTTATCTTCCTTTGAAACACCTGGAATTAGACAAGGTCCTGGATTCGTAAGCTGTTCTGGAATAGACATAATCATGAAAAGAGCAACACAGAGTCTTTTCTACTTTATTCCTGTGTGTTATTAAAATGTGCTAATAGGAAATGCCATGGTTGTTTGATAAATACCTTCTTTCTTCCTGACCCTGACTCACTGGTTTCAATCCATCCCTCCTACAAATGAGGAAAGTTTCTAATACAGAGATTCATGCAAATCACCTTTCTTAGACCTTTTGCCATTTCCTAAGACCTAATTACCTTAGAATGAGCTCAGTTTAAGCTGTCAAGGGCTTGGCACCAAATGAAGAAGCAGTGGACGTGTGACTGTTAATCGCTATGACAGCCAGCACTGCCAGGTATCTCGACAGCAAAGGGCAAGGCTGCGCCCAACCCAGGAAAAGTTTTGTGTGAAGTTTGGAGTTTGTGGATGCCACCTAGAGGATTATCCTTGTCGTTATTCTCTCTGCTGCTTTTGCTCAGGAATAAGTGCTTTTCCACCTTTTCTAGGCCCTTCAAGGAGTACGGAACACCTGGTGGGTACCTGCCAGCTTTGCACCCATTGTCAGCTCAGTGCAGAAGGCTCATGCTGAATCAGCAGGTGTAACCACACAGCACGATGCACTACCACCAGTGGGACCTGGCTGGTGCCCAGAAGGTGCCATAGTCCCATCACACCTAATGATCAGCCCAGATGGTGTCTCAGACTGAATAGGGCTACTCTCTTTTCCATCCTGGAGCAATATGGGAGACACGTTCTCCAAAGAACAACACCTAACATTTGGAAATCAATCTATGCACCCTGTTATCAGTGTTATGTGCTGCAGAACTGACACTCGGCTTCCACCTAGGAGGAGGAAACCACATCCCTCAGTATCTGAATTTTCTGTGGCAGACTATATGCAGAAGCACTTAAGTGCCAACACTGCCCCATTGCTGACAAGCTCTTCATACCGAAGCCACTAAGTGGCATTCTCGGAGTAGGCACTTGGTGTGTGATTGTGAGAGGATGCTCAAAGTTCAGGTGTATGAGATACAATCCTGAAAAGATAATATGGGGTAGTGATTATTCCAGTCACATCTGGGTTTATGCTTGCTGTGGCTGAAGCAGCCCTCAAGACCTTGAAGACCAAAGCTGAAGCTGCAGGTTCTGCAGGAACTCTGCCTGTCTGCATGATCTGTAGACAAATCACCAGTGGACCTTTCTCAGCTCTGTTCCCAGACCCTTTACACCTTTTAGAATTCAGTAGCGAAACAAATTCAGAATTTGGCTGTTTGCTATGTTTCTCTGAGATTTTTCTTAGCCTGTCCACTGATTGAGAGTGGGGGCTGAGTTTTCTGGATACAGAGAGAAAGAATTAAATTAGCTTTAACATGTATTTTTAATCTCTTCCAGAAATCAAAGATCTGGAATTAGTGTGTTATATATTATTAGTGAATATATTTGTTATATTTTGCCCTGCAACTTTAATGTTGCCATCAGCCTTTGTTGTCATAGAAGTCTTTTTTCAGGCTCTTTCTCTTGTTTAATGTGATACCCATGGTTGTTTTCCCCAAGTATCACTTCTGTGCTTTCTGTCTTTTGCTGCACTACCTTGAAGGGCATTGTCCACTTCCTCATGTGTCTCTGTCCCCTTAGGGCAAACCCTTGTTCAGTGTACACTGAAATAAGGATTCAGAAAAGAAGTGAGGGTTTTTCACCATTCCCCATCCTTCTATAGCCACTTCCTATAGGTGTGAATTCTCACTCTGGACTGGAAACCAGGAAAAGTATCTTTCAAAATAAGTCAAGATTTCCTGTAACAGGATCAAAAGTATCTAGGTTTACCACTATAGTCCCTTTAAATTCTATGCTGTGCCCACTAAACTGGGAATGAGAGTGAGACAGATATCTTAAACAAGTGTATGAGACCTTAGTGTTGCTCAGAAGATCAAACCTGGTCCCAGCATCTGCTAAGAAATTATCTGGTGGACTTGTAAACCATTCTTGCTTTAAAAAAGTGCAGCCCTTCAAAGAAGCATCTGCAAGAGGAGGCAGACAACCCCCCTCCTAGCCCTGGTCTGCTTAGGAGTTGTTACAGATCAGCAAGATCATGACCATTTCTTGTGGGAGGATAGTTGTGATAGTTCAACATTTAAAAAGACAGTCAAAGAAAAGTAGTTAGGTGATTTCACAAGCAGGATCCCAACAGGAAAATGGGATTGCCCACTGCGAATTTTTGGGGTTTTGCTTGGTTATAAGTTTAACTGCAGGAATTTTTTCCCAAGTACAGTACGGAGGACCATTAAGCCAGCTAAATTTTAGGAGGAAGACCAGAAACTAGAGAAAGAAGCTAGGTCTCCTGCTAACTTGAGCTTGCATATTATACTCAGTGAAGACATCCAGGAATTCTAAGGGCAAATCAATCTTAAACTTGGCCACATGGAAGAAGGGTCTAGGTTTTCAAATGCCTCTTACTAGGACTTGCTGCCAGGAGTGAGTTTCAGCACTTTTATAAAAGCTTTAGGCTTTTGAAAACCCTCAGTAATCTTCATGCTAAACTCTTCTGAACATCTCATCTGAGCTCTTGTTCGCTCTTCTCAATGGGATATGAACTTCTTTGAAAAATCTCATCCCTTACATTAGATTTCCCTTGTCCATAGGAAAGAAAAAGGAAAGGAAAGCAGGTTTTGGTTTATACAAGACTGAGGTTTTCAAGACATAGGCCAAGGATTTTGTTTTGGGGAATTTCATGAGAGACAACAGCTTGAAATTGTCTAGAAGATAATTGAACTCAGGCTTCAGGAAACACATTCTGAATAGTGATGTTGATCTCAGACTAATTTGGTATTTGAGGGTATGAAACTTAATTGCTAGTGAGAGGTTCATGAAGAGGTTGAAGATTAATGAAGAGTGGAACACTACACACTGGAGTGCAGAACAATGGTATTAGTGAGTGCTCTTTTCTTCTCCAAAGCACTTTACAGCTATTAACTAATTAACAGTATAATTTACAGGTAGGAGTATAGCGGAGCAATTCCGAGCACAATATTGTAATGGTTTGAGGGGAACTGCTGCTCAATTGTAAATCTCTCACTAGGTGTGTGGGAGTAAATTATGCAGATATTTCCAGGGGATATTTTTCTTCCATTTTGTTTTCCCCAGGCAAGAAACATTTCATCAGGGGATGTGGAAACCAAAATACCACAGTACACAGTTTAACACTTTCCCACATGTGTTTTCATGAGAGAAAGCACTTTAGTCTATCAACCAGTACCCTTCTCCCCAGGGAATCTTGGTGTGCCAAATGGGCCAAGAAAATAATTTTCAATCTTCTCCTATGGTAAGGCTTGGATCAGTTTCCCTCTCAGTCCTTCTCACAGGCACAAACACACACACACATCCTTCTTATTACATTAGGATGCATTAGATGTTTCCCTCTGGCTGGAGGCACCTTGTCCCTCTGCACACAACCAGTAATTCATGCAAAACTGAGCCAGGTAAAGTCGTACCTACTGATAGAGTCTGACCCTATGCTTCCACTACTTCACTCATCTTCTAGCATCCCATAATGAAAGGTTAGTTTAGGGTTAGGATCTGAGGTTGGATTTGATCCTGGTTATCCGTGTTCTGCTTTAGTCAACAAGAACACTGTAATGCATTATATTAAGATCCAAGAATATGCATTTAATTTAGACTTCCAAAGACAGCTGTGGCCCATTAAGTAACTATCAATATATTAAAATCCAGCTATGGGGTTTTGTGGACATTGGAGCCTCCAGGATGTAAGGAGCAGAGTTTTTCCTGCTGCATTTGACTCCTCAGTCATGCAGAGAGCCAACCAGTACAAAAGTAGATTTTTCCTTTTATCTCCCAACCATTTTATATAGTCATATTCCATCTTCATTCTCTTTTTTTTCACTGTGGATGCAGTATGGTTCTGCTTTGTTTTCTGAGAGAGCCTTAAATTCAAAAAGCAGGTCTGATACAGGCTAATAAGCCTTTTCACTTTTTTCCTTTTTTTTTTAAGCCTACCACTAATCAAGGTTGGCACTCCATGGTAGCTTTTCTCTTCCAAAGTTTGTGGCTTGTTTCTGTCTGTTACACTTAGACCCTGGCTGTCCTGGGAGACATTCATAAATCCTTGCCTCCTTTGCTAAAAGTCAAAGAGGTAAGACTCCTGTGTTTTCATTATATCGTCTTACTTCTGAAGCAGATAGTTCCTGCAAGATGCCTGGGGGAAAATGAGGAGGAAAAGAAAGCAAATAGTTAGGAAGGTACCTTTGAATAACAGAAGTATTTGCCTCCCAGGTCTCCCTGGCCAGGCTTTCCTACTGACAGGCTGCAACATCCTCACTAACCTTACTTATGCCAGTACAAGTGCTCTTTAGGGCTACTTAAGCAAACCAGCAAGTTCCCATGGACTCTGTTTAGCATCTTAGATGCAGGCTAGACCATCTGAGTATGGCTCTGTGAAATCTGCATCCTCCTGGCTTCTCAGTTTTGAAACTCAGCTCTGCTGTGTGGGCATCTGAGCAGTTGAGCTCTTGCTAAAATTCTTCACAGGCAGAAATGGGAATACTGACTATTAAAGTCTTTTCTGAATGTCCTTTACTAAGCATAATTCCTAATGCATTTGTTTTTCCATGATAAACTAAAGGATAGCTTTAGTTTAAATGAAAGAAATAAGTAGTAAGGATCACATTTGGTAATGCAAGCTTTCTTTTCTTACAGCTGTTTCATTCATCTGCTGCTCCAATAAGACACTACAGCAGGTTACAGTAATAGCAGGATTTGATTGTCCACCAAGTTAACGGTGTATGCTGCTACCCAGAAGAATGCACTCTCCTTAGGACCACCTGCTTCAGAAATTCAGTTTAGGGCTAGCTCACATACCACTGTGCCATGCAGATGTATCATTAAGGAAGTTGGCTGCAGGAATCTCTCTGCACAAACTTGGCAGTAAAAGCCTACAGAATTCCCGTCATTCTTCCAGTAATGTTCTGCATTGAAATTAATGCAAGACTTCGTGTTCAGAAAACTTGATAGCTGTTGCCAATTTGCATGTATAGAAAGTTCAGGTTTAAATATCATCTTCAACTGAGATTGGAAGAAATTCTTTCTATGAGTATAAACAATTTACACTAGGTAAATCCCATGAACTCAAAAGATAAATATCATCCAGGTTCCATTTCAGATAATTCTGCCCTATGACCTGAAAAGAAGAATGGAGTTTTTTATTCAAGAAAGGGAAGCAGAGAAGAAACTCATAGGGAAACTCCTGTGTTATAAGCACAGTTCTGTAGTTAAGGATGATTTGACTTGCACCTGAAAAAAAGATTCAGCTGCACATATATATGAAAACTTAATGGATGTTCTCCCCGTGAGCCACAGTGCATAGTCTCTGAGAATAGAATTAGTTATAATTCAGTGATAGTGCAAAGTTTTGTGCAGTCCTTGAATCTGCAGTTTGACCTACTAAGCCAAAGTGAAGTGCCCCATACACATAGTCCTTCTGATGCTGTTTTACAGAGTATTTTTTGTTACCTTTAAGAAGGAAAAAAACTCCACCCCTATTTCTGTCAGGAAAGAACTGAAGCAGTGGATCTCAAAGTTGGAGCGAAAAGCCACAGTGCTCAGATTGCATGAGAGGGTCCAAAGCCTTTTGATCTCAGCTAGATAAAAGCCAGCACATTTCCTTTTTTTTTTTGCTTGGTATTACGTAAATTTACATGAAACATGCTAAAGG
The DNA here is from genome assembly GCA_013397135.1 of Pachyramphus minor. Taxonomy (NCBI): domain Eukaryota; kingdom Metazoa; phylum Chordata; class Aves; order Passeriformes; family Tyrannidae; genus Pachyramphus; species Pachyramphus minor. The sequence continues at coordinate 78,134 of VYXB01001133.1, forward strand.
TATTAGTTTTGTTCACTCAGGAGCTGTAGAGAGGTCTAAATTATTTCTTCAACATAAAAACAAGATTTGAGAAATTGCTTGAAAAGCAGCTGTTTTCAGTGTCGTAGCCCTAATTCTATTTGTGTGTTGTTCTCCAGGTTACTACTCAGAAAAGAAGCAAGTCAAAATCAATATGAAAGCTGCTGCAAAGAAATGAACTTACTTGAAAGCAAAGAGGGATTTGAGACATCTGCCAGGCTTCCTCAGCCCTCAAAAATTGGGTGTGCAGGCTGTAGAAGCTTAAGGGCATCACACAGTGATGTATTCCTGACAGAAGCAGTGAAAACAAAAAATACTTTCACTGGGATGGGGTCAGGTCAAATCAACTGGAATCACTTTGATGAAAAATTATGGGCCTTAAAAACACTGGTTAACAAATTTAGACGCTACAGAAATTGGCTAAGACTAGCAGTTAATTGTGCATCAAAAATCAGTGTATATGAGAAAATGGTACACAACTGTATATGTGTAATAATGTGCTTGGACAAGTCACTGTACAGTTGGGGCCTTTTATACTGTCACATCTTTACATACCCACTTTTTTGGATTTATGAGAGATGGCTTACCAACTTTCACCATCTCATCTTTAGAGGTATGACACACTTTAAAAAAATTCCCAGCCATTTCTGTGATTTTTTTTTCAGGTACAGCATTTTGTGCTAATAGCTCTTCAGGTCATTGGGTGCTCAGATGTAAATGGAGAAAGCTGAAATTATTTGGGAACATTTCCAGTATATCAGCAGCCGTTTTAGCCCTGTATATCTGCCTCACACACAAGAATTGGGTTGGTTACTTATATGTTACATGGAAAATTTTCAGGCATATTCTTGTCTCTTTCAAGTCCTTCCTGTTACCAACCAGGCCAAATCTAGCCCTTAATTTGGGCTGTGCTGTTCCTCCTAGGTCTACAAGTTTGCACAGGGAAATCTAAGATAAAATTTGCCATGCATTTGTCCACAGTGTTTTGAAATGGTTGATGCTTGTAAGAGTGAGGGAGATGGTTTATTTGCCATTTTACGCTTTTTATTCATACTACTAATCTGTCTATGAGAAGAGAAAGGGGCATTAATAACACTGAAATGTTACACATCCAACAATCTTAGTGTTGCACAGACCGCATACACTTTTCCGTCACCTACCTTTTATTTCCCTTTTTTATTCCCCTGACTACTTGGGGTAATTGGATTTTTAGAGCACATAATAATCAGTAGATAAACCAGAAAAAGAAACCTGTAAAATATACACTCTAAGTTATACTGCTGCATATGAGCTTATGCAGTGTTTAATGAACTCATTTGGAAAGAGCTCTGTAAATGTCAGGTTTTTAGAACAACATGAGATGATAGACAGCTACTTTTTGTCTCAAATCGAAACAAACGAAGGTTTCTCTTGAGTAGCAAAAGTTGATGTGCTTGTGTGTGCCTGTCAGGTGTATGCATGAGGAGTGGTTGAGTCATATACCCTGCATTACAGGCAACATCAGGGGAGTTTACTGTGTTTGGTTTTTTCCCATTAAGAGCTACGAGTGTTTAAATGTAAATAATAGTTGGGTTTCCCCCAAATGGCACAAGAAAGTGATTTCAGTCTATTTCAGTACAGTGAGATGAGGTTATTCAGCAAATTGCAGGGTCAGACCCCATTGAATTATTGCTTTAGTTAGGAAGAAATCTTGCCCCAGCTGATGTCAAAGGGAGTTTTACCCAGACGAAGCAGAATGAGGATCAACCCGGCAACTGCTGCTTGCAGAGCCTTCAGTGTGTTTGTGCCAGGCCAATCTGTTACAAGCTTTTCAGACTGTTGAGATGTAGCATAAAGGTGTGGGACTGGGCTTTTTGTATATTCGATTTAATTTTAAAATTTTGCTTGTGATTAGAGCAGTCTAATCTATTTTTCTTTTTTTAAAGTGTGGTCATTTTCTCTAATTAGGAAAATTGCAGAACTGTTTCTTTGTGTGTTTGCCATTTTAAAGTAGACCAAAGACACTGTGCACCTTTTTTGGTTTTAGCAAGGTTAATTGCAGAATTATTTTCTGACTGGGATGGCATGAGCTGTGCATAAAAGCCTTAAAGTCGGCCATGAAGGAGGTTATAATGAAGTAGCTGAGTCTTTAAGGGGAAAAGGAATGCTCCTCTTTATTAGGAGAAATAATGACTCAATTGCTGCCCCAAAGAAGCACGAAAGGATTTTTCTTTTCATACTAAATCCAAAACAACTCAGTGACTAAGCAATATTTAAAAGGAAGAATCTGCCTTAAACATTTTGAAATCAGGGCACCATAGTGTCATAGGAGTTCATAAAACAGTTATTTTAATTATCAGTAACACATGTTTTGGATTCCAATGCAGACGTTGGACTTAGAGTAGAATTTCAATGTACTGAGACTTAAAGGTGGTTGAACACAGCTGAACATTAGGCTTGACTATTTATAGATGATTTCAGTTAGCTGTGACTGTGACTGAGAACTCAGGGCTAGCTAGGGTAGAAAAGAATTTTCTGCTGATTACACAAGGTGGCATCTTTCTGTTTACTGATTCATTAATAGTTTTGGAAGTGACCGAATACTGGAGATGAGGATATACAGTAACACAAAAGAAGAGGAAGGAAATACTGCTTTCATACCAGTGTTTGCAACTGTATTCTTATACTCGTCTCAGAGGGCCTAGCCCTACTCTGGTGTACACTATATTGCAGTTTCACTGACCTGTGGAGGAATTGTTTTAATGCACACCAGAGAAGAACTGAAGCTGAAGTGTTTTGCACTGGTCCTCTTTGTTACTCTACAGAAGAAATTAACAAGAAGCTGGGTGTGTTAAAGCCATTGCTTCCTTTCTACAAGAGTTTAAAAGGGAAAGAAAAATGGTTTCTGCTATAGTTTTCTCTGTGTGACAGCTAAAAATAGCAACAAACCTCTGAGCTTCATCACCAGCAGGGTAGATAAAGTATATCTGTGTTTTGTTACCATGCTGTTGAAGAAAGAGTGAAACAGGGAACATTTCACTACTTTGTTCAACTTTGAATTGCACTTTCTTGTTCAGTGCAGTATGGCTGTGGGGATATGTCAAAGCTGTAATATTAGTACTTTTTTTAATAGCATGTGGCTGTAAACACCCCTATTCTTTAAATGAGGCAACAGACCTGACTGAAAAAGCAATACACTAGGCTATGTTCCTCAGGCATAAACTGTGTATGTGCTTATGGGCTGCAGGCATCTGTGGCCATCCCTCAAACCCCAAAACGGCACTTTCTCATGTTGAGAAGCAAGGGGACGTGTTCAGACTTTGGGCATTCGAGAGAGGGTGGCAGAACTTGTGGGAGGATTACACAGCAAAAGGGAGACTACAACAGGAGTCACAGCAATGCATTAACCTCAGGATGCCAATAGACAGGGACAGGTACATCTACCTGAGCCCTTCTCCTTCCCCTTTCTTGACTCTAAACTGTGTGTGTGACTCAGGCCCACATACTTGGCAGCCACAGCTTAGCGTCTGCTAATACAGTGGGATCTTATACCATGGTGTGACCAGCATATGCATTAGGGAAATCACAGTTCAGATTTTTTCCATACGAGATGTTTCCCATATGCAACACAGTCTGAACTGAAAATGAGACAGAGCAAGTCCAGAACACTTGTTTTATGTTTTGTGCAAAATGGGAATCATCTCACGTATGGATTACTTCATTAAATTCCTGTCAGCAGCAACTGGAGAAGGTTGTTTCACTTGGACCAAAAAGCTAGGAAAAGAGATTCACCACGTGCTTCTAGCTACTTCAGGATGATACAAGTACAGCTTCTTCTACAGTTACTCCTCTACAAACTATTCTGAGGTACTCTTCTGTAAGGTAGCATTGGTTTCCTGGAGAACCTACCAACTTATTTTACCATTACCTTTTGGATCCTTGTTCACAGGTTTCTGGGGTGGGCCTTAATATCAGGGAAATGTTTGGCTGGAAGGGAGCCTAGAAGATCATCTACTCCATCCCCCTGTGCTATAGCACAATCAGGACTTGCTTATTCCAAAGCTTGCAAAATGCTGTAAGAAATTATTTGCTCTGCTCATGTGGCAAACCTCAGGGGTAACCAAGGTCAACAACATTCTTCCCGATATTTGGAGGGCCGGCGTTATACAAGATGCTTTATTTCAGGTGTGCATTTTGCTTTGCTTGTTTTGTTGCAAGGCTGTAGACACAGTTTAATTCCACATAAGCAAGCTGGTTCTCTGAACAATTTGGTGGTCAGATATTGATATTTGCAATGTCCTCAATAAATGCCAATGCTTAGATATGTTTTAATAGCACTACTAGTAGAGTTTTCTTCTTTTTTAAGCAGATTCTTTTTGTTTTATTTCTGCACTGCTCTGACCTGGCCTGCCTCCACTGATGCCCCTGAAATTCCACTGTCTATAATTCATCACTTCCATGCACAAAATATTGGCTCAAGCTGTGGGGTGCTATAAGTTAAGCTAACTTACCGCCCACAAAATGTGTTTCTGAAGTGGATATTTCATGGTTTCCCACTGAGATGTCACAAATCATATAGGAGGAAACTCCTGCTGGGTTGGGGTTTTTTTCCTTTCTTAATTTTCTGAGGTTTTCTATTTAAAAAATGTTGTCTCTCTTACTTCCAGCAATCTGCTCGCTTGGCAAGAAATATGACTATCAGGTGTTTAAAATTAAAGTTGTTAAAATCAAATTTGCAAAGGCAGGAGGGTTTGCCCCAGTGTCCTGGACACAGTCCAACTTTGGTAATTACATCTCACCTAGCTCAATCTTTCTTGCAGTTCCATGGCATTCTTCCTGTCCCGCTGAAATCTGTTATGGGAAACTGCTGTGACATGACATGTTAAACATCTGCCTTGTTTTTACTCAGGAGTGGCTATGCTTCAATGTGAGATGAAGTGATTTATAATATATGGCATACATATACACTGGTTTTCTTTTTACAGTGACTTCTACTGAACTGGAGGAGTTACTTAGAAGCAGCACTTCTGAAAAAAATATGAGCTCAGGAACCAAATATGGATTTAAGGATCTGATTCTCTAGGTCCCCCTTTCAGATGATCTCTTCCAAACCCATCCCTTTGTCTTATAAGGTGGTGCTGAGAAGTGGTGTGTTCATGTGATCAGCTGTGTTTATAGGATAATAACCTTCACACTGCCCAGTAATCCCCTCCAAAGAGCATTCCAAAGTGCTGAGCAGCTTCAAAGGTCAGGGACTAAAGCCAGCACATACACACCTGCTAAATAAGTATTTTCCCCAGCTTGGTATGAACATGCCAATTTTTCCAGTTTGGTTGATGGGGGCCTGAAAACAGTGCCCAGCTGCAACATCGATGGGCCAAGGTAAGCTGGCCATTGAATAGGAGTGCCCCGGACAAGTATTTTGCAGCACTGTCTGGGGACCTCTAGTGGTCCCTGAAACTTCAGGAAAGGATCCATGTACCACTTTCAAAATTAGAGAAACCAAGGACATTCTCACAGCATAGCAGCAAGGGGGCAAAATGGAGAAAATACAGAGATGTGCAAAGACGAGCCCAATGTTTAGCTGCTGTAAATGAAACTGTTGTGGCAGTGATAATATAATTGGTCTGCTGACTTATTTTCATAAAAATTAAGGTGGTTTTTTCATTAAGAAAGTGGAGAAACACTCATTATTCCACTGAAAATGGGAAACACAGGATTTGGGTGACGTGTATCAGTTGCTTCTGGTTTTAAAGGCTCAAGCAAATTTACAGTTTAAAATCATGTTAAAGTGAGCAGAGAAACCTTATTATGAATATTTTTAAATCTCTGTCTCAGATACATCCTTGGAGCTGGAGCCATGCCACTAAGCATATATGATGAATGAAAGCCCTTTAAAACTCTCTGTTAGGAAAACTCCAGTTGTTTCAGATCATCTACATGCTGTGTTTGGTTGTGTGGGGTAATAAAGATATCTGCCTCCTTACTTTCCAATACATGGATTTATATCTGTGTGCAGAGCTGTTTTCACTACCACAGTGCACAGACCCTCCCAAATGAGTGTTAAGAAAATATGTGTACCCAGGAATGGAAAAAAATTCTGACCTTACAAGCCATTTATCAAGTTCTTCATATGACTGTGAACCACAAGATGCACATTTTGGTGTGTCAAGGAAAGTGGAGAATTCCAGGAATTAATGTGAAAAAACTACTGATTCTCCTTTGCTTTCACCAGTCTGTCTGGAGAGAGGGATGGGTTGGGTCCCAAAGCAGCATTTGGCACTGTCTCCCTTAATGGGAGATTCAGACATTGTCTGAATCTTTGTCCTTTTGTAGGGTTTCAACCTCCTATAGAACCCACTTGCATTTGCCATCATGGCCAGGCAGACACATGCACACAAGATCTCACTGGCAAGGTCAGGACCCTGTATGGAGAGTGTCTTGGGCTAAAGGAGGAAGGACAGACCTGGAGATAAAGGGTGGAGAGGCACATCAGCTGTGTAAAAAGAGCATAAAGATGTCACCAGCCCTCAGGGTATAAAGGTTTATTTCTGTGCAAGAAAAATTTTTGCGGTTCAGTGCATTTCCTCATGGTTTCAGAACAAAAAGGTGCAGTGAAATTTAATTTTTCTTAAAACTCAGGTTATTTTAAAAATAATTAAAATCAATCCTCAACTGGCTTGTCTGGCTGTGGGGCAAGGACAGCATCAAGGGTGGGGAGCGCCTCTGCTTTCACCACTGCCAAGCACCACCTCTGAAGGCTTCTTAGCCGAAAAAAAAAGGCAAGAAAGTTATTGAGAATTGTAAATCAAGCGCAGTGGGGGTAAATAAGGTTTATGATGCAGCAACATTAAGCTACAGCTCTCCTTTCTGCAAATATACCTTTTGCTGAGATATTGCAATAGTAGACTTCAAAGGCAGCCAAGCAATGCAGTACATTTCTTCGCTCAGATTAAAAACATTGTTTGAATTCTTGTGGCTAGACAATTTGTCTTGTCCTTAAAAAAAGAAAAAATAAAGGAAGCCATACTAAACAGCAGAGCAGCACAGAGAGACTGGGATGTAGAAATGAGGGAACTGTAGATTGCAGGGAATTTTTTTGCTCGCCTGCTACAAATCAAGATCAGCCTTTTCACCTTTCCACAACCTTTCTCCCTTTGTTATTTGTGGATACCACAAAATCTTATTCAAAGATTCTCTCAGATGTTAAAATTAGATAATGTCTCTGGAAAAGGGTGTCACAGTCTGGATAAACATAGCCATGAATAAAATACTTTATGTAATGACCCCTTTTATCCAGCAAGGCTTCAGGGGGAAAAGACTATAAAAGCTCATATTTATTATTTAATAAATAATAAGACGTTTTCATATCACTATATAAGCATATAGAGATACAGACGTATTTGCATCTTAGACTCAAACACTTTTTGGCCTGATACAAAGCAATCCTGTTCTAGGGATGAACTGGAGCAGCAAGTGGATAACACATAACTCTGGTGATGGCTTTTGTATAACAAGGAAACAACACAAAACTTTTTCTGTGAGAGGAACCTTGCAAAAGATGTGTAACAATCTTGCCCAGGGCTGCCAAAGACATCTGTGATGGGATTTTCTGGTGTCCAGTGGCACTTGTTTGCATCCCAGGCCAAATACATCATGCCAGGCTCAGCAGAAGTGACTGTAGAAAAACCTGTGATGTTTTAGTGCCTGTGATTTTTCTTACCATGGGCTGTATGTCAGGGAAAGGACTAGTTCAAAAAAATGGGGTATTCACATTTACAATTGTCCAGTCTGGAAAAGAATAACTTATTGTCCATCTCCTAAAAGCCTGGTGATATCAACCTCACTAACCTATCTTCAGGATTGTTGAACCTCAGACAGGGTAGCAGGGGATAGACAGTCGGCACATGTTTAGGCAAAAGAATATCTGAATAAAAAAAAGCAAGAAGCCTCAGGGGCATCAGTCTCAACAGTGAAGAGGAGGCTTTGTCACTAAACCCCAAAATCCACGTGTTCACTCACCCATGCACCTGTCATGGTGTCCAAAAACAACTGTAACATGATTTTCTTGATAGAACATTGTTTACTATTTTCATGGCAGTAACTATTTTCCAGTAATTTAACATGGAAAGAAACTGTAATTTGGATTGCTGAGGTATTAACCTCCTTTCATCTGCAGTCTCTTTTAAGAAGGAGATCGACACGAACAACTCAATAATACATATGTAATCTAGCATGTCAGAATAAGCAGGCACATCCCTGCAGCCAGAGACTCATTTAATGACATCAATTGTATAAAATGCAAATCTTACTCGCGCCATATTTCAGTCCCCATGAATTCCAGCAGCGTGCCCATGCTCAGCAGGGCTTTAGGATCCAGCCGCAACTTTGCAATTCCAGATGCCACAATTTGCTTCAGCCCACTTCCAGCTTTATTAAAAAAACAAAAAACAAAACAAAACAAAACAAAAAAAAAAAACCAACAACTTCTTCTCTTAGGGAACAATAATGAGATCATCTGATAGTTTTGTGAAGGTGAGTGTCTGATCAGTGTCTGAAAGGGAGGAAATGACAAAGCACCCGAGTTCTTGTTCTCACAGAGCAAACCTTTGCAGTGAGTGTACTGGTTCATTTTTCTCAAAAAACCTTTAACTCAGGGTTTCATGCTAAGTGCAAATGAGCAGACTGCTCTGCCTTGCATATTTGTACATGAATCCAGCCCAATGGAAAAAAAAAAACGAAACAACAAACTATTGAAAGCCTTGAAAAAAAATAAAATCAGTGTGTGGAAAGGGGCTTAATACATTCACAACGTTATTTAGCTCTAACAAAGAGCAGCAACCCCAGATGACCTCCTGGCTCCTGCCTCCACCCAAGTTCCTGGCCTCTGTTCAATCTCCTGGCAAAAGTTGCAGACATCCGCAACACAATGCCAAGTAGCTGTTTTGTCTGTAGATATGTAATAGAGATTAGCCGAGTGGTGGTTGGGAGCTGCTACACATAAACCAGCACCTCCAAACAGGGAGCTGGCACACCACTCCCATTAAAGAACTCTTTTCCCCAGCAGTGCTGAGAACTTCCTCAAGTCTTTGGTGGATGGATGAGAGGGAAAAATTTCCAGCGCTGCAGCTCAGGGGATTTGGCGCTGCTCTCCCCAGCCCACTCCCACGTCAGTGTCCAGGCGACTCTTTCATGTCAATGATTAACTCGATGCGACGGGGGCTCCGCTGTGTGAAGGATGAATTGAGTGCAGGGCCCATTACATCATACCTTTCTGATGTGCTCAGCCATGGATCACTGATTTGCCTCCGATTGCAAGCTAGCAAAGCTGACACTTGAATGGAAAAGAGAATGTAACCCCGTGCACATGGCTTGTTAACACCTCCCGTGTGTGATTGCTTTTAAAGAGGTGCCTGAACTGTGCCCATAATGGAAACGTCTTTTGTTTTCCCAGGGTAGGCTTTAAAAGAAAAATCTCATTTTGACTTTAAATACTTTTTCTTTTCCCTCCCTTTTTCCACCAGAGACAGGAAACAGTTCTTTCATGCATTCAGAAATGCAAATTATGATTGGCAGAACATTACATTGCAGAAAAAGAGCTTTTGAAAGAGATCCTGGAGGAGTGGTCAAGACAGATTAAAGGTTAGGCCCTGCACCTAGCTAGTCAATCACCTTGAGTCACACACCTCCTGCTCGGGAGTTTGTATTTTTATCAAAGAACTGGATAGAGCTGCAATTTCAGTGAAATGCAACGTGGCAAGGGAAAAACACTGCTCTCTCCTTCTCCTTTTCTTTTTCTCCTCCTCCTTCCCCTTCTCCTTTTCTCCTCCTTCTCTTTCCCCTGCTCCTTCTCTTTTTCTCCTTCTCCTTTTCCTTCTCCTTTTCTCTTTCTTCTTCATCTCCTTCTTCTTCCTTTTCCCCTTCCCTTTCTCCTCTTCTTCCTCCTCTTCATCCATTGCTGAGGACCTGAAAAGCCAGAAGACTCTTTGAAGTATTTGTCTTTTCCCCCCTCTCAAAAAAAAATTGTATCCACTGATAAGTGGATACAATCATGGCATGAGAAAGGGCACTCTCTGGAATGCATCAAAAATGCTTGGCAGAAACCTTGCTGTAATCATTTATGCTTTGTTCCTGTGACAAAAAACCATATTTTTTGAGGGAAAATAATATAAAAATAATTTATATAATATATATATAAAATATAAAAATAAATAAAACACTATCATCATTGGCTACTAATTAGTAATGGAAAAGTGACAGGTGACAAACTCACTTGGCTCCTCAGCCTAAAAGCATGAGTAATTCAATGTCTGATGGGGGAAACTAGGATGTGGCAAGTGAGCAGAGCTGCTCTCCCTACCCCCAGGCTTCATTTTCTGCACCTCTAAAGCAGGTTGGGATTCATCTGGCAGTGCAGCTTCATGTGGGAGAGCACTGTGTATATACACTCCCTCTAGGAATAATTAACCAAGGTCAACATTGCTGGATCCTTGGACAAGGAAACCTGCATGAAAAACACAAGCACTACAAAAGTTGTTCCGGTAACACTGTGTGTGGGAAACCATCCCTGAGTCAGACATGAACCAAGCCCTTTATACAGCAGTAAGGACCTTCATGGTGCTATCATTCCTGGCCCTTAGCTTTAATCTCACACAACACAACATCTACACTACAAGCCTGATGTCAACTCCAGGCCCTGAAAACTCTGATGAGGTCTGACACCAGAGCTCTTCCCTGCCTCCCTCCTCTGTGTATTTGGCATTTATTCAAGTGGGGGAAGTCCAGCATAGCCATCCTCAGATGCCCTGTTTCTGATCTCCAGGCACTCCAGCGCCTTCCTATCTGCTTGTGTCACCTCTAGATAGGAACAGAACAGGCTGGTTAAGCAGATTGACCCCACAGCCTGGATAGCTTTAGTGCAGGATAGTGGACGCTATCCAAGTTGGACACAGCAGATTGTGATTGATGTGATGTGATGTGATNATGCAAATTATGATTGGCAGAACATTACATTGCAGAAAAAGAGCTTTTGAAAGAGATCCTGGAGGAGTGGTCAAGACAGATTAAAGGTTAGGCCCTGCACCTAGCTAGTCAATCACCTTGAGTCACACACCTCCTGCTCGGGAGTTTGTATTTTTATCAAAGAACTGGATAGAGCTGCAATTTCAGTGAAATGCAACGTGGCAAGGGAAAAACACTGCTCTCTCCTTCTCCTTTTCTTTTTCTCCTCCTCCTTCCCCTTCTCCTTTTCTCCTCCTTCTCTTTCCCCTGCTCCTTCTCTTTTTCTCCTTCTCCTTTTCCTTCTCCTTTTCTCTTTCTTCTTCATCTCCGTCTTCTTCCTTTTCCCCTTCCCTTTCTCCTCTTCTTCCTCCTCTTCATCCATTGCTGAGGACCTGAAAAGCCAGAAGACTCTTTGAAGTATTTGTCTTTTCCCCCCTCTCAAAAAAAAATTGTATCCACTGATAAGTGGATACAATCATGGCATGAGAAAGGGCACTCTCTGGAATGCATCAAAAATGCTTGGCAGAAACCTTGCTGTAATCATTTATGCTTTGTTCCTGTGACAAAAAACCATATTTTTTGAGGGAAAATAATATAAAAATAATTTATATAATATATATATAAAATATAAAAATAAATAAAACACTATCATCATTGGCTACTAATTAGTAATGGAAAAGTGACAGGTGACAAACTCACTTGGCTCCTCAGCCTAAAAGCATGAGTAATTCAATGTCTGATGGGGGAAACTAGGATGTGGCAAGTGAGCAGAGCTGCTCTCCCTACCCCCAGGCTTCATTTTCTGCACCTCTAAAGCAGGTTGGGATTCATCTGGCAGTGCAACTTCATGTGGGAGAGCACTGTGTATATACACTCCCTCTAGGAATAATTAACCAAGGTCAACATTGCTGGATCCTTGGACAAGGAAACCTGCATGAAAAACACAAGCACTACAAAAGTTGTTCCGGTAACATTGTGTGTGGGAAACCATCCCTGAGTCAGACATGAACCAAGCCCTTTATACAGCAGTAAGGACCTTCATGGTGCTATCATTCCTGGCCCTTAGCTTTAATCTCACACAACACAACATCTACACTACAAGCCTGATGTCAACTCCAGGCCCTGAAAACTCTGATGAGGTCTGACACCAGAGCTCTTCCCTGCCTCCCTCCTCTGTGTATTTGGCATTTATTCAAGTGGGGGAAGTCCAGCATAGCCATCCTCAGATGCCCTGTTTCTGATCTCCAGGCACTCCAGCGCCTTCCTATCTGCTTGTGTCACCTCTAGATAGGAACAGAACAGGCTGGTTAAGCAGATTGACCCCACAGCCTGGATAGCTTTAGTGCAGGATAGTGGACGCTATCCAAGTTGGACACAGCAGATTGTGATTGATGTGATGTGATGTGATCACATACTATTCCATTTTTTTTCCACATCAAATCATCAGATGGTAGTACATCTGATGGGGGGGATGGTAGTACATCTGATGGGGGAAAGCTGCTCTCTTCACTTCGGCTGCTTGAGAGAAACTTCCAGTCTTTCCCAAATAGCTCAGCAAGTACAGAAAATGGAGATTCCAGCAAACACATGCCATTGCACTTTCCCCTGAAACTGGCTCTTGAGACTCTGAACCATCAGTGACCTGTAATCCTGCCTAGTCAGCTGTGCTGTTGTTTGGGGCAGTATCTACCCGATGCATTGTGTTGTATACCAGGACAGCAAGCACAGCAACTGTGCTTTTGCCCAGTGAAATATCAGCATTTTGTTTTTTGGAGAAGTCATCTGATTCAGTTTGTAAAATGCTTCTGAATCCTTTGAGAAGGAAGATATCAATAAATTATTTCTATCCCACTATAGTAATTCTTCTCCTCTCATTTTTTCTCCTGTTTCCTTTACAATCAAAAACGTTCTTCCTTCCTTCTTCTGAACAGGGATCTCCTGATTTTTTTCCAGCTAATAATGAAAACAACAAATGCATTCTGGAGATTTGAAGAGAACTGTGCTTGAGAGCACTGATATGTTGCGAAGATGAGAGGGTGAGAGAAGAGACCTTTGGCTGTGATGACACCCAGATGTCCCATTCTGGATGTGTCCAGCAAAGTTACTATGTCAAGTCTTTGTTTATATTGGGTCCCACTGCACAAGCACATTTATTAGCATAACAAAGTAGCAAAAGCCAAGGAAAGTAAAAAATTTCTTGCTTAATGGAAATGAATTGTGCCGCATAACCTGGTGGTACAGAGGATTCTACCATGGTATTTAATGTCTCTCCCCACACTGAAAGAAAAGGTCCTGACACAGGCGCCAGTAGGTCTGTAAAGCCATTGGTAGACAGCCAGGGCATACCATTTAATGGAAGGACATAATAAAATGTGCCTTTATTTTTATTACTTTGTAATATTATTATGCAGCTGAAATAAATCACAAATTGTTTTTAGCGGGGTTCAGTCACAAGCCACAAAAGCAGTGAACTGAGGGGCTTGCTTCTCAATCTCCCTGCAAGCAATCTTCTGTACTCTCTGTAAAGAGCAAAACTTTCACATCATGGTCAGCCCATGACCCTTTGCTCTTTTGGTATTTATTAAGTGCATTAATAAGTAAGTACAACTTCTTGAACTCCCAGGACCAACTTCTAGGCTTCTGCATCCCAAGTCTGCAGGCAAACATGAATGGCAGAGTCCCCAGACCAAGCTGGGGGAACAGGAGAGGTCTGGTGGAGGCCAAAGTTGTTTCAGCTGCCTTGTCTACTTCCTGCATGGCTCCCACATCCCCTCCAAAATCAGAAAGGTGTAAAGATGCTGCATGTTCACCTAAGTAGTAAGCTGCAGTGCAACATCAGTGAACTGGAGGGGGAATTTCAGCCTCCCACAACCAGACAGGTAAAACAGGAAGTCTTCAGGTATGCAGCAGAGAAGTTGAAAATAAGACGTAAAAATCTATGCTTGGACCTTCATCAAACCATCTGATTGCCCTAATAACCCACTCCTCACTTCCATACATCAGCAAGGAGACAGCACATTGTTTGGTTTTAGAACAGATAGACCCTCAGAGCTTTTTCACACAGTCACACATCTTTTTATCTCTCATGCAAGTAAGGACTTCATGGTGCAAAATATTCTAAAAAAATCCCCTAAATATGCCAGCAGAACATCGTTAGCCATCGTGTGACAATTTTAGCCTAACTCAGTTTGTTTGCACTCTGCTCCCAGTCCCCTCTGAAAGCACTGCTATGTGTGCAAGCTCTCCCTTGAACGTGTTTTTTTTCCATTTGCACATGCTCAGATTATTTCAGAGGGAGGAAGAACGGCAGACGGTGATTTAGAGAGTACTGCTCAAATACTGGCATTATTTGTTCCTTCTCATCACCTTTAAGAAGCCTTTTTCTTTCATTCTTCCCTCCCCCCAAATAAATGTTATCAGGAGGTTTATCATTAACCACCTTTGGGTTTTTTAAGAGTTTATACTGTTCACATAAGCAGTGTGTGTTGCAAGATTCCTTTTTTCACTGTTTAGATACAAATTATTCACAGTAATTGAATTGTTTTGTCTAAACTGAAGCCAAACTGATTTCAGTTTTCAGATAAGCTCTGACTAAAAAAGGAACCTCAAAAGGCTTCTGTTTAAGTCTAGTTAAGACATACCTGCACGGATATTGAAATGTGTGCAGATCAAAGAGATGAATTATTGTGCTTCAAGTTCAAGAAGAAACATTAACTGTAGGATGTTGAATTTGAGGAGATTATTCAATTAATCCATTGCATAAGTTTAGACAAAAATCCCTGTGGCCTGATCCTTTCTGCAGTAAAGTTGTATCTCAGTCAAGCCTATTCTTACTGTGCAAGTGCAACAGGTGAGCGCAAAAGTAGATCTCATCTGACAAACAAATGTGAGAATGGAGACAAAGGAATGCTCTTACAAAATTGCAGCCCATACATTAATACTTCTGTAAAAAGCACTTCTATTTGTGACCAAAAACAAACTCAAAGAGATCTGTTTGCATTCAAAGACTGATAATCTCTTGATTTCTACAAATGTGATATCCCTGATGACTTCCATGTGTTTCTCTGTCAGCAGTAGATAGCTCAGGTTCACCACTGCTCAGGTGTGAGCAGCAGCAACAGCCACAGAACAGACTGAATCTGCTCAGATTTTCTTTCAAAATGAAAATAGATTGTGGAAGAGACAACTCTGAGTGATGTGTCAAAGTGAGACAGTAAACCTTCCAGGCCCAGTTGCTGACTAGTTCTGCTACAGATCTCCCAAATCATTTTATCTCAGTGTGCTTCAGAGAACCTCTTTAAGATGCTCCCTCATACAGCCACAGCAAGGAGGAAGCCATGAAGGGGAGGGAGGAAAGCTGTGGTAGAAACACAGCCACTCTATCAGCTCCCCACAATCAACACCGTGAGAGAGCCTTCAAAAGGGCAGGTCTACAGGCAGAAATATTCAGCACTGGCTATCAGCATGGGTTTCACAATTAGTCCTTGGCATCCTTTCAGGGAAGGGGAAGTTCTCTCTGTATTTCTTTTTTGTCCTACAGCTCCTGTTTCTGAGCTGGTGGAATGTCTCCTTAACATATCTTTTCTATATCCCTCTGCTATGCATACAGGCACACAAATAAACATACACACACACACACAAAGCCACAAAGACACTTCTTATTTGCATTTGGAACATGGATTAAAGAGGGATTCTGTTCAAAAACTAGAGGGACCTGTGCTCCCAGGACAACAGTCTCTTCAGAGCACTAATTTCTCCCTCCTTCTTTTCCTATATTTGTCAGTGGAAAAAATTAGCAAACCCTATTTACAAATATTTTTGCCTCTTGGCCCTCTGCCTGATGCTGTACTATTACGGCTGTTGTTGTTCCACTAAACAATTGCAAATGTTTTTGCATGCATGCATTGGCTTGCTTTTGAGTTCAGATATTCTTATTCCACCAACTGCCACTGGCACCCTTTGCTTAAATCAAGGTGAATGCTCTAGACTTCAAGCTTGTCAGAAAATTCCCCCTCTATTACACCACCAAAATATGTAACAGTTGTAAAATTCCTCCATTAAGATGTTTCCTTGCAAGCAGTTTTTCTGTTCCATACAGAATATGGTACATTTTTCTGTCTCATACAGAACCTGATACATTTTGTATCATTTTTCATGATACAAAATGCTCTGTTGACTTGGAGCAGTATGCCCTAAAGCCTTACATCATAAAAGTTCAAAGAGGTTGGAGCCAGTGAGACCTCAGGGGAATTTGGGTATCCAATTCCAAAAACTGTGTCTTGGAGAAACATTTTCTCAGCTGAAGCCTGATCCCAGAAATTAGTAATCTCCTTTTCTGCATGCCCAAAGGTGTCTGAGCAGCTTGGTGTCTAAGCTGAGTTATGATCAAGGAACAAAATATTTCTCCTCCTTTTTTCCCTGAGACTCCTGACCTAGTAACCATTCTCAGAGCATATTTACAGGATTCTCCTCCCTCCAAAAGGCCATGGTGGCCAACACTTTCTTTTGAAGTGCAGAATGAAGTAGTAGACCTTGTTCACCTTCCTTTTTCTTTAACCCTTCTCCCCACTTTGTTTGGAGAACTGGTCCAGAAAGGCAAGTACCTGCTTTCCCTTCTCCATCCGCTGGGACTCAGACTCTTGAGGATGCTCTTAAGGAGCATTTTCCACCCATCTGGGGACCAGATGTTCAGATAGCCTTGTCCCTCATCACTCTTGCCAAACCTGGGCCAGCATTGCTTAGAAGAATGTTACACATACCCTATTCAAAGGATCACTGGCATAATGATTACTTCTTTCTGTGTTTTCTATTTAGTGGAGAACTGCCTCAGGTCTACTCCATGCCCGTACAGGCCATTTTGGTTAGAGATTGATGCATTAGTGTCTGATGAGCAAACAGCAAATGTGGTGGTAATGATATGGGCTTCAACCCAAGCTGTCCAAATATATGGCCCATGGATGGCCTTACTTTTCTGCTGCACATCAGCTTGGTAATTGGACACGATATGGACTATATACAAAAATTATAACAAATCCATCCCCAAAAAAAGGAACTTTCACAGACGCTCATTCATTCTTTAATTTCTGTGCAAGTAAATTCATGCTTCTCTGTAGGGTGTTTAGTCCCAAATGTGAGTGATACAGTTTACTCGCTTTTCAACGGCAGCTGAAATAGCCAGTGATAAATGGATGTGGAAGAGCAGTCAAATAAAGCAAGTTTCATATCTGTAATTGCAAATGGTAGCACAGGAAATGTGATTCTGAAACAACAAAAAAAAGATCTTTGTCTCTAATGAAAACAGATCCAATGTCAGAGTCAACATAACTTCCTAGACAAGATAAAAACACAAGCATTATCTCCAGAAATTACTCAGTGAAATATTCTGAATAGAAAATGCAGTTGACAAAATTACTTGGGCAGTTTGCAAATAGGAAAAAAAGACAGATATAACAGATTTATTAATCATTATTATTTATGCATCTAGCCTTGCTAGCAATGCAACATAGTAAATTAAAGCACAGTCAAGATTTTCCCACACTGTTTGGTAAGTGAACCTTCATTATGGTCTGAGGCACTGCTGCTTTTAGGCCTGTCCTGCCAGGCTCAGCAGTGTTTCTAGGATCATGAAGTGCCAATGCACGAGATCCATATGGTCTTCAGGAGGAGCATTCTAAGCACTGACCTTTGTCTTTGCACCTGAAAACTGAAGGTATGGGAGACATGACTGCAAGTGCATAAATGCTTGTTCTGTATGGCCTAGCCTAGATAGTTGAAGTTAACCCTAAGAGGGAAGGGGAGCCAGGCAGCTGTGAGTTCAAGGCAGCAGCACAGTATTTTGAAGGACCACTGACTCTCATCTCAACCACATACAGCCCAACACCCATCCATTCCCTGGTTGGCGCATGCGGAAATCAGACCTCTTCCTTTGCTATGTGAAAGTGTCTTATATCATTGCCACCTTCTTGGCTCTCTGGTTTGTCAGCACATCCAACTATACTGATTTAATCCTACTTCTGCCCTCAGGAGGGAGGGGACAAGTTAAAATGTGCTCCTCCTTTTATTTGGCTGTTCAGTCATAGCAAACACGGAGTAACCGATCACACTTATCCAGACAAAGCCTTTCTTGGTGTTGGACAAAGATGTTTTTTCTCCTGAATTCCCTCACTCTCACTTGTCAAACATTAAAGTGAGTACTCATCTTGACCAGATGGATAACAAAGGTTGTTGTCCAGGTGTCAATACATCTGGTGGAAAGATTGCAACATGCAAAATTAGTTCCAATTCTTCCCATGCTGGACACATCCTAAGTGGCCACTTAAGGAACACCCATGCTGGGACAGGCTGTGAGGTAAAAGTTTGGAGAGAGAGACGCAAGGACTATTGAATATCTTGGCCTTGACCATCCTGTCCACCTGTTCACACTCTGCTCAGGACTGTGTCTTTAACTAAACAGTGACAACTTAAGACCCAAGTTTGTGATATTTAGATTCATATTACGTATGATAATAACGTATGATTCATAACGTTAGCACCTGCTCCATTGTGAATTGGGTAGGATTTAGATAATGATTCAGAGTCACATGAACATAGAGCTGCCCAAAGACTCTTTTTATTGTATTTCCAGATTGTGACACAAACCACAAAGACAGAGAACACTTTCAGAATACATACAAAATCTGTTTCAGTCTTGTATATCCCCCGTGAAAGAAATACAGTTATTCTCAGCAGCCTGTGCTGGAGGAGCTTCAGTTCAGTTTGACAAAACAACTGTTAAATATCAACAGTAGTTAAAAACATGCTGCCAGTTAGCACCTGCTCCATTGTCGCTGGGAAAAAATGCTTCCTGGACTCAGAATGTGCATGTGCACTACTTCAAGTCCCCTTGAGTGTTGCATCCCACCTTCCCCAGAACAAACGTCATTTATCTTTCTTGAAGAATATGCATCATCTCTGTATTTTAAGGCTGACACAGATCCTACAGACTGAAAATGGGCTGGGTACTGTGAGCAGGGAGGTTAAAGCCCAGCACAGCTTGTGATGTGGTGAAGCAAGGCAAAGACAGACTGGCTGTACATCAGCAATATGTCTAAGGTGCAAGTTAATGCTGCTAGTAATTAAAATTTTCTCCTCCCTCTTGGAAATGCTGTGCCCAAGGATCCTCTGCAGTCCTTTTCTACCGCTTTGTGAGAGACATCCCATCATCACATCCCTATACAACACTAGCTTTTAAACATGACCCCAAGCCCTTCTGTCAGTTAAAAACCAGAACCTGAGATATTGTAAGCAAATGATATTAAGCAATTTCCTTTGCAGGAGGGGAAAGCCTGAGGACTCTGCCCACAGCTTAAGCACTGGTCTTGAGGTCCATATTTCCCTACCAACCTTTCACACTATTCTTTTTCAGGTCTAAATCAATCCCAACCCTCCATTGCCTTCCGCAGATACATCATGTAGAGCTCAAAATGACAAACGGACATTCAGACTGCTTTCTTGGGAACAATTTTAAAAGATTTTTTCTCCTCTATCCCAGATTATGTATGCAGTAGCTGTATACACAGACCTCCACCATCAGCTGTTAGCTGGCTGAGAAATAGAGTCACCACATGATGTACCCCAATAGCTACAGCTCTGTGATGCAGCTCATCATTAAAGCAGAATTGTAGAGTGCTGGGTACACTTTAGCGTATAAAACACTTCCCACCAAATACAGCTCAAAAAAGGCAAAACAAAATGAAAAGGGTGCAAATGACCATGAGCAAAGCATTAAATCAACTGGGTCTGGACTCCTTTTTCAACATTATTGCAATGCAGCTTCTGGAATAAAAAGATTGTACTGAATTAGTGCAAGTAGAAAATTGGTTTGACCAAAAAAAAAGAGAAAAGCAGGGGAAGAAGGGAGGGAAAGGTTCTTTAAATAATCTTTTTTTTTTTTTCCTTAATTGGAGAATTGGAAAAGTAAATTAAGAGGTTGGCAAATTTTCATCAAAACATTTCAATAGTCAAAGCCTAAATTCTGGCTTTAGTTCTCTTTACAAATGACCATACCATCTGAAAAAAATGTCATTAATATGAGAAAAAGTTATTTTTGTTTTCATTTTCTACAAAAAAGCCGTATCTTCAGTGCAACTCCCATTTCATTCCGTACTGGCGACGAGCCCCATGGGCAGATATTTTCTCTCCCAAATAACTCCCCTGCATTAAAACCTTCGGGAAGAAGGAATAAGACAAAGAAGGACAGTAAAAGAGTTCCAATGAGGAGTAGGACAGAAGAAAAGAGGATGAAAGTACCCAGCAAATTGACAGAGAGAGAGCATAGGAAGTGTGAAAGAAAGAACCGTGCTATTTTTTTCTCCCCCTTCCCGTTAAAATACGTTCAATTTTCTTAATCCATTATAGAAAGCTCAACATGTTTATGGTTTTAAGTGGTAAAGACAAAGCCTTGGAAGGGAAACAGAGTAAAGTAAATGGTATTAGGTAACAGCCTGTTTCATCTCCTGATTCCAAGCCCACACCTTTGCCCACAGTACTTTAGCTTTTACTGTCATTCACTGATCTGCTGCCCATTAGCTTTCTAAGCTGCTGGTAACAAGATAACAATATAGATACAGAGAGGTACCTACAGCCCATACCACTCTTCAGTTAGCCAATGGAGATCTAATATTTTGAAAACTCCTACCACATACAATAGTTCAGAGCAACGCCGTTTGGAAACAGAGGGTTCAAGAGCAGGGAAATGTTTTCAGGGGAAAAAAATTTCTCTAGTACATTTAGAAATAGTACATTAGTAAATTAGTACAATAGAAATTTTTCAGATAACCAAAATGGATTCATGCCCTGTTTTCTTTGCAAAACATTGTTTCTTCCCTGAAAATACATATCAATTTTTGGTAGAGCTTGTACATAGTAATGATTATTTTTTCCTTAATATGCCTATGCAATTTATCCCTCAAGATGTCCTTATCACAAAACCATCAAACTATGCAGGGTAACTGAAATACTATGAATGAAAACAAACACAAGAGTTGTTCCTAGGCCATCCATTTCCCACCAAAGCTCCCTTAATCCTGCCTGTGCAGATGGGCAGCACTCTGACCCTGCTGCCAAAGAAACTTGCAGGGCTGTTAGCAGAGCTTTTTCACTGTCAAAGACCTGGCTTTGATGCTACTGGACAAGTGGGAACATAAGGGCAGAGCTTGGAGCACTCTAGGCACTGACTATGCACCAATTTTTGGAGGCCAAAATAGTTACAAAACCTCATTGCTGCTTGGCTGCCCAGCTGATTCAGGTGCACCCCTGCAAACTCTGGTGGCTTGTGAAGCACGTGGGTGAAATGTTTGCTTTGTCCTTGACTTGGCCCCGCGAGCACATGGCAAACATCCCTGGTACACTGGGTCCCTCCTGGAAAGGGTATGCTCAATCCCCTGAAAGCTTGGCAAGGAGCAGCAGCGAGCTGTGGCCATTTGTGCCGAGCTCAGCTGAGTGACGTGCCCGTGGTGCTGGTGCCCAAAGCTGTGGCTGGGGGAACAAATGAGGCAGCAGGCTCTGCTGAGGACACCATCACCCCGACAGCTGGGTGGCCTTTTATGTCAGGGACAGCCCCGCTCAGAAACCAAGTGGTGAGCTTTTCTTTCAACCTTTGAACAGTCCTTTGGCAGAGAGCTGAGTTTTTCAGTATACAACTTCTGGAGTCTGGAAGTAGTTCAGATCTGGACTACAGCATACAGAGACACTTTTAGAGTCATAGGGCATGGGGACTGTGTGGGGCTTAAGCAGAAATCTTCTAAGCAAACTTACTTCTGATTTAGTAGTTCCAGTCTGCAAACTTTAAAGACATAAATCATCCAATTAGCCCTAGAAAGAATTCTAGGAAACACCTTTCAATGTTTTACCAAAATCCCCTGTTATTTAACTGCATTTTTCTCCCTTTTTTCCCCACAAATATTGCAGATGAACATATATTTCCCAGGAAGATTTCAACAGGTTTTTACAGAAAGAGAATTTACCACTCCTGGCTGTGGGTACTTTTGGTGGAAATCTCAGGGTTGTACTTAGGTAGCCATGTAAGAGAAATGACATTTGACTATCGACGTGCTCAAAGGCAAGCTACAAATAAATGATTATTCACAGAAACTAGGAGCAGCATTATTTCAAACAACAAACACATTCAAGAACATCCAGGCAGGCTCACAGATAGTTTGCAAACAGATAAAAGACCAAACACTTCCATTCAGTAACTTGCTGTAGATTATTCACACAGCTCTAATAACAGTTCCCTGTCTCCATGAGATTGCATCACATGCAGTCCAAAACTGGAATGGTGGTGAAAGCTTCCACTCTATCACTATGAAAACCCGGAGTCCAAGCTGGTTTTTTTACCCATTCATTTCTACAAAACAAAAGAAAAGGATGGGATTATCTTCACAGAGTTTGGTTTGGAGTTGCTTCATTTTAGTGGTATGCAGATTTTTTCACTGTGGTTTTGCAGGGTGACCAGGAACACCTGTTAACTTGAAAAGAAAAGCACAAAATTCCTGCAAAGATATGGTTTTGTTTGCTTAGGTATGGTTTTTTCATCCTATTTCTGTTTTTTTATTATGACAGCAAACATAGCTTGAAACATTGTTTGGAAGCTGTAAAAAAACAGTAATTGCTGTTGATGGGTGGCTGGTTGCAGAGCGTATGATGAATGGCCTCCCAACGGCTACACTTAATGCAGCCACCAGGCTTTTGGTCAAAAGCCCTCAGCAGCTCACAGCCTCCCACCAGCACTCCTCAGAGGTGGCATCCACCTCCCCGCTGTTCCCCCTTCCCCTGCTGATGCCATGAATTACTCCCACACCACGCTTGGTCCTCAGCCAGCTGGGATGCACACCATGAACATCCATCAAGCAAGAGGAGCAGGCTCTCCCACAAGGTAGGGAGCTGAAAATGAACCCTGCCAGCCTTTGGGGGTTCCCAGTGGGGTTTCTCTCGCTAGAGGCAGTTGAGGTTATTGATTTCCCTGGTTCAAGCCCATCATCTTCATCCTTCGTAGTCAGTGTGGCTAAAGAAAATAGTTTAGACTGGTGGCATGCATGGCTATTCACCTTGAAATGCTCCTGTGTTTCTCCTGGAATTGTTGGTCACAGCTTCACATTTTCCATGAACCAGACAGTGGTTTGACTTCCTTCAGCTGACGGATTTTTAGCAGCAATTCATCTACATGACTGTCATACATGGGGCAATTTGGGAGCTGAATGACCATACTACCATAGTCCCGGACCCAAACTCAGATCACTTGGTGTGCTCTTCACACCAAAGCAGTACAACTACAGTGCTTCTGGGCTGCCTCTTGTTAAAGCCTGGCCCACTCAGCAATGCTGACAGAGGCATTACTTGAAGAATTTGCTAGTAAGCCTGAATTAAATGTTACACAAGTTTGTGGCTTTTTGCTACAAGACATAAACTATGGATGCATCTGAGCACTTAAACAGATGCATCCATGCTGCCACCCAGCCTGCCAACAGTGCCCGGGGGCCTGCCCCCCAGTGCAGGCATACGAGGGGATATGTAAGTCATCAGGGGTCAAGTCAAGGGTGCACATTTGTCCAAGTCAGTCATACAAAACTTTAATTTATTTTTTTTTTTAACTCACATGGGTGAAACTCAAAAGCATCCTTTCACTGCTTGTCAGCTGGTTTGGTAGAAGAGCAGAAGTGCAGGTGTGGGAAGGGCTGACAGAGACATGTCCTGTCTCAGTCAGCTCCTCTGCTAAAGGAGCACAGCACATGTAAGGCATTTTGAAAAAAGGCTCTTTATCTAAGCAACTGTTCTGCATTTCCTCCGTTTCTCATACAACCGGCTTCAGTGAGCCTACTTTACATGCTATATGGGAGAAATCTATGGTAGTTCTCCATATCCAGGAAGGAATGCCATGAAGTCATTACTGTCTGAGGGCTGAGCTGCCTGCCAGCCCAGGTAAGAGTGTCCATAAAGATTTTAGCCCATGGGCTCAGCCATTTCAACTTAAGAGAGCTGCCATGGTCTGATGAGGAGATTTGGTGTGCTTGCAGGCAAAACCAAATTGTATTACTCTAGAAGGAGCAGAGGGCTTCAAGGTCCCTCTTTTCTCCCACCAGTGTTTTGGAATGCTTACTGTCCTCCCAGGACAGTATTGCCTGAGATGATCATGACTAACTTGCTCTGATAAAGGGTGAAGCTTCTGCAAGGAGATCTATCCATCAAAGTGGCCACACTTGCATGGATGCCATTATCTAAGGGTGGAAAGTGTCCTGTTCAATTAACTCATATCTGTACATGAGGCAGAGGCTCACAAGCTGTTCCTCGGGTTTATTGCTTTGAGTTTCAGCAAGAGAGGATGGTGACAGAGACTAGAAAGTGCCCCATAGTTCCATCAGACCAGGCAGCACCACTACTGAGCACAATTGGTTGCTCTCCAGCAGGTTTTTATAAAAACGAAGGATGTGTTAAAAACACGTTAACTTGCTGAGATTGCTCTCAAGTTCCTGTTAGACCTAGACTTTTACCAGGTGGCCTGTTTTAAAGAGAATCAAATTAAATGCCAAATTGTGTTTAAAATCTTAGGCAGACCAATACATTTTCTAACAGGGTTTGTTTTCTTTGCTCTTACCTACCAGAACATGCAAACCAGTTTTAGCTCAAGTTGCACAATTACTGCATCAAAGCTCATTTTGGGACCCCATAAGGGACAGGCTCCTCATTTACTGCAAAGAGAAAAAAGAGAGAAGTGAAGAGAACAGAAAGTGAGCTCGCAGGAACATCATGTCTTGGGCTGGGGCTTCAGCTCCTGCCCACTACTGACACAGTAACCATTTCAGCTCAGGCAAGTCATGGACATGTAAACAAACAAAAAAGACCTACCTGAAAACATTTCAGACCTTGAAGTTCTGGGATAAAGAAGTGGGAAAAGCTTTTCACTACCAAAGTTAGTTCTTTGTTTGTTTTGTTTTAAGGCCATCTCTGTTTAACTGTTGCTCTCCTGAATTATGAACAGCCATAAAGGCACCACTGCCATCCAATCCTGTCCTCTGCCCCTTTGCCTGGAACATGGACAGCTTTTGTTGAATGAGAACTGGGCATATGGGCTACTGAAACAGAAAATTCTTCAGAAAACAGGGAGTTTCCAAAATAAAGTCCTAATCATTGAAAAAAAATCTTGATAAGCAAATGTTTTCACACAACGGCTGTCAGGAAAATGAAAGCCTTGCAGATGAAAGTTAAGAAATGTTTAGGTTTTGAACAAAAATATTTTATGAGGAAAGCAGGCATCTTCTTGAAAATGCTCGTTTAGCTGAAAGCCTGCATTACAGTCCAAATACTCTCTTTGTGTGTCAAGAGACCTGGAGATACAATAAAATTACCTGTCAGATCAGCAGCAAT
This sequence comes from Pachyramphus minor, assembly GCA_013397135.1. Classification (NCBI taxonomy): domain Eukaryota; kingdom Metazoa; phylum Chordata; class Aves; order Passeriformes; family Tyrannidae; genus Pachyramphus; species Pachyramphus minor. Next base: position 103,532 of record VYXB01001133.1, read on the forward strand.
AGGCTAATACTTAACACAGGGAGGCTGTTCAGGAGCTGCCATACAAGAGAAACACCTCCCTTCCCAGCCAGCACACACCAGCTCTAGTGGCAAAGCCAGTGTCAAGCAGAAGGCTGTTCGGAACAGTTTCAAAGCAACAGAACTACACTGAATAGCAAACATGTTTGGACAACACAGACTGATTCCATGTGGAGCTCTACGCCTCCTCCGTCACATCCTTTGGCCAGCAGAATGACAGGGACATGGAAGGAGAGCTGAGTTTTGGAGCACAGCATCACAGGGGTTGGCCCTAAGTGCTTCATAAATTGCTGGGCAGCATAAAATATGCAAACATACTCACACAGGGGAACCATGTGATGTTGCTTAGGCATTCCCAGTCCAAGCAGCAAGCTCGGGGTCCCAGAGGAGGGAGGGAAGAAAATGAAAGTGAGCTTTTTTTTCCTGAGCTGCATTAAGTCTGCTCCCTTCCTCAGCTCCACGACTGAACACAAGGCTCCCTCTGCTGAGTCTGCCACACAACTGATGTATGCTGGATCCAGCATACTGAGGGAGTTTCCAAAATCCTCCCATCTCTTACACCTTCAACTCACCCTCTAGGCAGGCAGCAAGCCATGGAGGAGCCAGAGGAGGACTTCTAGCCCTTCCAAAATTGGGAAAGAAAGAGCTGGAGGCGTAGAACAGGACAACACAACAATTTTTGCTTGGATAAATGCATATGTGTGTATGTATATACTATGCCATGAACACATCTCCAAATTCTTATTAAAGATCATTGGTGCAGTTTCACTGAAGGATGCTTGCTCAGTCAGCCTCAATGCCTGGGCTGTGGAACTGCAAGCAACTGCTCTAACACTCTTCTGGTTAACTGCAAAGGTGTTATTACCAAGACTGGGATAAAACAATCCTTCTATTTCAAAGCAGATTTTGGAAGCTCCTGTTATCAAGTGCAGAACAAGTGTTGCTGCAGCTAGAAGCTGAAACATGGTATGAACTGGCGATTTTATTTTGTGATTCTTCCATGTTACCCCAGGAAAATATAAGAAAAAAAATCAAAGTTAAAAAAAAAAAGTAAGAATGACCTGCTGTATATGCAGAGCTCTTTTTTTCTCACTGTTACATTACTCCTCACTTGGCTACACATCTTCATAAATGTACTCTGCTGGTTTCAGAGCCTTACATTTCTACATATGCTTCACTTCCATCCTTCTCATATCATGGCTTTTCAAAGCACAGTCTTTTTCCATCACTAAAAAAAAATGCCTTAAACTTCCTCAAGTACATTCTTGTCTTTCCATATCCATAGAAAAGCTTGAAGTTACACTATCCTTTCCCTGTTTCCTCCTTTAACCATGCCCAGGTCTTCTGGTTTCCATTTCTACCAAGTAATCTAACTAATCTCTGTAAGAAAAATCTCATGCCTAAGCTTGCTAGGAAATCCAATTGAGTCATTACCCCACATTAGATCCTTTCTCTCCTTAAGTTAAGCATTTGCTACCCACAAGTTAAGTGGATTAATCACATGCCTTCTATAGGGTACAGCACAAAAAAAGTCAAGTTCCAAAGTACTGTTGCCATAAGAGCACTGCTGCAGGACCCCCAAATTTCTGTGACCTGTACTCATCCCTCATACTCAGAAATGTCAAGATACATCTTCAGAAGGTGCTGTGGGTTTTTATTGTTTTATGAAAGCTATTTGAACAGAGAAGTGATTCATGATATTTTTTGATAAGCTTTTTGATACCTCTGTTCCTCAGCTCCAGATCTTCAGAGCTCAGTGCTGTAGCTGCAAACTGTCTGTAAGCTGAGCAGGTTTTCCCCTCAAAATCCATCCACACAGCTCCATAACCAGAGAGAGAGCCCTGCCCCACAGTCAGGCTGAGTAAGTCTCCTCTATCTCTAGCCCTTCCTCACTCTGTTTCCAAAACACATACTAGCTTAAAATGCCAGGTCTGGAAATTTAACAGTAAATAGTAATGTCCTGCCCCTATGTTTTGCCAACACAGTAACAAGATAGCAGACAATATCCCAGTCCCTGAGATAATTATACTGCCAGCAAGGCTGCAAACTATTCCTATCTGTATCTTAAAAAAGAGGGAGCTGAGGCACAGAAGGAATAAAGGCTATAGTTAGACCACCTACCAAGGCATCTGAGACATATATGAGACATAAGAGACATATATGTCTGTGATTTGAAAGACTGAAGGAGTGTTTAGACTTCTTGTTCTCAGGGCTGCAAGGCCTTGGCTCCCTACAAGAGATCATTAAAAAAGAAGTAAGAGTTTTATTCGGTTCCTTTCTCTGAGTAACTTAGCACAATGCAACACACCACCTCATTCACTGTATAAAAATTTGTCTCCTGCCTGGAGAGCAGGAGCTGAGAACCTCTCATTGCTCCTTTTAGCCCAGCCCCTGGAGCTCATCTCCCAGCGGCCACAGCTTGGCATGATTCACCACAGGTAACACAGCAAGTGCTGGTACAAACAGATTCAAAACCCCATCTACCTCTAACTCAGTCCATTACTGTCAGTGACATTTCATTAGCTTACCACTTCAGAAACAGGGTTTTGCACAACACAACTCTGCTGCATGCAGTCACTCCCAGCCCAGAGCAGAGCAACTTGATTATACCTGCACCCATTCACTTACTTAGTCTAGATCTCTAAAGATAGTCACCACGGGTTTCACAGCTTGTTTATAAAAGCAGCATTGCTCCTTAAATATTGTACTCAGCTGTCTTTCCAAGCTGGCAAAGTGGTCATTCTTGCAAGTCAGTCCAAAGAGGGTAAGAATACAGACACTGGACAAACATTCCCATCCCAGGGCTTATCTCTGCTTCTACTGCATTGTAATGGTTTGAATCAGGTGTAAGACAAGAAACGTGCTGTAGCCCTGGGACATCAGAAGATGACTGTTACCAGCTTCATTTCACAGATGAGGAAGCCAAGACTTGTGAGGTGAAGCCATGTGCCCAAGGCAACAACATATTGGCAAACCAGGATGAGGTGAGTTTGTCTAAAACACCTGGGGGACATGTCTACAATGCTAAAGAAGTCAGGAGCTCAGTATGATTTAATCAGTCACAAAACTTCCTCTGGCAGCTTTCCACAGTGCACAGCCCATGTGTCGGTGAGGTTACTCAGACTCACCAAGAAAAAACTCCCCAAACATCCCTTCTCTCTGTCACAGTATTGTCCTTGTACTCCAGTCTCTGCTCATTTGTTTGCCAAGTATTTTCTGTGGATCCCATCATGATTTTTTCCTTGCAGGATGCCCTGGGAGCAACAGTTGCAGGCCACTGACACTACCTGACTGATGCAAGGAATGTCCAGGGGCTGGGGAAGGAGCAGGGCCAGGCAGGACCGTGTTGCCCTGGGAAGCTCCAGAGCCTTCATCTTCAGAGAGCTGGAAAACCTGACTGGGCATGGTCTTGGTCAGCCTGCTTGAGGTGGTCTTGCTTGAGCAGGAGATTGGACATTCCAACCCCAACCAGTCTGTGACTGTGTGAAGAAATGAGGGAAGAAAGAAGGAAGTGAAGGAGAGGAAGCAGAGAAAGGACATGGTTTCTGGCTGCCCAGGGACCAAGCAGAGTCAAATGTTGTGAATGAGATATTTCTCACCTCTGAACTGAAGAGAACCTCACATGTTCAGCCTCACAGGGTCCAAAGTAAAACCAAGGCAGAGCTCTCCTCCTCTCCCAGTCCCCTGTAGGTACCTCTGTTCTAGTCCTGTCCCCATCACACCACTGTCCCACCACTGGTTATTTACCCTATAAGAGCCATTCCCTGCTCTCAGGCACTGCGGGCCAAAGACATCTTCCACAAGCCAGTGCATACACATGGTCCTGATTCATGAGCCCTGAAAGACAAAAATGTCCTTGTACTTCATGCATGAATAATCCGAAACACAGATTGTGTAAGTAGTACCAGGCGTTACAAAGACCATGTCTTTACATTAGCACTTGGGAGCCCTTACCTCCTTGATTCCCAGCATTTTGGTAGCACACTACTTTGGTATCTTGGGACCAATCTATTCAGAAGCACCAAAGACAAACCATTTTCAATCCCTTCCAATAAGATTATTCATCACTTCCATGGACAGAGACTCATATCTGATGGGCCATGAGCCTATCAGATTTCACACAGATTTCAGGCATATTGCCTAAAAAATGTACCATCCAGTGCAAGTGGAAAGGTAGGATTTAACCTCAAATGAGCATAACACTCACTCAGGTATAAGCACTACAGCCTAGAGGCAACTCTGATAAAAGGTAACCCCTTTCATCCCAAGAGACAGCTATGCACCAATATATGCCATAGCCAGGTGTGCTTTGCCTGAGCCCCACCTGCAAGCAGCTTCACCAGCTCTCACTGTGTTAACTTGGGTTTCACACTGCCTTGGTGGTTTTCTTATCATTCCAGTGCTGATATCCTGTGGCCGCTTTCATTTTAAGAGGTAAGAAGAGAGCTTTTAGCACTCTCATGGTTGCAGCAAAATCCTGAGCCACGCATTTAGACTATGGTAGTAGAAAGGAAAAAAGGTGTAATTTGATACCTACCTTTTAATCCTTTCTAAGCCAAGTTCAGAGTTCAAGGGAGGGCTAAATACTTTGAAAGAGTAAAGTCTGCAGTGTTAAATCTATAGTCTTCCACGGGAAAAAAACAGTCACATAATCTTCCTCATTTCACGAAAGAGCCCATTAAGGACACTTCCTTCCTCTCCTTTTCCCTGAAGTGCTCACATGCTAAATGATACACAGGAGAATATACAGGAAAAAAAGGTCAGCCAGTATTAACAACAGGGGAGACATCCGTCTCGATTTTCCTTTCCTGAGAATTTAAAAATTCCCATAACTTCATTGCTACAGAGCACCAGCTAGCAAAAACCAGTGCAGCACCGCTGATTTCAGTGAAACTTTGGTTCACTTGGAAACCAAGACTGGTATCAGCAGATGGTTTTTTAAATGATGCTCATTTGGAAGACGAGAAATAGCATCAGCATTGTGCAATGCATGCTGAATTTCATCAGAATATGTAAGCCCTGGAGGAAGAGGTAGCATGAAACCTGGGTTATTGAGGTGAGACAGATAATTCATTTCATGCCCCAGCATAAGGTTGCCAGCAGTGATCTGGGCCCTTATGGGTTTAAAGCCAGTATGCACATACAGAGTATGCACAGCAGTTACGTGGTTAATGTGCCCTTTTTATTTCAAAGGTGGCAATCCAAAACCAGCCTTAAATATAACCCTAACTATATATAATACTACATACAATGCATTTTAATCTGCTACAAGTATGGTCCCTCAGCATGAACATATTTACATGCCTGGCCATTTCTCAGCATAAGAAATACCTCGCTTGGGCTTCATTATTCCTCCTATGAACTTCACATATGATAAGCATTAAAATGCAGTCAAAAAAACAGAAAAACTGCTCCTGCAAGAATAATCTTGCCCTCCAGAGAGACTCCTTGTAACTCTTGGCTCCCCTTCCCAACTACAAAGCTGGGGGACAGGCAGAGGCAAGAGATACTAAATTTTACCCTCAGATGTTGATGTCATCAGGATTTGCATATGAGGACAGAAGTCAGCCTGGTGTATTTCTGATCATGGCATTCAACATGTCTCTTGAATCAGACAGGACTCTTGGTTCACCTGCTGCTCAGCTACAATAAGATCAATTATGATTTTTTTTGTCTTGCTTATGAAAGCTCAAGTAGAGATGAACTACATTGAAACAGGTAGGCATATGACAGTGTAAATGAGAGCAGAGACTGGGCCTCCTTTATAAAAGCGAACCCACAAGTGCCCCTAAAAATAGAGAAATGTGGTATGAGAAGCCAGACACAGAAATGCTATTAGAAAAGAGAAGGTTTGCTTGCAGCTATTGGATTTCACTCTGTCTTGACTGAAATTTTTCTGAAACTCTTCATCTGCTGAACTTGTTCATGTAATTGCAGAGCCAATTTTGCTTTCCAATACAATGGAGTTAGTCCAAAGTTACTTTACTTATTTCAGTGGTTAATCCAAACTTAAACTTAGTACAGAATTTAGCCCTGTTTAATGCACCAACACCAACCTAACTTTCCATCTGACACCTGGCATAGCACATTTGTTTCATCTACAGCTGCTGTTGTCTTGACATTCCTTCACTAAAAACCCTCCCTTCCTGAAGTCTCATTATAGCAGTGCAGGCATCTCTGGCCCTTGGTGACCAGCAGACACAGGTCATTAGAAGTGACCTGGAGATTTTTATTACGAGGAATGTAGGTATATATGTGAAATATGGAAGATAAATAAGACACCAAGGCCTCTTGAAGAGTCATGACCTCCTCCATCCAGTCACTGGGAAGCCCTAAATATCAATAGGCAAATGCAGAAAAAAAAATGGGATTCACTCAAATCTGGTTGTGGTTGGCACTATCATTACCCAGAGGCTATGCAGGCACAGATGGTTGTTCAGGCTCCTGATTTTGCATTCACAGTCTTGAGTTACACCTTGAGTTTACCTACTCAAGGGAAGAAGCATGTTCCTCCAAAGGGCGATGACCAACAACTCAGTTAAGCTGTTGTCGTTCTTCAAATTACTAGGTGGGGCTTCAAACTCAGGTGTCAGAACAGAAGGAGGTGTGAAAAACCTCAGTGTGGGAAACCCACTGCCTGGTGGTTCTCTCTTCTCCCTCCGGAGCAGAGAAACCGTGCAGAGAGGCTGACGGACATCTGAAGCATCCTCCTGGCACAGAGAGCCCAGGGCCGCGGGAGGGCAGCATTGATTTGCTTTCCGAAGTGCCGTGCATGGGAGGTCAAACAAGTTCATTCTTCAGGGAGCTTGTAAAATACTAACCACAAAACCGCTGTAGGCTTTTGCCTTGGTGAACATGCAAAAAGTTACAAAGGATATCGCTAAGAAAGTGTAAGTGCAGCCTTTGCAGATTTCTGCTGCACAAAGGCAGCACCTCTCTTCTGATTTATAAACCATTCAAGTCAAATTCATGACAGTGAAACCTTCTTGGCCAGGGCGCTGGGACAAGGAAGGGATTCCTCTAAACATCACTGTGCCAAAAGCATATTAACTATAAATGGTAAATAGCAATAACCACCTGTGGCCACTGTTTTCTGTGTCTCTTTGGAATACATTTCTCTCTCGTACAGTTTTGTGCATATGAAAATTTTCTTTGTCATGACTGTGGGAAGATAGCAGAGAAGTGGAAGTCCCTACAATGTGCATCCTTCTCTGTCCTTTTCCAAGGCAAACTAAGAGCGGCCAAGGAACAGCTAAAGCCATTCCTAAGAGCCACACATCTCTGAGCTCTCCCAGATACCTTCAGAAAGTCTCAAAGAGAAAAAACAGAACCCGTCCCAGAAAGCATCAGCTGATGCTCAGAGAGGAAATTACATCCTAACATAAGTGTCTCCCCACCAAATCCATTTCAGGTGCTCCACAAGCAGAAGGGTCATCCTGGTATCACCACCACCCAAAGCCTCACTGCCCCTCAGCCTCGTACAGGGGCAGAGCTGATGTTCCTATGGGCACTCCCACCTTCCTGCATCATCAGGAATCCCTTTGACACTGGGATTCACTGTGCAGCTTCTGCTTCTCCCAGGGAAGAAAAAAGGTCCTGAGTCCAGCAATGTTGACACTTCAGATGGGTGATAAGAGATAGGCTGTTCCCAGTGAGAGAGGATTCAAACTAAGGGCTGGATGGTTTCACAAATAACTTCATTTTTTTGCACAGTGGGAGCGAAGAAATTACTGTATCCCTTCAAGTAAGAAAATCTGGTGTCCCTAGTGAGTGGCAGATGATGACTATTTTTATAATAGACACATAGTCTCACAGCCATTTTTAAGACTAAATCCAGAAATAAGGAGAAACAACAGCCAATACATGGCAAAACCTGGTGTCTTTTCCCAGGACTTTTCCATAATTTGTAATATTTTTATTTGAAATAAGAGTGTCATGTTCCTCCCTCCTTTTTTTTACAATGGTTAAAGATCAGTCAGAAAAGAAATTGGTTTTCTAATGGCACATCGTTCTCCAGCCACAAGGCTTCCTGTCTTACATTCTCACAGAAATACATTTCACAACTGAGGTAACATTCAATCCATCAACCGAATGTTCTGCAGATCTCAAAAATTACTTGAGTTTCCAAATTTTTTGCGCAGCTTTCTGTGATGATTTGGACCTGGCACCCAGCCGGATGTCCGGGCCCACAGTGGGGGGAGCCTTCCCCCCTCCCTTCCCTTCCCAGGGCAGAGGAGTAGAAACTGCAAGACCTGAGACCAACTGAACTATAAAAATAATAACCTAACATTCTCTTCATAAGATAAGCAAGCTTCATTAGAACTATTGTGGTATATATTATTCCTTAGGTTTTTTATCTTGCTAGTAATAAATCTTAATATTATTCCCTTACGTGAAGCCTCTGTTTTGGCTGTATAAAACCTCTCTCAACTTACAGTAATTGTGTAGAGGGGGGAGTTTGAAAAAAAATTAGCCCTGGTAAACCCATGACACTTTCTGACACAGAAGTTACTTGTTTGCTAACAATATGGCATTTATAAGTAGTTCATAAAACACTGATGGGTATGCATGATATGCCTATCAGCAACATTATCATGGGTGCTGTGAGAACATCAGTCAAGGATGCTTTATCAGTTGTTGTAAGCAACTCTTTGACCTTTGGGGCCCTGTAAGAATTGCCTCATCGGTTATTAATCCTGTAATAAGTTATTTGTATAAGTAATTTTAAGATAAAGCCTGACCTTGTTTCCTTTGCGTAACTCAAGCAGACAATTCCAGAGTAAGAAATAATTTCCCTACTGAAGTCAGTGGGAGTCTTTTTATTGATCTTAATGAGACTGTCATCAAGCTCAAAGCAAGCACACCTGTAGCACTTTTTGGGTGTATTTGCCTCATAATGCCATTTGATTGCATCTTTTGGAGGCAACAGATGGGCCTGATTTTCCAGCCAGCAGCAGCAGCCAGGCTTGACCAGAAGAGTGTGAACAAGGACAGTTGGAACATCAAGAACTCCTAGACCCAATGCCAAATTTGCTGAACAAACTCCATCACAACACAGGCAAGTGTCTACATGTTTAAAAAGGCAGCCTGAGAAAGGAAGTATGTAAGATGAGAAGGTTATTAGGACCTTTATGGGTTCAAGCAGGGTAAATGGAGTCACCAGCCCTCCTTCACCAAAGCAGAGACAAGGTAAGGATTTTCTGAAAAATATCTGAAAATAGCCAATGCATTAAATGTAAACATGTAAAAATGTTTATGGGAATTTTTATATGAAGAATCTTAGTGATAATTCAAAAGAGTAAAATTTCAACATTTAAAAAATCCTATTTCCTGTTTCCCTAGGCCAAGTGAGAGGCATGCTTTCTATGTTGACTTGCTGATAACAGCTCAGTTCACAGCTCTACCATTTCACTTCCTTTTGCTTCTGTTTCCCAAGCATAAGACAGAGCTCATCAGAGTTTGGCCCAGATTTTGGAAATCTACTTTATCATTGTTATTTTCAATACAGCAAGCCTCTCATCCCATTTACAGGAGACACTTCAGCACCAAAGAGACTAATTACCTTTACTGCCTGCCTGTAAGGCTTTATCTCTTGAATGCCTACTTTATTTGTCTCACTGGGCAAAAATTTATGTAGAAGTCTTAGCTACCAAGATGCTGAGGACTATGTACTACTGTTCAACAGGATGTGGCAGGATACTTTTATGGCTACAGTACCTCTGTGTGTTAAAGAGACAGCTCTGTAGTTTAAATGTTTAAATAACCCTTGGGCACTTAACCAGGCAGAGCCCTGTGCTGCTGTGCTAAGCTGTACCACACATTCAACCGTTGGACATGACCATGATCTGACTAAGGGGCTGTGCAGCAGGGCTTGTAACATAGCAGCTAAGACCACCCCCTCCTCACTCTCCATAAGACTGTAAAGTTAGATCTGCTGTCAGAAAGAGTATTACATTTTGCAGTGTTGATGTATAGCCAGTTCACATCTCTGTGGGGAAACTAATCCTGTCTATTGGTAAGCATGTTTAACTTATAATCGGGATAGTTCTTCTAAGAAGAGCTGTGGAAGCCTGCAGTGATCCAGTCATTTTATCTGAAGGCAGGCAGATTGGAGCAATTCACAGATTTGGGGTTTGGTGGGAGCTGTTTTGCTTTGGTTTAGTTTAAGGCCAGGTCACATCACCAGTTCTGATTTACGCAAGGCCCCCAAGCTACACTGATTGAGTGTGATCCAATCCTGAGTTCTGTGGCCCTATCAGGAAAGTAAAAAATTTTTTGTTATGCTAAGCAGAAAGTAGCCACCCCAACAATCAAAAAAGATCTCCCATTCAGTAATGTTCAGCCAAAAGCCTGTATCCGACTAATAACAAATTTTTCCCTTGGCACTGGATTATCCTTGCTTCCTGTGGTTGTCACAGCATCACACCCTGATGCTCCCTCCCTGTTTAGGATTCCCTGACTGGCATTGCCAGAAATCCATTCTGTCCTAATCCTCTTCACCTGACTTTGACAGGTCAATCCACATGATTGAAACTCTGAGTAAGAGGCATGATCAATGTCTCCAGGGAGTAAGTTCCTCTTTAAAGCCAGGTGCAGATCTTACCACTGCTTCTTCTGTTTCAAATATAGGCATTAATTTAAGAATGTAGGAGCTATGGCAGCCTCAGACACAGAAATCTGACTCGTCCCAGCTGCACTCTGTGCATGTAGGTCACATGAAATACCATCCATTAGAATGCATAATACAGTATATTAACTTCAAGGGCCAGTGATTGCTGCTTCTCATGCATTGCCTGGGGAGGAGACAAAGTAAGCTAGTTCATAATAAGCTTTAATTAAACAGAGGCATGGACATTGCCCTACTTTTCCAAACACCAATAAGAGTGAGTCATATTTCCTTCAGGCAAGTTACTATTTTCCGCACCAAATACATATAAGGTGTCCCCAGAGCTTGTTACCCCAGAATTTCACTTTCTTTTCACATGTCTGTGCTCAGACCTTACAGGGGCAAGGTCAGAACTTACAAAGGTCTGAGCACAGCTAAGCAAAGCTATGGTTTTAGCTCTGCTGTGGGACATTTCTCACTACTCTCTGAAACACTTTGGGAAAGTGTTTCACACAGGTGAAAACATAAGAAAACAAAACAAAAAAAACCCCCTACTTTTGGTGGGCTTCCCTTTAGTGGTACAGTTCACACTAGATCTAAAATCTTGAGGGATCCTGCCTGAGGTATACCTAGTTGCCTTGTCCATCCCTCAAACAAAACCAATCTGAAATGCAGCGTTCTTAGAGAACATGGAGTCATTCTCAAGGCCCTGTGCCAAATTCAGCCATAGGACAACCAGTGATGGCTTTGCCATGTGGCTCCAGTGGAGTCACTTTGAATTTAATCCAGTGCTCCTGAGTTGAATTTGACCCAGAGACATTAAATGATGTATCCCAAACTGCATGTCAGAGGCATCAACAGAGGCAGGAATTTAAGACAGACTTTTTCTTATGCAACCCCAGAGCTGCCTTTAGCCCTCCAGGGCTGTGTACACAAGTGACCCTTGTGTACCAAACTCAAGAGCCTGATCCCACTGAACAAAATGGAAAAACTTATGATCATAGAAGGGAAGCTGGAAGGGCCTCACAAGGATGATCAAGGATAAATCAGAGTTTGGCCCCATGCATAAATGACAATACTTTCCCTCTGCCTGACCCTGCAAACACATGCACCTCAGCCATAATGATCCCCATACACAGAAGCACAACATGCCATATATTTCAATTTGCACTTATTACCTCTTATCTCTTCATATGATTTATTTTTCTGCTACCCCTACCCACAGCAAACTGTGTAGTGATAAGTGCAAAAAATGCCCTTTTGTCCCCAGTCAGGTGTCAGTTGGGGTACCTGATCTGTCTGACTGGGTTTATCTCTGGATTCATTGGCAGGAATAAAAGTTTCTCTAATAGCAGGAATGTGACAGGTGTCAAAAAAACCAATCTGAGATTTACTTCCAGCTTTGGTCAAACAAATGCACAGTAAAAACAGATCAATGCTGAGTGAAAATTACTTTGCCCTGCAAAAGCAGTTCCAAAATAATCAACAGCAAGTATGGCTCTGGCAACAATTGACATCAGATTTGGAATAACATAGCTCATTCAGGACACACTTGAGAAAATGCTTTGGTCTTGTCAGAGAAAGGAGTCTCCAAATAATAAGGACCAATGTTTCATGCTCTCTGGATATGCTGAATGAGGTGTACATCCTCATCCAGTTTATCAATACTGAAATTATCTACTTGGATTTTATAAAGGCTTGATTAATCCAACAGTCACTGGAGTAGATAATGAGATCTAAGCTCACAAAAAACTAGTATCGCTAAATATTTCAAGCATTGGTCCTCATGTCTATGTGGCAAGAAGGAGAATGTGAGCCCCATTCTTCCAAAACATGATGCATTTACCAATGCCAAAGGCTCCATCCCTAAAGTAGAGGAACTGAGGTATGAGTCAGTCCAGCAGTTTCCATCTCCCTGTGCAACGCTTCGTGAACACAAGTGTCAGGCACCTTTCCTTCACCCTCCTGCACTGCATAGTTTGAAAGAAAGTGAAAATTAAGATTTTCTTCATATAACACTGACAAACACAGGGCAGAAAACAGTAAGGGGGGAGAGGGGAAGAAACTTGCTATTTAAAAAACAGCACATTTTTGAAATACACCGTGTGAAATATCTGGAAATGTACGGTCAAACTGCCATTGCCATTCTCTAACAGGGCAAGAGTATATTGTAAATGTACTTAGAAAGTTACATTCCCAGCCCAAAATTTGTAAAATTATTGGTTTGGTTATAAAAATACCTTTTACTGAATCTCAGCACAATACTTTCTCCAAGTATACTGCGCTCAGATGATTTTCTGAAAGGAATGTGTGTTATTTGTTTAGAGAGGTTAGTTCTATTTAGCACTTTTCCAAACATTTCTTCATTCTCCCCTCAATTTCACATGAAACTCTGTATCCACACCATCCCTTAGCAAGGAACCCCAGGAAGTTATACCCACGCTGTCAGGAAATAACCCCCCCCTTCTGTGTGTTCTGAACCTTGTTCCTTCATCTGATGCTCCCTTCCAAGTTCTTCCATTGGAAGATGAACAGAAAATCCCTATTGACACTCTCCATGCCATTCACTGTATCAAATCTTCCAACACCTTAGCTTTTGCTAACCTAGTCTCTTCTTTGTATAGAAGTTATTCTATGTTTCTCAGTTGATTCCCGGGATACCCACTCCACTGCATGTAATGTAGCTTAAAAATGTAAAAATATAGGAAATTGCATTATACTAATTACCATTTTAAAAAGCCCACATTATTTATTTCAGCGTTCTTCCTTGAGAGTAGTTTTCAATAAATAACTCTACTTTTTCTCCACTGTCCAAAAGACATCTAGGAAAAATTATAAAAATACACTTGGAGTTCCACACTGAAAAATGAGGGAGAATAAAGGAAAATACCAATCCTTTGAGCCAGCCTTTGTTGGTACAGTTTGCCCACGCATTTCAAGTCAGAAATCCTGAAATAACAGAAATCCATACACCAAATAAATTTCTTGGTCAGTTCACAGGCAGAAAGTTTGTGCCATTCCCCATAAAATAAAAAAGGTGCCCAAGGCAGTCTGAGTTTCGGTATCCGCATGGTAATTAAATTTTAAAAAAAAAAAAGATTCCCAGAGGAAGATAATTAAACATTCCCTCCACCTCCTTCGCCTTATTCATTCCCCCCGTTTCTTTCAATTGGCGGGGTCCCATGGCGACCATCGTGGGAGAGAAGCATCCTCTTCAGCCGCTGCACCTCGCCATGGCAACCGGGACGTCAGCGCCGGCAGCCGATCCCCGCCGCAGGCCGGGGGGCGGCCCAGCCCCCGGGTGCCCTGAGCTGCTCCCCGGGGCCTGGCGGGGCCGGGAGGGGCCGGGAGGGGGGTGCCCGCCCCATCGGGGCGCGGGGCGCTGTCCGTGGTGCTGGTGGGTCCCGGCCCGCCCAGACCCGACGGGGCGAGGGGAGGAGGGCCCCGGGCAGCTGGGTCCTGGTGGGAGACAGACACATGATCCGCATCCCACATGACACAGAAAGGAACTGAGCAGCAGCTGACCTGCGAAACGTCATTTTTTTCTCCGTTAAAGAAGAGGGGTAGAATACTCCATCCCTTCCCCTCAAGCAGCTTTGAGAACATCCGGGCAGAGACGGCTACAGACGTGACGATAGCCCGTGGTTCCCAGTATGACTGGGACCTCTCCAGAGGTGCCTTCACCTGGGATAACAGGCAGAGCACAGAGGAGACCAGCGCGTCTGAGACTATGCTTTGGAGCAGGTATGTGGATGGATAGGTCCTGTGCCCAACACTGCTGTGTCCAAGTGGAGACAAACAAGATGATCTCTTCCAGTAATTTATCTTATGCATATTTACTTACACTCATTTAAAACCCTTGGGGTTTGGCAAGGAGAACTCTTTCCTCAGGAGAAAATGCTCTATGGGGCTTGAATTGTAAGCTTATTCTGCTGAAAGCAGGGAGATGTGTAGCATTACTGCAGAATAACTCCCTATATTTTCTGAACAAATCTGCATTCTCTATATCTGTATTCATTATTTGTCAATTATGCTACTTGTTCGTTTAAAACAATTCCCTGACATCATCAGTTCAATGGAAGGAGAAAATTGCTCTTATAGTAATGGAGCAAACCAACCTGCTCATCTGTTTTTTTCTGTCTCTAGATACATTCAAACAGCTTCTTCTTTCCCTTAAAACAGCTGCTTTTGTATTTTTCCATAATTAATTTGAAATCATAATTTCTGAAAACGTTGTTTCCCTTTTTGTGTGTGGCTGCCTGGATGCAGCTACTTAAGGAAACACCACAGGCACAGCAATCTCTGCCTGTCTGTAGCCAGCACAGGAAAGAGGGTTATTCTGGTTTTGCTAATTCTGACACATATTCTCTAAGAATCCATAGCAATACTTCTCATTTATCCAGCTGGCTTCCAGCATGTCAAACAGTATGTTGGCTCCACAGAGTAATGGAGAAGTAAAGCTGCCTTCTACTTTCAAAAGGCCATTTGTGTGCATGAGGCAGGATTCATAGCCAGTTCTTTCTGGCAAAGATTTTAAAATGTGGTTCTTGAAGATTTGTTGTTAAAGTTACTGTTAATCACTCAAACAAGTGGCTTGGTTTGCAGAAAAACTGGTTGCTAATCCAGAGGCATCCTTAAAAGCTAATCTGTATCTGGGTGTCTAAATGTGGATTTTTGGAAACTTGATTTATGAGTAAGCTTGATTTATGATTTATTTTAAGCATGCTGGTCTCAGATTCTGAGTCAGTAAAGGGAAGAATTTCTACACCTTAGACACGTTTGGGGAGCTCTGCTCCTTATCTTAAAGTAAGAGCTTGCAGACTCTCACTCCCCCGCAGTTCTCCTGTGAAGCCTCTGTTTGCAAAGCTGTGTAGTGCAATTCCCCCATCTGGGCCAGACCATATGATCTCCATCTGCATTTTCCTTTGCAGCCCTACCAGGCACCCCCTCTCAGATATTTAACAATTTAGAGAGCAACTTCAATCAGACAATGCAGAATAAACCCCTAACAGCCTCAAGTGGAGTCTGCTCGCCCTCCCCACCACAAACACACTTCTCACAGTGCCAAAACACGACACAGAGCTTGTGCAATTGGGATTTCTTCATTCCAGCAGCTTCCATAATTCCCTAGACTCCCTCTCTGACAGGCACAGTTCTTGCAATTGGCACCCTGTCCATGAAGATATCTCCAGTTCAGGGGTTATCAGCAGGTTGACATCTTGCCTCAATGGCTTCTCCTAGGCTGCTTTTGTCCTCCCTGAGCCTAATTCAGCTGAGAAAACCTCTTCCCACAATCATCTCCACATCAGGCATTTCCAGTTTAACTTTAGGCTTTGCATGACCTTCAGCCTCCAAGTTTCTCTAACAAAGTTACTATAGGCAGACATGCTCTCACTAATCACCATGTTCTCTGGCAGAGACCCATGGGAATGTTGTTCCATTCCTCATTCAGGTCTCCTCCTCTTATTCCTTCCACATAAGCCCTCCTGGAAGCATCTTAAGATCTCTGGCAGCCCTAATTATTAGCCACCAGTGCCACCACATTCTCTGTCACTGTCTGGCACAAGTGACCTGTGTCATGTGAGCACAGTTACATGTCACTGAGAAGAGTCAAGAGACTCTTGACTCTTGGGATGTGAGCGTAAGTGTTTGAACCAGTGCAAAAATCCTGCTGCCATATTAATTTTTTGTGTGATGAGAAAGCAATTTTCACAAGATTTAATATCAAGAATTCCTTTCTATATGACCTTTCCATACAAAAGCAAAAAAAAAACCAAAACTCCTAAGGTTCTCCTGGGAGAAGAAGAACTTGTGCTCATTCCTAGTGAGAGGGTGAACTAAGCTGGTGAAGTCCTCACTGTAGCTGCTGGCACATTTTCCCTGTGGGGGAGAGAACACTCAGTGGGGAGAGGGTGAGAATTTCCAAGAGATGGGCAGAAAAATCAGCCAAGCGTGAGATTCACCACTGCTTACCTGTCAGCACCCACCATGGCAAACCACTCCTGGTAAGCACTGTGTTCCCCACATCATGCAGAAGAGTGTGCTGTGTTGTAGGCAGGGCCTGGTGTTGCCAAAAATTAGTGCAAGTGTGTGGGAGAAAGCATCTATTTTTTTACCTCTGAATCAGGAAGCCATGTCCGAGCCTAACCATGTCCAAGGACAAACTCAATCCCCATTAAGGAGGACTAGAAGCCTCCGAAGTTTTATTTCAAGCTTCTCTACACTCTTCTTGGACAATTTCAGTAGGTGGAACCTATTTTGACAGGGGACTTGGAAATTAGGTTAGTCCCTCTTCTCCACTTTTTCATGCCCCCACAGTCACACTGGGTGCAGATCTTGGTTCTGCTACCACTTTTAAAACAGAAGCTAATCTGGAGTTTTGCATACTAGTCACAGCAGTAGGAAGATAGAATAAAGCTTTGAGACATTTAAACCTGTTAGTCTTTCCTTCAGGGAAGAAGAGCTAAAACCTTTGGGTCTTTTCTTTGGGGAAGAAGAGTTATGTCTACAACAGGAGACTTGAACCCTTGTGTACCTGTTTGTAAACACTGTGTTACACCGTTTTGCTCATGAGGTAGTAGCCAGAGCACTGTTCTCTGTTCATCTCCTATGATTAGCCAGACCAGGCTGTGAACAAGAGAGACAGGTGGAAGGAACAGGCAGTCCCAAGGTCTTGGTGAACCCAACAACTCTTTTGGCACAGCCTGGGTCTGTGGAAGGATGATTGTGTCCTGCCTGGGCCTTATGGACAACCCTACCCCACAGCTATTGCAGGAATAACTTCTCACTGCAAGTGACTCTGCCTATCTCTCTGGAAAGGCCTCCTTTCTACAGATCTGAGTGTTGCAAACTCCATGTATTCATGGACCGGCATGCTTCAGCAGAGCCCTGGTTGAAGAGAGTTACACCTGTGTAACAGTATTGGGCACAAATCTGGCTCATATTTTACCATTGTCTGTCCCTGAACCACAGCATAATGTTGGGTATAAGTGGAATCTGCAGTTACTGTAAGGGCTTCTTCTCCCTAACAAGAGAGAATAAACATCTTAGGGTTTAGGTGCGTGAATAATTACTGGGTCTTAGCAACTCATCTCAGGTCAATAGTCCTACAGTGACCTCCACTATGTCAGTCTTAACCCACAGTAAATACATGAGAAAAATTCACTGGCCTCAGGTTCAGGGAAATGCTGTTGCTCCTAGAACCTTTAAAACCAGAATGAGCTTCAAGACATGGCAACATCTATTAAGGAGACTAAGCCAATATGCAGTGACTTGTGGCTTATGTATGGGTTTAAATCCTGCTTGTTCATCAAAGTTATGCCTCATGGATTTGCCCTGAACACAGTGCTACAAGTCTGCTGCCAGAGAAGTTACTCCAGACATGAGCTAACAGACCCAGAAGCAATAGATGAAGCCTGTTCTTATTCTAGATAGTTACTGCATGTCTCACTCATTACTAAGGTCAGTTAAAAGGATGAAGCTCAAAAAGGATTTTCCTTAAGTAGCCAGTACAAGAAATGTCAATTGCTCCCAATCGCAGCAAGAGTTGCAGTATTATATCCTTGTTCTCAGTTTTAATACCTTGTTAAAATAGTCAGGAAAGAACTTGAAGAGTCAATGAAGGTTGATGTCAAAGAGGCTGCCTAGCTGCCCTTAATTTCCTTAAGCATACAGCAAAAAAAGTCTTGTTTAGATTCATGCTCATGAAGTAGCCAAATATAACATATATTCTGTAGATGTGCTGGAAATTGGAACATTTCCTTCTTTTATTTGATTCCATTCATATTTCCTGCTCCCATGATCTCACCCCGCAATACAGCCTTGGCCCTCAGATCCTGGTATAAGATGCAATAACATATATCAGCTTACATAGTCAGTTCAGGCCAGAAGCTTTTACCAAAAGCTGAAAGCTTCATTCATGAACCCATCCACACTTATATCATCTTCAGTTACCCAAGCTGCAGAATAAGAATCTCCAGCAGCTGGCTAAAGCTCAGGGGCAGACAGCAGCATATGAGGTATGGGTATGGATCTCAAAAGTTGTACTGAATTCAAAACATATTATTCTCCCAACAAAATAGGGGCAGATGTTTTCTATCCTTATGTATTGGAATGCAGAGAGTGAGGAAGAACACACTTCACCTCAAGAGATTTTCGGGCTTTGCTCAGAAAAGCTGCCCAGAGAAGGAAAAAGAACAGGGCAAATAGCTGAGCATTTTTATGAGCACTGGACCAGAGAAAAGAACTGGCAGGGAAATGGTGTACTTACAAAAGCATGTGTATCTGCATTCCTTCACTGGAAGCAGAAGTACTAAATGGCCTCAATATGCACACAGTCATCTCTGCACAGCAAGAGACTGAGAGAGACTGCGCTCTTGTATGAAGGGATTTTTACACTGACAAAACACACGCATGGGATAGGTAATTTGAATTTAGGCAGGGATGAGTGTCACCTTCTAGCATCTTACAGTCATACAAAAGCCCTCCCTCCCCCATTCTGGTTCAATTTACTCACATTTCTCATGTTAATTAAACTCACTCAGATGAAGCATTTCTCTTCCAATCCAACAGCTATTCCCAAGATACTCTTCAGAGAGGGAAGTTTATGGAGTAAATGACCAGTTTAATGCTTTTGAAATTATTTTCTGGGCCAATGTTTGCCTGGTGTTTCGCAGTTATGATGCAGAGAGGCAAAATATGTTGAATAAAAAACCCCCTCTGCTAGTGCTAGGTCAAGTAATGTACAATGATCAGTTTCTTTAGCTGCCTTTTTAATCCTGAAAATAGTAGTTGGGAAACAAAGTGTTTATTCTTTTGATTAATCATAAAAAAGCCCCAAAGCAACAAAACACTTCTTGCATTCTTTTGTGAATCTTATTAGGTTTTGCTCTTCCAAATTGTGGTGGACACTGCACTTTTAGATAGGACAGTAAATATACAAACACATAGTAACTATGCCATACGAGTTTCATGCAACAGCAAAGTATATGTGGTAGTGATTTTACGAAGTTCTTGTAGCTCAAATACTTAATCTCTAAGTAACAGATCTGTTTTGGAGAGTTATCTATCAACCCAAAGGGATAACACTGAAAATGGAAAGATTTGGTTTCCAAACTGCAAATTAAGGTCAATAAAATGGAACTGTGGCACAAGGAAATCTCTCTTTGATATTTATGAGTCATTTCACAAGCCCTTTCTTTTGCCAAACAAATTCACATAAAGTAGGCTTTAAAACAGAAATACAGAAAGACCTTGTATCAGTTTTAAAAGGATTCCCACTCTAAAATGTTTGAAAGACAAAGTGAGGGAAAATTAATCAGAGCATTTTTTGTAACTAAAAATGTAATTAGGCCTCACGTATTTACTATATGTAGTTTTTACTTCTGTGTTTCTAAATTTCTGCTTATTGACCTGCAAGGCAGAGGGAGGCGACAGAGCTCATCACAGTTTTCTGCAGATCTGATATTTGTGAGTTGAATGGCTCACTAACACTTAAAATGTATTTCAGTAAACAATGCAGCAAACAGGAACATGGGAATTGAGGATAAATAATGTAGCATGTTACAGAATCTTTAGGTATTTGCATGCTAGACCCATACAGAGTTGTGCATTTATTGAGCTTTCATGATCATGTTTCCTTTTGAAACATTACTTATAATGCAGAAGTTCAAGTCTCCACTATAAAAAATAGACTTTCCTACAGAAGAAAAATGTGTGTTGGGCCTTAGATGCTAAGGTTCTCAGTGCTAAATCAGGGCATGATTCTGATCTCAGTGCCACCTAGGGAAAACAGAATAGAGATCTTTTAATATAAAAGAAATCAGCTTCTGATCCATTTGAAAGAAAAATTACTATGACTAAGAATGCAGAAATCTCAGAGCACATTGGTTAATTAAACAGTTTTACTTTTTTAAAAAAATAAAACAAGTAATTGCTGTACAACCAGAGAAATCTTATGCTCAAGCTAAACTCCCTATAGTTGCACCTGTACCTTGTGGGCAATATGCTGAATGATCCTGAATTTTTCCAAGGAAGAAATACAGTTTTACTTGTACATGTGTTTTGTACCTCCTCTGTTTTACTCACAGTGTGTAAACCACCACCTCCAGAGTTGCATAACCAGAACACAAGAATGATCTCTGGTGAAAAGTGCACACGGAATGGGCTCTTCAGCTCATGTATTACTTCCTCTGATAGCAAAGCTCCAACACAAGACAGCTGGATACACGTCTTGCCATTCTCTTTCCTCTGTAGCACCCACTTGTTAGCTCTCCATACATGTTTCTGAGTGGGTTACATACTGTTCCCTGCTGGAGCTGCTGAATTCCTGTCTTCTCAAAGGCATGTTTGCAGGTAACCCAAGTTCTCCAGTAAAGGGTGGTTGGGTTGACTTTTAGGTAAAATACATCAGGAAAAAAAGTACTATTTGAGTACTACAATCCTATAACCGTTTTTGATTTTACCCACTTGCATAACCAAATGTTTCAGATCTGAACAGACGCAGAGAGCAGATTTGGCCCACAAGGAGAAATATTGTGAAAACAGTGTTAGCAAGTCTGCATATTTTAACAGCTGAGAAGTCACTGCATTCTTGTATCAGACTCTTCAGTACTGGTCAAGAAATTTTACCTGATTATTCTTCTACGAAGCTTAACTTGTAGCTGGCTATTTTTAACGGCCCATACTTCTGCATGGCAAGAAGGCAAATTAAGGAAGAAAATTAGCCCCTAATGTTCTTTTCTATCTGGTTAATAGGCTCCACATGTATTATTTTATTATAGATAATTCTAATGCATATTTGAGTGGGCTGTACTCTCAATGCATCCTGCCATTCTGCCAAGGACAGCAGCCCAAATGCCCTGCCAACAGCTGATGACAGCAAAATATCTCCAGGGGAGTAGATCCACCCAAGAGAGGATGGTGAAAGATAAGCAGGAACTCTTCAAGAAATCAGGAATCATTGGCCAGGCAAAGCCAGTAAGAAAACGATGAAGGAATGTCGTGGTCGGGGTGGTCAGGAACGACATGTCCTCTTCCGAAAACAGGACCCTTTATTGCAAACACTGCTGTGACTTTTATACACTTTTTAGGCTACACATGTCAAAGCACAATTGGTCTTTTGTTAACATAAATAATTCACAATTGGACACATACACTGTCTGATAACAATGAGTCAGTGTAACAGACAGGAAATCCATGTTGTGTTACAACTTTCCCTTCTGTGTTTGCCACCTTGCCATGTACTGAAGTTCCGTCCTCAGTTTCTAACTGTCTCGCAGAGACCCCAGACCAGCTGGGGTCCCCCACAAAGGAAGGCAATTAAGGATGAGGGGGAAGGCAAGGCCAGGCTGGGCAGCACCCACAGACCTC
The DNA here is from genome assembly GCA_013397135.1 of Pachyramphus minor. Lineage (NCBI taxonomy): Eukaryota > Metazoa > Chordata > Aves > Passeriformes > Tyrannidae > Pachyramphus > Pachyramphus minor. The sequence continues at coordinate 125,526 of VYXB01001133.1, forward strand.
CAGCAGAAGAGGGGACAAGGGGCAAAGTATGATCTGCTGATGAACCCAGCTCAACTGAAACAAAGCCAGTTGTTACTAGCCTCAAACTGTTTCAGCTACAAGTCGAGCTTCTCCAGAGTAGTGTTCTCAGCTCCTAGACACTGCCCACATGCAAAAGCTGCTCAATAAGCCCAGGTACTGTGGAGCAGCGCTGGTGACTCGTGTGTTGACCCACTTGCACATGTCAACATGATCTGACATGATGCAGAGTCCGCGGCCGGGCACAGTGTGAGGAGAGCACAGAGAGGCCCCATAGCCACAGCTATGTAGACTGGTCGTGTCTATGCAGCTGTGCTGTGCTACTCTCAAACACACTATTCATTTTCAAGCACACTAAATTTATGGCTGTGCTGTGCAGATGATTGTACCTCGTGACGGTTCATGTGAAGCAATGTCATATTAGTGCACCTAATAATTAGAGAGTGTAAAAAGCTAAAGAAAAAAAATCTGCAATACCACACCAAGCAATCAATACACCTTTCCCTCTTCCCCATCTGATTATTTTTTGCACTGCATTATTGAAGATGACAACCAAAACAGTGCAAGGAGCAAGATCCCAAATTCATCCAGTGGCTCTGAGCTTTCATTCTCTGCCCTGAGTAGGCAGACGAGGAGAAAATAATTGGTGATAGAGGCAGAGCTAGAGTAGATGAGCAAAAAGCATCAGCAAAGCAGTGAAAAAAAAAATCAGAAATCAATGGGATGGCTTTTTGAGCTTGTTTAGTTGGCTTCTAGGGCGAACTTTTTGATCTTCTGGTCATTAAGCAAATCCTGATTCATCTTGCACAGTATCAAGCTCTGGAGTTAAGCATTCTCACAATATACCCATAGAAATAGACTTTCTGTTTCTAATGAGTAAAAGGTTTTGCATGCCAAGATGATGACTGAAAGGACATCAGACTGCAGCAAGGTTCTTGTATACATATAGCCAGTAAAATTAGCTATTTTTCCATTTTGTCCTTGCGATAGGCTAAGACCAACCCAATCATCTGGCTAAATTGAAGATTGGAAACTCTATCTGTTAATACATGCATTCTTGTCTCTTGCTCCTCAAAACAGCAGGTCATACCTATCACATTCTGTGGTGTGTCTGTCATGAAGGTACAGGAAAACATCTTCACACAGATAACAGACAAACTTTAATTCTCAAGCAATGAGAAATTAACAGGTTATAGGTTTGGTGTTACCATTTGGGGATATTATTGCTCCACAGACAAGAATGATGACCCAAAGTGTGCCTGTGCTTGCACACATGCTAAAGACCTGTCCTTCTTCCGGGGGGGTGGGGCTGGTAATGAGGAACTCAATCCCAGGAACTCTCCCTTGATGGCATCCCAACCCCAAGGGAAGGGCTTCCCACCACAGACATGCTGCTCCAAGGAAAACCACACAAAAAAGGTGGTTTCCAGTGGGGGCCTCATTTATAACCTGGTCCAGTCAGTGTTTGTGGGCACACATGGTGATGGTCCAGAAACTTCTCTGGGCTGAGGCTTCTCATTGCCTGGGGATTCTATGTGTTGACCAAGCAGTCCTGCCCTTCTCCTTCCCCCCCAGCAAGGCAGGGATGGGTTGGGGCTGTAAGGCACGAAAATAAAGGCATGGAATGCTGGTAGCCACCATATATCAGTGAGGGGTATGGGGTGGGGTGCTCCTGACAAAAAGGACCAGCTACAATATGTTGCCAGCAGCTATATTTCAGTGTTAGCTCAGAAATACAGAAGTCACATGAGCATCCATCACATGAGCATGCAGTGTGTATTTCTGCCAGTTTCTCTGAAACTAAGGTATACTACTGAGAATTCGCCTGTGTGTTCCTTAAGGTGGGCTTTTCACACAAAACTATTGAAAAAAACCTTTTCTCTCCTCTTTCTGCAGCCTGAGCAAAAGACGTGGCCAAGTTTGCCCAAAGCATGGATAACAGCAGCAGTCCTTTTCTTCTCCCCACCTTAGTGCTCCTGCTGCAGAACACGAGCAACCCTGAAACCTTCATCCCTCCTGCTGGCTATGAGATGACAGAATCTTCACCCACAGGACCCAGCTCAAGCAGGAACCACACTCTCTTAGACTACGGACTGAGGCCGGGGGAAATTGCAGCAGCCATCATGGTTTGGGGAGTGTTGTGGCTGGTTTCCATCTTGGGAAACTTCCTTGTCTGCTTAGTGATCCACAGGAGTAGGAGGACACAATCCACCACCAACTATTTTGTGGTTTCTATGGCTTGTGCAGACCTGCTCACCAGTGTTGTGAGTGCACCCTTCCTGCTGCTTCAGTTGACCTACGGCAGGTGGATGCTGGGGAACGGGATGTGCAAGCTGGTAAGGTACATACAGTACCTCACCCCGGCAGTCCAGATCTACGTGCTCTTCTCCATAGGCGTGGATCGATTCTACACTATTGTCTATCCCCTGAGCTTCAAAGTTTCCAGAGAGAAAGCCAAGAAAATGATTCTGNCCATCTTGGGAAACTTCCTTGTCTGCTTAGTGATCCACAGGAGTAGGAGGACACAATCCACCACCAACTATTTTGTGGTCTCTATGGCTTGTGCAGACCTGCTCACCAGTGTTGTGAGCGCACCCTTCCTGCTGCTTCAGCTGACCTACGGCAGGTGGATGCTGGGGAACGGGATGTGCAAGCTGGTAAGGTACATACAGTACCTCACCCCGGCAGTCCAGATCTACGTGCTCTTCTCCATAGGCGTGGATCGATTCTACACTATTGTCTACCCCCTGAGCTTCAAAGTGTCCAGGGAGAAAGCGAAGAAAATGATTCTGGCCTCTTGGCTCTGTGGTGCTCTCTTTGCATCACCAGCTTGTTTTCTCTATGACTCCAACAGTGACCACCACTGCAACTTTTTTCTACCCAATTCTTGGCAAGGAGCTGTCTATAGTATCACCCACCTCTCAGTGGTGTTTTTGATTCCATCCCTCCTCATTATCCTCTTTTACAAGAAAGTAATTAAGTATATTTGGAGAATAGGCACAGATGGAATGACTGTCAGGAGGACAACAAATATCGTCCCAAGAACAAAAGTGAAAACCATCAAGATGTTCTTAATGTTAAACTCGATATTTCTCCTGTCCTGTCTCCCTTTCTACATGGTACAGCTGTGGCACCCACAGGAAACAGACTACAGAAAGAGCTCCTTGGTTTTCCTGGCCACCACCTGGATCTCTTTCAGTTCCTCAGCCTCTAAGCCAATCCTCTTCTACATCTATAATGCAAACTTCAGAAGGGGGATGAAAGAAACTTTTTGTATGTCTGCCATGAAATGCTACAGAAGCAATGCATACACCATCACCACCAGTTCCAGGATAGCAAAAAAAAATCATGTTGGTATTGCAGATATTCCAGCAATGGCCAAAAGTGTCACCAAAGACTCCACCTATGACGCTTTTAACAGAGAAGCCAAGGAAAGAAAGCTTGCCTGGCCTATTCCATCCAATCCCCCAAATACGTTTGTCTAGTGGACTTCATTGCTTTGAAAAAATATCACATACCCCCAGAAGGAGGAGTCTTCTCTCCCTTTTGAACCAATGTATAGTTACATATTTTTAACACAGGTTTTAGGGGGGGAAAAAGAGATGTTTTATTTTATTAAATGCTTTGGGTTTGATGTATTTGTTCTATTTCATTTCAGTTATCATGTTCTGCTTTGGAGAACTCCTCTCCTGGAACCACAAGCAATGCTCTTCTACAAAACAAGAGTCCTTATACTCTCTATCTGTAGGGAAAAAAGGGAAAGAAAAAACACTGTTTATATTAATCCCCACACAGGATGGGCCACAGTGTATAAATACCTAAATCCACCCAAAGCCACCTAGACTTCCTTCCATTATGTCCCTGTGAATACCATTGCACCATGGCTGTCCCTCTTGTTGAGACCCCACAGATAAGATGTCCATACATGGACCCTGTTGGCCTCAGTCTGAGCCTACTGGCCTTATCAGTGGCAAAATTCCCACTGCCCTGGCAGGGGCAGCATTGGGCCAGCGCCGGATGCTTTTGTATCTCTGTCCTTGTGCCTCTCCAGAGGTCTCACAGTTCAAACTGCCCAAGAAAATTCCCCTGCTCTGTCTCATCCTCCCTGCCTCCTCTCAAGCTGCTTCTACACCCAGCCTGGCGCACCAACCTAGAAGCTAGGCCTGGGTGCAGCCAGGGAGCAGACCTGATGAGCAAAAGGGGCCATGTGTGTGACAGGTACCCAGGGCCTTCTCACATCTGAAACTGAGTGTGGTCCCTGGACTGCATCCCTTCTGCTGAGGCACAGCTGTGGCACTGCAGCAGAGTGGCCTTTCCCAAACACGAGCAGGAAAACGGGCTCTGCAGTCCCATGCTTGCCTGATGGCATCCTCCACAGGAGTGTGTTTGAAGAGGTTCCTACTAGGTGTCCCAGAAGAGACAACCTGCCTGGGAGCTGTGGATGCAGGTGGAGGCAACTCCTGCTGCTCATTCTCTGCCAGCACTGTCCCAGTGGGACTGGCTGGGGCTTCAGTCCTGCTGGGAAGGGGAACGACACCAGCTGTGCGAACTGGAGACCAGTGAAGAGAGGCAGGAGCTTCTTTGCACCCCCCTGCATGCCACAACAGTGACAAACTCATGAGAAATGGGTGCTGGCATGTGTGGATGGGGTACACACACACCCCCACACTGGCCCCAAAGAGGCTGACCTTCACCAGCACGGGGGTGCAGGGCAGAGCAGAGTGGGGGGCAGGTGGGAGGTGTTGGGCTGAGAGGGCAGCTAGGCCAGCCCTACATCCCAGTTGAACAAGGTCATAGGGAACCTATGTGCCTGTGGGCATGTACACCTTGGGGCCTCCTACTTGAAGTGTGTACTGTAGAGGCAAATTTGGCTTGCTCCACAAGGGATGCAAACCTACTCCTATCACGAGGAGAAGGTAACAACAAAGTTCATCCCAGAAGCTGTATTTCGGTGCTAGATCAGAAATACAGAGGTCCCTTTAGCATCCAGGCAGGTAAAAACATCATCTAAGGAGTAGATGGATTATTGATTGTGTTAGCAAGGCCCCCAAGTTCAACTACGATCCACCTGACAGCAAGCTAGTTGGCAGCCAAGAGCCATCATCTCCTTTCAGCCTGGTTGTAACCTCTTTTTTTGCCTTGTGCTCACCAATTTGCTGATATTCACTACCTGCCTCTGAGCCATGAAGGCTATGTGTGGTCAGTGCTCAGGCAAGGCAATGTTTGTAGAGGGGATGGCCAAACATCCTCAGGGCCAGGCTATCAGCAGGCATTTCACACTCACGTCATCCTAAAGGCCGTGTGGACGCTTTGATCCCAAGCGTTAAACTAGGCAATAGAAGACAGTATGGAGGTGTCAGCTATCCTGCCATAATCTCCTGTTTCAGAATTTCAAGTTCCCTGCTGTTTAAAAGAGACATTCCTTGTCACAACCTCATCAGAGAAGGATTATTTTTTTCTTCTGCTTTCAGAGTAAATGTGGCACACTTGGGGTCCTGTTCATACCTGGAGCCTGAAAGCGCAGCAGTAGTAAAATTAACAGAATAAGAGCACCAAATACTACAGGGTGTAATAAACATGCCTGAGTGTTTCCCTTTTCTAGAATCAGACGGGTTGGAAAGGACCTCTGAGATCATCAAGTCCAACCCTTGATCCACTACCACTGCAGTTAGACTAGACTAGACTATGGTACTAAGTGACACATCCAGTCTCTTCTTGAATACCTCCAGGGACAGAGAATTTACCACCTCCCTAGGCAGCCCATTCCAATGCATGATTACCCTCTCTGTAAAGAATTTCTTCCTAATATCTAACCTAAACCTCCCCTTGCAGAGCTTGAGACCATGCCCTCTTGTCCTACTGACAGTTGCCTGGGAGAAGACACCAACCCCCACCTGGCTACAACCTCCTGTCAGGGAGTTGTAGAGAGTGATGAGGTCTCCCCAGAGCCTTCTCTTCTCCAGGCTGAACAACCCCAGCTCAGTCAGCCTCTCTTCACAGGACTTGTGCTCCAGTCCCTTCACCAGCCTGGTTGCTCTTCTCTGGACCTGCTCCAGCCCCTCAATGTTCTTCCTGAACTGAGGGGCCCCGAACTGGACACAGCACTCCAGGTGTGGCCTCACCAGTGCTGAGTACAGGGGAAGAAGAAACACAAACAAAAAGTCCCAGTTCACAAACATATCTCAGCCCCATTTGCAAAGGAGAAACTCTGGGAGAGAGGATTCCTGGATATCTTGGGTTTAAATGTTTTCTGTGTAAGAACACAATACATGCCAAACACTGAACAATTTTTTTTCCATTAAGCAGATGCATATTAAATGGAAACTCCATCATTGCCGTTTACTTTTGCTAATAAGTGGCTTGCACTTGGGAATTACTATTACACATTGTTAAATTATGTCCTTCCCTTTTTATTTCAGCAGAAAGCTGGATTTTTGGTTAAACATTTTAAAAGTTTCCAGTTGAAGGGGTGGAGGCTAGTGAAAAACAGAGAAATACATTTTACCCATTTTTCCCCCAGCCTCCTGGAGGTGATACTGAAGTGGCTATCAACCATTACTAGACTTCAGAGTTTTCACATGTCCACTTAAGAATCCCCTGATTTTTTCAGTCTCCTCAACTCAACCTGTTTAACTTCAGAATGAACTCACAATAATTTAGGAGTTGGTTTTCGAAGGTGTTGAACACACACCATTGATTTCAGCTGAAATTCTGAGTGCTCAGCCTTTCCCAATATCAGATCCCTCCTGTTTAAAAGAACAAAAAACAGATTTGAGGTTTATTAAAGCCAGACCTACACGCTAAATTGAAGGGTTATTAATTCCCTCAGTTGTTTGGTAAGTTAATATGTCTCTTTTAATTGGTTCTTTTCAACATAATAAATTACATAAGCTTTATTTGAACTAGCATCTAGTAAAACATAACATACTCACTGGAAGATTGTTGTATGTCACCTTCTGATGAGCAGTCTGGACTAAAACACCAACTTTTTTCTACACTACTGCTAACACACAAGTCTTCTCTCATTTTTTTCATTAAACTAGTCTGTGGATAAAATTCGTAATTGGCAAAGACAGCAGTAATTCCTTTGTGTTCAGCATCTCAACCATTTTACACCAGCTCTTGATTTGGTCCTACATTTTCAGGGAAATAGAAAAAAGAAGAAAAGATTACATTGCCAAATAATTTAATTTGTTATTGTTTCATGCCCACCACACACTAGTTTTTTCTCTGCATGGACAAGTAAAAGCAAGAGACACTTTTGTTTCCATGGTTTGGGGAAGAGGGACTGATCAAGGACTCGAAATTTTTTGAGGTCCCATAGAATTAGACAGCAGAGAGCATATACAGATGGGTGTAATCACCCATCTTATTTCCAAAGGCACCACAGCACTTTTCTGCAGCCCTGGAGATTTACACTATCTCCATTTCCATACAGACTTCAGAGAGTCCCTCCCCGTATCAATCCAAATACAGGGAGGAAAAGAATTAAGTGATATCCAGAGTTAGCAAGATTTCAGATTAGTTACCAGTTAGCTGTAAATGCAGCAGGAGTACCCCGATTTCCTTATTAACTCACAGCACTGCTGTGAGAGATGATCTGCTCTCCAGCTTTTTACAGACTCTGAAACCGCTCTTGCCATGTTACTGACTTGGTCTTTCATTCTAATCCAGGGCATCTATATCAAAATGAAGTCTTGAGCTTGTATGGGTTTTGTATGAGAAGAGGGATGCTGGGGATGTGGCCCTCAGCCCTCATATCAGGAGTTGTGCTGCCAGCACCAGTCTATGGCAGAAAGCATTGAGTTTTCAGAACTAAACTATGCATAAGTCTTAGGACATCAGTACCACACAGCCACCACATCAGCACAGGCCAGAAAATGTCAGACAGACATAAAACCAGCTATTTCAAAATATTTCAAGGGAGGGTAATGGAGCACAAGGTGTCTCTTCACAAATGGCTTTAGAACCTGCTTATCCACTAGTCAACGACAAGCGTCCCTGAAGATCAGCCACAGCCTGGCTGTCTCCTACCCACACCAGGGCTCAGGGAGTCAAAGGGGAGGGGAAAGTGGATACTGAGCGCAGGAAATAGAAGAATAAGGTAAAGATCACAAACTCAAAGGAAATCATACTGTTGGGCCTTCACAAACTGAACAACTTGTTTTATAGTGACACAGTCAGAATCCCTTCTCACGAGACTTTACCATGCAAACATTTCTCTAATTTCAGTGTATGAAAAGAGCACAATCAAATACATTAACAATATGAGACAAGAGGAAAAAACCAAGTATACTATATATTCATTCTTCATCCAAATGTTGGTGCAAAAATAAAAAACGCTAGTCATGCACTTCTGTATGATTATAAGTGATCAAATTGAAGCAGTTTAAGAAGCTTCTTCCTTTCAGATGAGAAAAAAAACCCTGACTCTAAATAGGCACAGTGCAATCAAAGCCAAAGGAAAACAATCTTATGAAAACAGTGCTTCAGTGGCCCCAGCAATACCAGAAATACTCTCTGTTGAAGGTAACAGTATTTTAATCTTCAGTTATTAAAATAACAATTTTAAATGGCAATTCTGTCCAAGAAAACCTTGAATAGAAAAGCAAAGCTGGTATACAGGTAGGAGGAGAGATTGGAATCTTAGATTAATTGTTTAATGAAAAGCAACTCAAGTTCCATTTTTCTTTGGAAGGCAGAAGAGGAGTTTGCAGGGGTTCCAAATGTCATCTACCCACAGGACAAGGAATTGCTGCCAAGCACTGGCGCCCACATTTGATTCTTTCTTGTAGCCTGATCACTGCAAGGGAAACACTACTAAGTCTTCCCCGCCCCTTGCTATAGTAAAATAGTGTTCTCAAAAGCTCTCAATGCTCCTTAGAAGGCTAGCAGTCAGTGCTCAACAACAGAAACAAAACTGGAGCGCATCAGTATCAATCCTCCATTCTACTCTTACCACTTCCATGTAGATCCTCAAATCAAGCATGATAGGAAAATGGCACACACGGAAGAAATTAGCACTTAAAAGCATCGCTGACAATCCTCCACTTCTCTCCATCCTTTCTAATTGATTTGAAATTGCTACTTTATAAAATTCTCCCTGATGTCTGAAAACAGGTATATACTAATAAAGACAGGGGAAAAGAAGTTTTACAGTAATAAAGACAATAATTTTAATCCATGTTAACAGGTGATAAAGTTACAGTTGGTAGTAGTAATTCTGAAAGACCAAGGCAAAGCTATGTTAATAACAGGCACATTTGTTTTGTTTCTATGCCTTATTTCACACAAAGAACATGATTCAGAAAAAAAATGCAAGGTGAATGCAAGCAATCACAAGAGGCCATTCATCATTCTACCTACATTCTTTTATTAATACATTCACAGAACTGCAACTGTGCTCATTCCACAAGTAGTCCACGGCAGAGGGATTAAAACAGATAACCTTTATAATTGTTCTTCAGCTGTCAGGCAGCCTTTTTTATCTGCCAGCATGTGTAGACAATATCAGCTCCATTACAATGCCATTCATTTAGTGGCATTGGATTGAAATGATGCCAGCATTAAGTGGCTACTGAAAAAAAAAATTAGGTAAATTCAAAAAAGGGAAGTAGTTAATTGGCTATTTCTCAAATGCTCAGAGCAATCCTCTTCAGTTCCATTGGTTACTACTAATAAAAAATTACTATTTTATTTCAGAAGGCAAGAAACTCTAAGAATAAAGTAATGAGAAACATACCTTGCTGAAGTGAGTGTTCACACTGATACAACCCTGACTGAGCCATCACCTGGAGAAGGTTTACACAAATACTTGTCATCAGAGTCATCAGCTGATCAGAAAGCCAGGCAAACCTCCTTCCCCTTTTGCTATCCAAGATTCCAGACAGGACCCCAGATTTAAATGGAAAACCAACACTGGTATTGTATTTACTTTCATGAAACCTTTTCTCAGTGATGTTCATGAGATAAAATGCCTTTGGGCCAAAATTTTTAAAATTAATCCCCACCCCTAACTCCATAGGCTGTTTCAAGTGTGTAAACCTAAGCTAAACTTCTCTGTTTGAAAGCACTGTCACTGCTGAAAATGCCAGGCAACCTAGAATTTTACAGAAATACAAGCAACAGAATCATCCAAATTTCAGTGTTGCAAGTGAAAGAACACTTACCATTTTGGAAGGAGCAGAACTGTTTCAACAGGTCTTGAACACATCCAACTGAACAACATCACTGCTGTCTGGAAATCCTGCTGTCTGGAAATCCTGCTGCCTTCTTCCTGATCATATAGCTTATCAGAAGAATGCTTGAGCAAGCAAAAAAACACTCTGTGGGGTGAGCTGATACCAGCTCTGCTTGTGCTTGGCTGAGAAACAAGAGTGTCCTGAACTACAGAGGGTAATGATATTATTAAGAGCTTGCAGTGCAGAAGGGGTATTTACACTGATGTTACTGAGAGCTTGAAATGTAGAAAGAGTACTCAGTGTGAGTTGGTGGGTGTGGTACAGAATGTGTGCAGAGGCAGAAACAGCAGAGTAACTCATGTTTTCATATAGTCCTCTGGAAAAGGAACCCCTGGCAACTTTTGAAAATAGCTGCCAGGCCACTTGGGGAAGAAAGGAAAGTCACAGAATACCCTTTTTCTGTAGGAAAAAGGGAATGCATACTGCAAAGTGGATTTCAAAGGGGAGATGAAAGAAAAAGCCCAGAAATACAAAACAGAAAACACTGACCTAGCAACATGGCCAGATCCATGTTCGATATGAAGTAGGAAAGAATTGTTCTTACCTCAGCAGGTATTCACAGCATACCACATCAGGAGATGGCGAAGTTGGAGGCCACTGCTGGTAAACTCTACCACAAGAACATGGAGCATTGCTGTTGCCAGCACTGTAAAACTTGATCAAAATGTATTTCCAACATTACCATGAGAAAGGAGGTATGGAAACAAGTCACCCTTCATGGCAAGCTGTTTCTATTCACATTGAACGTAGTCTCATGAAAACATATTTTATAACCCACTTGTAGGCTTTTCTTCACAAATTTACTTTATCACTAGAACACCTATCAGCTGCAGCATAGTTAAGAATGTCATCAATACCCACCCAAACATATGGAGGTCATACACAAGAATTGCTTGAACCAGCAATCAATGTTAGTAGCACTGATTAAGCCAGTTGTGAGTTAACGCAGACATACCAAAAAGCAGAGTTAATCTTGTACTTTCTATAGAAGCAAAATTCTGCCTTCCAAGTGCTTTTTATAGAGGAAAAAAAGAAACTGAAAACCAGTTGTTTAGGTTTCTTGATTTTTTTTTTTAATGAAGTCCTGATGAAAATCATTAGTTGAACAATGACAGCATTTTCTAGTTGCAATTTAAATATTGCTCAGAGCCCCATCCACCTGGTCTTGAACACATCCAGGGATGGGGCATCCACAACTTCTCTGGACAACCTGTGCCAGTGCCTCATCACCTTCACAGTAAGGATTTTTCTCCTAATATCTAATCTAAAACTACCCTCTGTTAGTTTGAAGCCATTCTCTCTTGTCTTGACACTACAGGCCTTTGTAAATAGTCCTTCTCCATCTTTCTTCTAGGTTCCCTTCAGGAACTGGAAGGCCACAATATATATACACACACAAATCTTTACTTTCCATAAATACAGTATCAGTTGAACTTTAGTCCACCAATGTGCTATTCTGTATGTGATACCTCAGATTTTACGGTGTCTCTCTCACAAATTCACAACACAGTCATATAAGAAATTCAGTTATTTATGGAGAAATTAATGCTCAATGGCACTAGCAGCAGTAACTCACAAACTGGTATTTTGCCTTCCTCATCTGCAACAGGGATTTCTACATCAGCTGATCCTCTGTCACTCATGCTGCAACTCTTAAGCATAAAGCAGACTACAGTTCTTATTTCAGCTTTGCCTCTGATTTCTCTGCATTTTGAGATTAGTCTTAAACATTTGGTTCTTATATTGACAGTAATTTTATAGATAATTATAGAGATTATAATTTCTTGGACAGTAGCAACTGGAACTATGACCCCAAATCTTCTCCAGCTCTTCACAGGATTCCAGGAAAAAGTAGATTCATTATTGATGTAGATTAATCTTCACTCTAAAATGTAAAAAGGAAAAAAAAAGAAAAAACAGTCACAGGCACTCTCTCAAAGTTAGCTAGGTTTCAGCTGACAAGAAAGAGAAAAGCTTTTTACAATTTGTCTAATATATTAAAAAACCCAAACCTCTGATATAAGTTAAAATAGTCTTTGAAAAGCACTTAACAGAATACTGATTTTTTGGACAAACACTTATCAGATTATGAAAGCAGACTTGGATGGGGGTTTGTTTTGTTGGGTTTTTGTTTTTTTACACATAATTTCAGAACGTTCTCAGCTAAGTGACAAAATTAAATGTATCCACTTCACTGTTCAGGATTCTATGCACAAAGCATATAAAAAGATAAGACTTACTTTATGGTTTTCTTATGAAGCTGCCACTATCTAGTACATCCTTGGGTTACATTGCCAAAAGGATTAGTGTAACTCTACAGTGGTTACTCCATCATCATCAACTGAGTTCAGTCTCACTACACTTAACTGTGATTACAGTTCTAGTGTTGCTGTAAACACCAAATAGTACAGACAGCCTTTTCTGGAGATTGCATATTTTCTAAGAGATACCTACCTTTAGCTTGGCAAATGGCCCTAGCTGAGCATTAGATTTCCATGGCAATTAAGAAAATTAAGTATTTCCACTATTTTCCAGTATTTCCTTCCTTCAGTACTTGTGAGAGAGACCCAGCTGTGCTCACTAACTGCAGCAGACATGTGAGAAAGGCTGTACCCATTTTACACAAGGAGAGGATAAGACTATACCATCCTCCATTATTTAGGGTACTAGATGAGACTCCTAGTCAGAGGACCTGGTTGTATCACTTCTAGGAGCCACATCAATGTGGATGAAGACTGTAAGCATTAGAGTAGCAAACAAACATGAACCACAAACACTGGTTAGTTTCCAAGGGGAACGGCTAAACTTCAAGCTCTAAAATGAAGGGCTCCCAGAGATCCAGCTAAGGCCAAAAAATTTATAACACAGCAAGATCTGTCTATTGATGAAAGCCATGAAACTTTAATGATTGCTGCTGGGAATCCTACATTTTGGAATAAACTACAGCATCTAGAGCAGATTCAAAAACTATAGTTAGAGCCTGGAATCTATGTGTCTCATATTTTTGCTTGGAGGACAAACAACAAAACCATTTAAGATGATGTTGGCTGTAACATACCTCCTGTCCATCTGCATGAAGTACAAAAAAACTGTTAGAACATGGATGCCACTATCTGTGTGACAGAGCTGGACCCAGGTTTGCCAAACACAATCCTGTAATGTCAACTGCTGATTAAGCCAAGAAGCAGAAGCTATCATGATGGGGAACAGAAAAAAATTGTCCCATCACAATGAGAAATTGCGACTCACCGTTTCCTTCAGAAACTAAAACTTTCTCCTGAGAGGCTTCTTGTTTGGTATCACAGCAAGTGAAACACAGAAAAAGGGAAGAAGGCAAACAGGGTATTTCTAGCAAGCTCAGAGCTGAGTCTGTCACATTACCTAGTGCTAAGTGGACCTGTTCTTGCCACGTGCTGTAACTCCTGTGCATGTTTTCTGCATTCCTGATTCAGAAAGACACTGAAGTATACACGTAACATTTGAAATATATGTTTATTTACAATACATTGTTTACATCTGAAAGTAGACTGTGTAAGACTAACTCTAGCCCAAAGTATTATATTACAGTTCTGCTATGATCATGTTACAAAATCCAACAAGGTTCGCAGAGTATAGTTCTGAACATTTGGCCTAGGATTTTTCTTCCTCCCAAAAATGGACATGCAAGCATTCAATATAGACAAAAATCCCCAAACTTATGTGTTAGTTTTACTGCTATCTTTCAGGACAAACTGCAGTTCCAAACTTCAAATACACGAGTTGGATGACCGGGGTGGGGCAGGACATAGACAACACAACCTGAACCCTCATATCCTCCCAATCTCTATTTCAGTATTACTTAATTTTAATAATAGTTTCCTGTATCTGTGCAACATTTATAGCAATTGTTAACTAACTGCATGCCTTGGAGAGTCTAAAGAATAAACTTAAAACCATGCCTTAAGGTGCAATATATAAGTGCTTAGAATGGAATTCTGAAAACAATTGTGCTGTACACTGAAATTATTTTCAGTGCTTTCAACTCATCTTGAGCTGAGGTAACGCCAAACAGACCCAATTAGTTCAATAAAAAGAAGGCAACATTCAGTCTAGCAAAGTCATTCATTATAATATTTATTCTACAAAACAATGAAGAAAACATAAGATTAAAAAATGTTCCATGCATTTATAAAATACAGAGAAAGACACTGCCATAAACAAAACAGAATAAACAAGCCAAACCCCCACTGAAAATCCAGAGAGCTCCACTCCCCACATTACATCATATGAATACAAAAAGCATATCCAGAAGAAAGAGCAGTCTGAAGAAAGTGGCAGGTTATCTGTAAATAACTGGGATGAGTAAATCAGCCCACGAGATTTTTGCTATTACCTTTCTTATCATTAAACTGATGCCACTTGGTTTCCTTGCTACCAGTTCTTGGCATTATCTTTGGCTGGGAAACCAGGATGACACAGCAGAACCCATTTGAAGTTGCTGTCCAGGAAAGTACTAGGGCCCAAAATGCAGGTAGGTACAGAAAGATAGGAGGGCCCAATGGGTGAGAGGGAATGGCTGGAAGCAAGATGCAGGGACATGCTTTGAGTATCTTACCAGAAGCATGGCAGGTAGAAAATATATTCAGTGAAAGAACTATGGGCAGAAGCAGGAAATGTATCTAGTAGCTCTCTTTAAGAATCTCTATGACATATAAGACAAGCTGCATTACAGAAGGATGCTGAGAGCAACATCTTCATTTGGGTTACAATTTACATTGCTATAAACTTTCTTACTGAAAGCTTTTGATCCAGTTCCCTCCCCTCAACCTACAGTACTCTGTTGGGCTTTAGCAAAGTTATTATGAGATCCTTCTCTTGCTTTTACTTTACAGAACCTCCCAGACTCCCACAATGGTTAACAACCACATAACTACCAAAACCAAAACCACCCTAATTCTGGGCTCTGATATAGAAGCAGCCCCCTTTCATACTGGAAATTCCGAAAAATTGCCATAGTTGTATTTGGGGAGGGTGGTGTAGCGAAAGAAAGAACAATGCTCCACTTACAAAAACACCTTCTACCCCAAAAGCCCCACTCCACACAGCCTTAGGAACACCAAAGAGTTTCACGTGGGGAGGAGCAAAAAGACAACAGCGGACTGGGATCCTTGCCCCTGCATCTGGGGATGCATCCACTTCTCAGAATAGCATTCTTCTGCGAGCTACCAAGGTATCTCTGCTGCAGTGCGGAAGGTTCTGCATTGGCCTCCTGTGAATGATGCACCACAGGGGAAGACTGTTATGGTTAAAAATATGATTTTCATGTTGATTCTTTCAAACATAAAGCTAGGAATTCCTATTTTTTAAAAAAAATTCAGTAGAGTGTAATCTAGCCTGTAGCGTGAAATATTAGAAAATTAGAAGTAGTAAGATATCAAATTGCCCATGCTACATCTTAACTGTCTCCCTTTGCATATATGTATCAGAAATATGACTATATATCAAATGATCTTTTCACCTTCCAATTCCCAGAATAATCTTATTTCATTCTGGACAAGTACAAACGAGTCTGAAAGAAGACTCTGGAGGAAATCCCAGGTCCAGCATTTCTCACTTCTGAGTGCTTACAGCTAGAATACTGTTTTTTGATGGAGTTTTTAAAATTCAATTATGGTTTATGTGCTCCATTCACCTTGCATTAAGAAAACAGAAAATGCTGTAAAAGATTAAGGTTCAGGTCTTCACGGGCCTTACTGAAACACAAAGATTGAGTCTTCTTTAAAAATAACTGCCCAGCTTGCTATCTAGTGTAGCTATGTAGTGTAGTATCTGTGGTGTCCATGTAAACATTATACAGAGTCTTTGTACCACCCACAAAGCTCTTTGTGTCAATCAACTATTTGGGCCCAAAAGCACATCCTTATGTTTCTTCCTACACCACAAAAGGTAAAAAAACCCAGGAATTAAGCATAGGCTGGATACTTACAGGGATTGCTGCTGTTTGCTTCTGTCTTCCCAGCCTTAGCAAGTTTGGTTGAGTTCTGCTGTGCTTTGCCTTGCTCCTCTCCAGTTAGCAGGGCTTTTATTTCAGAGGGGATTTTCCCTTGGTCCATCGCCATGCACCACTGCTTGTACTGAAATATGCAAACACATTAGGCATTAGCAAACTGCCAGGATCACATTAGCAGACAAAACAGAGCTCTAATCTTTACCTACTGGTATATTCATTTAAAGTCTGAATTTACTGAGCTGAAGCCTCTTATGAAACTATAGAGCACTAATGAGCTAAGCATGTGTCCATGGTTGCATACCTGGCCTCAGCAAATCCTGTTTCAATCAATAAACTGCTACTCCATGGCCATACTAGACAGAATACTGTAATTATTAAACGACATGGAACTCTTTGTGCAATTTCTTGCTGCTGACATGCAAGAATACCGTTCCAGTTCATGGCCTATTAAAAACAAATATTTCACATGACTGTGCGGCTGATGGACTATTAAGAGGTCCTTTCTGATTGTGCAAGGCACAGTTGCAGCACATGTGTCTTATTCCTAGCTCCCTCATCTTAAATTCTTCACTGCCAAACCCAGAAGCACAGCAAAAAACCTGTGGACAGCTGGCTGACTTTTCACCTGATCCTAAGCCTATTCACTTGTGCTGATTAGCCCTGCCTACTCAAACAAACCTAAAGCCAGGTCAAGGCAATATCCTCAGCTCCAGTGAAATTTCAACAGCATCTCAGTATCACTGAGGAGCTGTGTCTGATTTCCAAATGAAACATTCTCTTTGGTTAATGCTCCTTATTTGGTCAAGACACCCATCTTACATGTGCTGGAAAACAGGACAGCTGTGCAACTATCTACACAGAGAAGCAATGACACTGTGGATGTATGTTCCCCCTTGATATATTAACACATCTCTTTCCACCATCTACCTGTTTCTACATCTGTCAAAGGTTATTCAAAACAAATATTTCATGCAATGGTACTTTCTTTGCTTGCTTCCTGTTCAGAACAAGCAGATAACTTGTGACATGAAATTCATATTCTACACACCGAAGCAGGCAAACAGCTGGATACATCTGATGTTTTGATACCTTCTGGCAAGCCAAATGCCACTGTCAGTCACTGCAACTTTGAGAAAAAATGTTCAAGAGCACAGGTCCCAAATAATAATGAGGATTAAGTTAAATGATAGTTTCTTACCATTTCAAGCTCTTCTCTGAGAGCACAGATGGCTCGCTCTCTGCTTGAAACCAGTTCCTCCAAGTACTGGTACCTCAGCTTCTTCCTGGCTCTGCACTCTCTTGCACTCTGACGACTTCTTTCAAGTTTTGCCTTCAAATCTATTTTGGCTGGTTTACGACCTCGTTTGCCTGGTTTCTTTACCTTGCCTCCAACCACCTGGAAAGGCAGGGCACAATAAAGATCCTGTTCTGCAAAGGTAATGCTGTAACCACATGATTGCAACAACTCAAGAGTCTCAAGAAAAAAAATCTTGCACATACATCACTGATTCTGGAGCAATAGAGGAAATAAGAATGCTGATGTATGATGTTATCAGTAACGGCATTAAAAACAAAAGGGAGGGATATAATTTCATAGTGAAGTAAGTGCTTAGGCAGTCCTGTTGTAAATGCTACTAATTTGATTTGGAGCTCCACAAGATGGCTGAGGTTGGCAAGGACCTCTGGAGGTCATCTGGACCAACTACTCCAGCTCAAGCAGGGCCAGCTGGGGCTAGCTGCCCAGGACCATGTCCAGATGACTTTTAAATATCTCCAAGAAGGGAGACTCCACAATCCTTCTGGGCCACCCATGCCAGTGCTCAGTCACCCTCATAGCAAAAAAACCCAAACATTTCCTGATGTGCAGGTGGACCCCTCCTGTGTTGCAGTTTGTACCCAGTGCCTCTGGTCCCACTTGTGTACCACTGAATAAAGCCTGTCTCCACCTCCTTTATACCCTCCCTTTTAGGTATTTGTATGTACTGATGACATCCCCTGAGCCTTCTCCTCTCCAAGATAGATGGGCACAGCCTTTTCAGCCATTCTTCCCAGGAGAGATGCTTCAGTCCCTTCACCACCCAGCCTTTTGCTGGACTCTCTCCGGTGCCTCCATTTCTCTCTTGTACTGGGGAGCCCAGAACTGTACACACTACTTCAAATATCTAGGAGCGTATCTGGGACACTGAGGAGGCGTAGTCAACTTGTAATGAAATTGGTTTAATATCACCAACAACTCATGCTCTAGTACTTGCCAAAATATTAGAAAAATTATATTACCTAGAAATGTTATAGTATGCAGTTTAACACTTTATTTTCAAAAAATATACAATCAATACAACACAAAACTTAGTTTTGCTGCAATCAACAGTTTCAGCCTACTCTAAAGATGAAGAATTATTCACTAGCCATCTGAGCTTACTTGGGGCCACGTTTCTTTCAGAGGAATCTTCTGAGCAGTTTGAGTCATACCTCCACTGCCTCTACTCCAGCAGTACCAAACCACTCCGGCCATGATCACCCTCAGAACATGATTACATGGCCCTGTGTGAGTCTCCTCACACAACCTATCAGTGTTCAATTCTCCCTGCACCTAATTTAGATCTTCCTTCCAGAAACAGAACTCCCTAGTTTCTTGCCCTATAGAATGCAGATTTTGCAATCATTTCCCCTCTTCTTTGTGGCTCCTTTTTAATAGGTCTGAAAGCTTCTCTTGCTACAAGCACAATAAATTTTTTTTTAAAAGAATAGTTTCCTCTGTGTTTACTTTATGCTTCCCTACCCAAATATTTTACTTTTAACATGGGAGCATGGCACAAGAAAGTTTTAAATAGGGTCTGAAGCTTACTTCGTTGGTCATTGGGTATCACCCTGTAAGCATTAAATCAGCCACACAACCCAGCTCCCCTCTGAACTGAGGATTTCTCTTTATTTGCATTCTGACCACACTGTTTGAATGGAGGGGTTGTGGCGAAACACACCTAACACAACACCTGCATAGAAGAATTTCACTGCTGCTTAGTATTTCACCATACTGTACACAGATGGGACTTTTTCTAATAGGCAGTGCTCAAAATATCAGAGTTCATCATAAAAAAAAAGGCACTTTTACTGTGTAACGCTATAAAATAAGCAATTTTTAATATTCAGAGAAGTCACTTGTTCTACAAACTTAGCAGGCTGTAATGAAAACTCTAAGATAGTGAATTGATGTTCTTGAATGAAGAGGAAAAAAAAGGCTTATACAATTGAGCCTACTCTTTCTTTGGCAAGTGAGACAACAATCACATGCTAATATAATCCTACCCTCTCTGTATTGCCTCTCCTAATTTATTCAGGAGTAGCTGCCTACCATAAGCGAATGAAGGAAAAGAAAGTACTTAATGGACATCTATGATAATGAAACAAACACAATACATTCAGAAGAGCAAAGGAAAAAAATAGAGCTCTTTTATACTTTAACTGCTGAATACAGTTTGAATAATCCACTCACTCCACCAAGGCGCTCTCCTTATCATTTTCTAATTTAGAAAACCTAGTCTAGTTCAAAGTAGGATAAAACCAAACAGCTACGACCAAGGCAGGAGGAAGAAGCTTCAAAGAAAGGAAAGTGATTGCCCCCTTTCGGGCATGTCCAGCTCAGCTCTGTACTCTCATGGAAACACACTCATAGGTATGCATGGCATGATCCATATTCCCAGCTCAGCTGGAGGTAGAAATTCACACTCTTCCAGTTTGGGCTGTAGGCACTCACAATTTGCTATCTATTATTATTTGCACTTGGAAGATTTCTGGATATTACATTATACACTACAATCAAAGTACTTCAGTTCTTGAAGACTTTTAGCACCTGAGGCTCTTCTGTGCCAATGCCAGGTAGTTCAAATTAAATCTTTGAATTCAAGAGCTAGATAAGGTCTTGTAAAAAGGTACACTCCAGCTCTCTTAAAAAACCTTTGCCACTAAGTTCTGACCCTCTAGAACTAGAGTGAGCTAGCTTTTAAGGCTGGAGCCCCAGCACATCCCACACTGTTGTATGAACAAAATAACTCGAGTTTTAGTCCAGCACAGGAGCAGTCACAGCCATGCCCTTTCACCACAATGTCAGGCAAGTGAATAGTTCTCATCACGCTATTTCTCACACACAGCAAGTTAAAGACTGCTTAGCACATTGCAAATGCATCCTGGATCCACCATTACCAATAAACTGCTTTCCCTTTAGTCACTCCAGAGAGCTTTCTACAGATAGGTGTACTAACTGCTCTCTCTCCAAGATCTTTTACCACTGTAGCAATCCTGCACACAGGCTCTCTTATGGCAGGAAAAAGGCTTCTACCTCTTGGATTTTTGACCCTAATAACCTCACTTCACACCATCCCTAAAGAACTCCAACTGTCTTTATGGCTCCTGGACTTCACCATATAATTAAGCATCAACCTGTGCAGTTGGTTTGGTAAGCCATTTAATCAAATCCTGCATCATCATCACTTTTCCCTCACCAATATTTAAAAGCTCCTGCTGTAACCTTAAGCAACCCAGCTGGGGAAAAAAAAGCCTGGGAAATCCTTTGCCCCCATCCAACATTACCATATCCCCCTGGCTTCCAAGTCATGTTTGCCTACTCAGTTGCTATGCTGATGTGACAGAAAGAAGACAAAGCAGAAGTGATAGTTGATGCTGAACATGGCAACAGACCAAGAAACGAGCAGGCAAACATTTTTTGTCCCTTTGTATTCTACTGGAGGTTAGAAAGGGATGTGATCTATTAGCATTCAGCAGTAGGAATTTGGGTTGTTTTCACTGAGTCATGACTCATAAGCAATCAAGACCCAGAACATCAATTATAAAATTTGACACAGAAATATTAGTAATGACATGCATTAGTTAGATATATGATCAAGCCCCACTTCACTCAGACTTCAGAAAATGGAAAACCATAATTCTTTCCCCAAAGCACATGGTGTGATTCTTGGGCTGTCCTGCTCAGGGCCAGGAGTTGGACTGGATGATCCTGATGGATCCTTTCCAACTCAGCATATTCTATGATTATAAGATTTTGTTTTTAATACAGTACCTAGATCATAACCTCATTCTTATCTGCCATCAGTGTTGAAGCACAAAGTTATTTGACCTGGAATTGGAAATAGCTGCAATTACTTGACCTGACATAGAAAATCCCTCACATTTCTGCATTTTTTTATTAGAAGGATGCAGCAGCTACAAAAGCACTTCCAGAATGCATGATGGAGAGTTGTCCTTAGGAAGGAGATGTACACATAATACAGTTACTAGCACTCACAACCCTGAGGAACTGAGCCCCTAGGATAGAAGATTTTGATAAAGCAGCCTCATTGTGACATCTGCAGGTTTTAAACAATTTGGCAGATGAAAACAACCCTATCTGAAGTGTTAAAGCAATGCTTATCACCTTGACCAGTTCAGGATTTTCCAGCAGCTTGGCATTCATTCACCAATAAAAAAGCAGTTCCATCAAACAGTAGTTGAGATCAAGTTCAAAGCATCATCTTAAGGGGACTCTTTATTGCATTAGCAGTTGAAGGTACAGGTCTGCAGAATTTAAATTAACATGGAGCTGATGACCATACACAGAATTTACATAAAACTGTAAAAATGGCTAGTAAGAAACAAAACCTAAGTGCTGCATTACAGTAGAGGGGAGAGGAATCTATTCACGCTTGCAAACACTTTCTCAAAATCAGAAAGCAAACGAAGTTCATCACTAGTCTGCTAATAAAGGCAAAGTTTTCTGATCTTCCAGTTCAAAGAAAACCATTTACAGCAGCAGTACAAAACCCAGCTGGAAAGTATGCTTATTATTCCTCCATTGCATGACATTTTATACGCCTAACATAGATTTAACTTTCACTAGCAGACAAAGTGCTTCCCATAACAACCCAAAAATGTAAGATACTATTTAGTGAGCAAACACTAAATGTCTTAAGCAGATATGTCAATAGATGTCTATCTTAAAACCCTAATGATACAAAGTGATTAACGTACTAAGAATGTAATAAGGAAGGACTGACAGCCTACTAATGCTTTGCTGCAATGTCTATTTAGAAAAGCACAGGCTAGGAATAAATACCACGTATTTTCACAAGATGTTACACAGGCACCTAGAAGTCAAGATGGGTAAGTTCAGGGCAGCAATCACCCAGACATCACCTTCCTGCTCAAGAGGTGAGAGTCCTCCTCTTCCCCAAGGAAGGACTGACAGCCTCATACATGGAAGCGTGTCCACCAACGTGCCATACACATTCTGCCAGTTCACACTAACAGAAGCCAGGCACTTCTTTAAACCTGTCTCTGTTAGAGCTCAGAACAGACACAGGGATGGTCAGCTAACTCTACCACATATATCCTCCTAGTTCAGTGCAACAATGAAATAAAACTGCTCTAGCTATTTTATAGGGTTTAAGCTCATCCATTTTACTCATTCATTGAAAACATGAGCAGATGTGTCATCTGAGCGATGCTGAGCAGCACCTTCTTAAAACATTTAATTACTTAAAATTGCTCATATAAAATTATAACCAAAGCTGCTTAGATTTTATATTGCCAAGCAAGCAGCTGTGAAAACACTTTATATTCAGATGTGATCCTGGGTGGAAAACTTCTCCAGCACATTGCAAATCTACATGTTCTGAAAAAGCCCTGAAGGATAAAAACTTAGCAGCCCACCTCCTTAACAACTGAGGTCACTCCACACTATCTCTCAGTCCCTGCTGTGGCATTCAAAGCACTACCCAGAGCAGATTCCAGGATTGCCTGGGAGATCACTCTCTCTTGTGATCCTTGTCACTCACAACACCAAGGTTCACAGGCAGACATCTGCTAGAAGACATCTCATGGATGAAGACTCACCAGGCTCTCTACTTTAAGCACAAGATTTAATATCTGCCTTGCTCCCACACTTCCTCCAACAGACATCTGTATCTCCGTAATTATGACTCAGGACCAGACAGGACTGAGTATTTGATGTTTCAAAGGCAGGCCTGTAGAAAGCAATGCAACTCCTCATGCACAGCCTATTGCAGTGGACCTTCCCCTACTCTAACACCAGGCACTCCCTGAAAATGAAAAGGCTGTATGAACATCAGAGCAAGGCATCAACAAGGCTCAATCCATAAATGCAAATGCCCCATATAAACACCTTATCCAAGGGCTTGCTTTTTCAAACTCAGGTAACACCTAAAAACACTCTGAGCCTTTAAATAGGCTTTTCCTTCACTTCACACACTGCAAGTTTGTGGAAGTTTAGAAAAAGTCAGACTTCAAGACCAACATCCTTGCCCAAGTCCCTGGAACCAGCCTGATGAAGAACAAACAATCTGAGCTGGAGACCTAGCTTTAAACAGCCACTACTTCTTTTACAAGATTAAAAGAATTTGCTTCTTCATTTAGAGGATGCAGCAATTTATTTGCAAGCAAAAGAAAGCCAACCTCTTCAAAGCTGAGAAACTGATCTGGATCTAAAATGCATGAGATTGAGATCTACTCTCTCAAAAATCTGAAGAATGGACCTGCTTATTGTCATCAGAACTGGGTAACAAAAGGTTTTCCTAAGCCTTCCTTTGTATATCCAACACACATAAGTAACTGCCTTGAACTAACAAGGCATTTAAAAAACCTGTTGGGTGCATTTCATTCCCCTTCAAAAAAGTAATCAATTACTATGCTCCACTGTTAACATTAATAATGATGCACTATACATTTTTTCCTCCCCAAATCCCACTTTAAATTAAAAAATAACATTTACAATATATTTGTCTCCAAAATGCACCTTTTTCTTAAAACTCTATGTAATCATTGATATTTTGGTTCAGCTCAATTTATTTTTGAAGAAAAATACATTTCATCTAAATTTTTTGAAAACTAAAGCCATCTTTTCCGTACAAGGCAAGAATATTTGTAATAACAGAGGGCAACCCCAACCTTTTTTGGTGGTGGTTTGGTTTTTGTTTGCTTGGTTTTAATTTCACTGGAATAAAAAAAGTGATCTGATGTTAAAACTTTTTTTTATTTCTCACTTCTAGCTATAAACTGAAAAGTTAATTACCCAAATAAGTATTGCCAGAGCATTCCCTATAAAAAGTTCTGTAATTAATACCAAAGAATGCAGTTAGCTATATAAAAATTTATTTTAATGGTTACTAACTAGAGTTATCAGCTAACAAAACCATGCAAAATGCTTCTTACCCTGGTTCAAACTCTTTGCTTCCCAATGTATATAATAAATACATAAGTTATATGTAGTCTTCCAAACTAACCAAGTAATTTCACCTATAAAGGTTGAAACTACTATAAGAGTTCCTCCTTCTTTCTGTGTTTAAATACTTCAGAGGTGCACAAGTGTTGTTTTAACAGGAATTAATTGCCAAGGAACAGCTTCATCAATAAACTCTTTCCCTTACACAATCAATAGCTCAAACTACAGCACAAAGTGAGGTAGTACCTGAACAAGCCTTAGTTTCAAGAAAGGTCTACAGAAGAAAAGAAGGTCATATTTTGGGTTTGGCTCAGGGTTTTTTTGTGTGCATAATTTAGGAACATCCTTCAGAACTGAAAGATGAAATTTTTCTAGATCTGATGTTCAGCTATTCTACCTCTCTCTTTCTTACTATTTCTTTCCAATTAAAGGAATATGTTAACAAGAACCATTTTCTAATGCTCTCCTAAACCAGATAAGGCTAAATTAAAGTGCACAATGAACTAGGGAAAACATTACAGCATGCAAGCCCAATTCTAAATTATTTATATCATGCAGATGAAAGAAAACACTGAACTTGGGTTCAAGTAGCTACAGAATGGTTACTTCATTACTAATGAAATATAGTTATCTCTGTTCTTACAGGGAAATTCCTTTCATAGTTGTTCAGTTCACAGACAAGACAGGCCAACCCCCTCAATAAGGAGGAAAGCATGACTCAGTGGAATTTTTAGGAGATTTCAAGGACACACTGGCTCAAGTTGTAAGACCGCAGTAGCTACAAAATGAAGTATAAATACTGCTTACCCCATCCTGACACAGCAACCTGCAATGGGAAGAGCCCTCGCAAGAGAAATGGCATCTCTTGGATGGAGTCACCAAACCCTCAGGGCAGTCTGCAGTCTCCCTACTTGCCCTAGCCCATGTCTGGAGCTTTAAGGAAACGCCAGAAGCAGCATTCAAGAGCTGCAAGCAAAGGAAACGAAAGGGGCAACCCCACCTTCCTGGCGGCTGCAGCGACCAGAGCCCTTTGAGAGGAGTTTTCGACAGGCTCTCTGCAGCAAGAGCCTCGCCGGCTGCCCTCAGTTCCGGCTCCAAGGTGGGCCCCGCAGGCCCTTACCTTGCTGTCATCCATGTGTGCCGCCACAAGTCCGCCGCGCCGCAGCCCGAGCCCGGAAGAGCCGCCCGCCCGCCCGCAGCCCCGAGGGACAGACAGCCAGCGGACAGACAGCCAGCGCTCAAGACATCTCGGGACTGCCGGCAGCCGCCGCCATCTCTCGCCGCCCTGTTTGTTTACAGGCGGCGGGCGCGACAGCGCCGGCAGACCGGTGCGCGATGGGAAGTGTAGTCTTGCCCGGCCCCGCCGCCTTTGGCCGCTGTTCCGGTGGGGGCGAAAAGAACTACAACTCCCAGCAGGCCCAGCTGTAGAGAGACGCGGCGATTGGCCCTCGCCTATCTGGGAAACTACATTTCCCAGGAGGCCTCGCAACAGCTTAATTTGTTGTTTCGCTAGTTTTCGGTCTTTTTTCTAATGCGCCGTCCCACGGCAGGTCACTGACCACTTCAGTGGCTCTGTAACGATGACCAGGGGCTGGCGGGGGCTGCCTGTCCGACCCTGCGCACGGGCTCTCGAGCTCTGAGCCCTAATTCGAACCCCAGTCTTTGCTGTTCCTGCTGTGACCGCCCCCAGTGCCTCCGTGTCCCCCGTGTCCCCGCCGGCAACTCTGCCCTCACCAGCCGCTGGTCAGCGTTACAGAGCCATGGACTTGGCAGCTGAGCAGCCGTGTAATGGCTTGAGCATTAAATAAACAAAACAAAACAAACAAACAAAAAAAAACACAAAACAACAAATTAAGTTAACTGCTATTGTTTGCCTTGCTTTACCCTAAGAGTTTCTGAAGCCAAAACCAAGTCTTCCAAGCCACCTGAACACTGCATGGGATACTGAGCTCCTCAGCTACCCCAAGGCTGAAGCAGTCCCTGTAATCCTTTGAGAATACCCCTGTACCTCTCATTTTCCTATCGACACATGGCAGAGAATGTTAATATTGAATGCTTGATGAAAAGCCAAGCCATACATCGCCCTGTGTCTGTCTTACTCCCCAGGTTCCTTGAAATTAGGCTTCTGCTTGCTCAAAAGACACATGTAGACCAGTTAACAATTTTGTAAACGTGGTCAATGTTTCAAGTTGGCAGTGAAATATGAAGCTAGGCATGTTTCATGTTGTTGCATGTTTCTTTTTATTCATGCAACTCTATTCACAGGAGTTTCCCATGACTTAATCTCTCTTACATGCAATTGTTAGGGCTAAAGGCTTTGTCATGGGATTTTCCCTCAAATCACAGACCTTCCTCTTGGAAGGATATGCTTTCTAGATGGCAGAGACAAAGCACTTTCAGAAGCTTTTTCTCTCTGTAAGCTTATATGTTTTTCAGTTGTCAAAGCCAAGGCAGTTTGCTCACTTTGTATTTGCCTGTCCAAAAACAGTGAATCAGTTCTGGCAACTCCCCTCTGAAATAATAGTAATAAAAAAGCAGGGATGATCAGTGTGTTAAGCAGGAGGCATCAGCTAATAAAGTTGCAGGAATAGCTCACTATGAGCTTGCCTAGGTTGTCTCCTGTGATCCCTCCCCTATCTTTGTCTTCAAATTCTTCAAGAAGGTGGTGTGGTGCCTCATACCGCCTTTGGCACTATCCTGGGGCCATAAAGCTAGCTTTAAAAGTCAGTTGGGGGTTTCCCCGGTGAAGGGAAATATTGAGTGGCAAAGAGCCAGCATAGCTCACTTAGGCAATCCACTGTTGCAACATGAGTGGAGGAAGGAGATTAGACAGAGCCCTGATGCTAATTCAGAAAGACCGGAATCCTTTTAACCAGCAAATTAAAGTTATAGCTGCATCTTTTCTTTCCACTAGATTATGCCACACTATTCCTTCTGCTTTATATCACTTATGAAGCAGAGCTCTCAGCTTCAAACCAGGATAAGCACAAGTTCCCTGCCTAAGTACTTAAGAGCTTCTATATTTTAGCACAGAACAACTCAAAATAGGCATTTCAGTCTGCTTTTCTACTATGGTTACGCTGTCCCCCTGGATGAATACGGACATGCAAGTTGAGTGGCAGTCTGTCAGAAGGAAGAATTGTGAATGAAACTGAATATTATATATATGCACACATATATAGAACCTAAGATTATGACAATTTAAACTGATTTCAACATCTAGAAGTACTTCTTTACACAGCATATAGCGAACTCTTGGAGTTTACTGCCAACAGGACACTGTAAGGCAGAGAGTACAGCAAGTTCAAAAAAGGATTAGATATATTTATGTCTCATAAAGAGGATATATTCTTCATCATCCCCAATCTAACTGGGATACTGGGGATGTATGAGAGGAACAGATGTATGAGAGAGCAGAAAAAGGCCAAGTTCACATATTCTCCCTAAAAAGTGTCTCCTCTTAAGGACCAGTAGTCCGACTCAGCAGGTCTTTTTTTGTTGTTGTCTAATAGGTCACCATTTTGACCCCCAAAGACTCAAAAATTATGATATTTTAGTAAAACTTCCTTGGTTAACGTAAAGGTAGATGACCTACTTGTCCTCCCTAACTGCAGGTTACTGTTTTTCCTAGTAAGTGATCATTCCTAAGTGATTCTCTGTGACATCCTCATGGTTTTATTGTTAAACCATAGTGATGTACACCAAGGAAATACTATTTTGTATTAAACCCAGTGTCACAAATCACCTTATGCAATATCTATTGGCACGTTCCTGCTGAAAATTAGTTACATTTATTAAAAGAAGGGTTATGCTTCTGAGATCCAGAGAGACTTTGAAGTATATAAATAAAGTGGGTTGAGGCAATACAGTGGCAATCAGGGTATAGTTTAAACATCACTGCTTATGTCAGTGTGACTTAAAAAGGTATATAACTCAGAGAGTGATTTTGCACCATGTGCTCATATTTGCAGTGATGTCAATTGATCCTAAGAGGGTGTTTATTCTCTCTAGAACTGTAAATGTTTTAATTTGGACAATTCAAAATCTGTTCCTCTGAGAGCATGCCTGAAATAAGAACACATCTTGCAATGTTTTGGTATAAAGGCTCAGCATTTTACTGAAATTGCTCCACTGTACACTTATGGAGTCTTCAGAGATTCAGAACCTTTGAGATTAGTTCATTTATGGATATAAAGGCAAAGATTAAGATATTTTCTAGTTTGTTTTCCAAATGTACTGAGATGCTAATTGCTTTAATAGAGATGCTAACTCATTTGCCATGGGGCAAAGACTGCATGAACAGCTTGTCTTTCAATCTCTTGGGATTTTGGAGGTCTTTTTGTAGAACCGATAAAGAAATTGCAATTTTCTACATCCTTTAATCTGACACCCAAGAAACATTTCTGGAAATACAAGAAATTCTCTGTCTTTCAGTTTGTGGAGTCTGTTGATACTGAGACAGACCTTTAACTTTTCATTTATACTCATCAGTAAAAGTATTTGTCAGCAAGGAGTGACAAAAAAAATGTTTATTTACATAATATTCTATATCTTATTGGGGCTTTATATAACTATGGTAGAAGTATACCAGTTTATTGTTTTGAATTTTTTTCGTTAGAGAAATCAGCTATATATTCTAAAGCTCTGGAAGACCTGGTAAACACATGAACAGCACATGCTCACAAGTACATTGATCACCTCCATTGGTGATGATTAAAAAAAAAAATTCTATTTAAAATAAAAGCTCTTTGAAAGTTGGCTTTTAAATCTAATCAGCGTTTGAAGGAAGCACAGCACATTGGAAACCCGATCTGTGACTATTTCCTATACACTGTATAATTAAATGTTGATAAGGGGGTTACTCTCATATTTGCTAAATGTTCTACTCTGTGACAAGATGAGGGCCTTCTGTAGTTCCAAATGCTTAAAGTCAGATCTACAAGGGGAGTTCTTCCTGTTTAGCTATTGCAAATGTACTTCTAAAGTAAAATGGACTGAAGATAATTTGGAATAATCAGCTTTTGTCCTGTGCATACATACACGCAGAAAAGTTACAGCTTTATCTAGCCAAACTAACTTTCCCACATAAGCAAAATCTTGAGACAGTGCTCGTGTTGCTTTTATATTGCTGAAAGGATAGACTATGTGGAAATTAAAATATTGCATGAAAATGCCCATACTACAGTTTGAAAGGAGCTACTTCATATTTTCTAGCTAGAAGAAGGGGAAAAAAAGAAGTCAGATGATCACACATATGATTGGTAGTTCCAAATATGATATGTGAGGAAAACCAGGAATGGTTCAAAAAGTTATTTGAAAAACATGGGTTTCATGCAAAATTTAAACTAAATATAAGAAACTAGAACCATAGAGCAAGACAAACAAATCACTTACTAAGAAGATGACAAAGAGTGGGTTAAAGTTCAATGAGGTGTACAAGTGAATAAATTTAATCTTGTTCCAAAACAACAAACAAATAGAGCAGCACAATATGCCACATTCAGGAATGTGAGAGCCATGTTCTATCTGGCACTTGAACAACAGAGAATTATTGCTGCTGATATGGTAATTGCAGAGGTACAGAAAAAAAGTGGGTGGATCATGTGAAATTCATTAAATACTTGAGGTGAACTTACAGCAGGATTAGTCTTTTAATTGTGTACATTGATCTCTATGCACAACTGGTTTACTAAAAAGGCATATTGTTCATTCTCAAGAGGTTTAAAAATCCACTTCAGCTCAATGTCTGATTTTTTTGGTTCATAAGAAATTTTGAAACGTGCTTCTCCCCTTTGGCCTACGCAAACAAATATGCATGCATAGCCATACCTATTAGAGCCAGTCAAAATCTGATGTTAGTAGCTGGCTATTCTGGTAAGAGCATTTCTGGTTGCTTTCCACAACAAATAAAATAATTTTAAACAGTTTTGTCCAGACCCAGATTCTGTGGCACATGCAAAACATTTACTAATCTAAGCCTGATACTGTTGTCTTCTCCAAGGGCATAAACAAGGTCTCTGCATAGCTTAAGCAAAAATTGAAGGACTTGCATGGCAAGCTGGATCTGCACTGTAAACTGCGTCAGAGGACTTCCATGATGACCTTGACTACTTTCAGAAATGCCATTGTCCCTCACGTGAAGGGTCAGGTCACCAAAGAGAGCACTTTTCCCTGGTCTGCACTGCTCACCCCCCCTTAAGTCAGCATCATATCAGCTAATTTCTGTTTTGCAACTGTAATTAAGAGTATTGGATTTCCTAGTATTGTAACTGTTGATGAGACGGGTATTTGTGTTTATTGATTCTCATTAAATGAGACATTAAACACAGCAGTCTGTGTTTCATCAGACTGCTCAGGTGAACAGAAGTTATTTATAGGATGAAAAGCTGCACCACAAAAAGTGTTGTATTAATTTGTAATAAATGTAAATGAAGAACACACTCCTGGATAACACATAGTTGTTCACAGAGCTATTTCAAGGAAACAGCCAAATATGCAGCAGGTTATTGGGAGCTGGCAGGCTGCCTGCCTTGCCAATCCATACAGGGGAAATAAAAGTGTATTGTTTCAGAAATACACAGAAAAAAGAACAGCTACCCTCCCAGTACATAAAAGGGGCTACAACAGAACTGGAGACAGACTTTTTGCAAGGGTATGTAGTGTTAGGAGAAGGGGGAATGGCTTTAGACTGACAGAAAGTAGATTTAGATTAGGTATTTGGAAGAAATTCTTTACTGTAAGGGTGGTGAAGCACTAGCAAAGGTTGCCCAGAAATGTTGTGGATACCTCATCCCTGGAAGTGTTCAAGGTCGTTGGGCAACCTGGTCTAGTTGCTCACTTTGGTCTTGATGTCAGTGGAAGAAACAGCATTTAAATTCGCAAGTCAGACTGCTAGTTCACAAATGATCATATAAAAAATCTAACAGTCAAGAAGATTGACTACAAATGCACATAAATATCTACTAGTTTCTCATTCACATATCTATATATAAAATAATTGTAAGCTCAAAAATATCTCTGACTCGAAACCATAATTAATTTATGGCAACTGTTTGAAGATTTGGAGGATCAGCTGTAATTATAAGATCAAAATTAGAAAATATTGACTAGTTTGCAAAAAGCATTAAAGTACAAGAGTTGGGCTGTATGTGTATTCCCCTGTGTCTAAAAGCACCATAATTATAAAACTAGACACTAAACTTTTTTTTTCTTTTAAATTTTACAATACTTTTAAACAAATTTCAGACAAGACTGATCCAAGGGAAGAGGGAAATGGGCTTTGTGAAATACTAGCACCAAAACTGAGTTACCTGGTTTTTTAAGCAAGTGGTCTTTTTTAACTTCTACCTCAGGATTTCCCTTTAGAATTTGGGATTGGGGACAATATTGTCCCTTCAGAACTAGGGAATAACAACAGAGTTTCAGAAAACTGTACAAAATATCTTGCTTCATGGATGTCCCCACTGTCTCATGTTACAAACCACTCATGGTCAGACTGTACAGAGTAGTTCTGCACACAGCAGAAGCTGTCTGTGGCACTGTACACCTCTGCTACATGGTCTCTGGCAGGTTTGCTGTCAGACCTAGAAGAAGCACATTAAAGTTTACTAATTCCTGAATGGTTCCCCCTCTACAGATCTCCATGAGAGACTACAAGCGCTTTCTATTTACTGAGGCATATCTTTATAAAAGTACTAAATGATGCTATGAGGTAATTCAAGGGTAGTAAACCTATAGCACGAGGAGCTTTCATCCTCTCCACAATACCTTGATATCCACAGTTATGTGTTTACAAATAGGACATTTAGGAGTTTTCTCCACGTATTTTCTGTGACTTTAAGGCCCAGATTAAGCTACAGGAGAAAGCCTGACATACATATGTAGTGCTGATGCCCATGTTAGGTGTTAGTCTGTTTGGTTTCAAAGGCATCTTCAGAAGCTGATTTAAAACATTTACATCAGTCTGCTGCTCAAAATCACTGAAACTTAGAGGTAAGTAGATAATTATAGATGCTGTGAACAGACCCATTGGCAGTCATTTCATAGAACCAAATGATGTCATGCTACAGAATAGCTTTGCCATCATTTTGACAGGAGTTTTACAAAAAAAGAAATGCAGGTGAGGGATTTTCATGTGTGTTTGTTGTAGATATTTTTCAGTTTTTATCATCTCCAGTTCTTCATGCAAATGAGTTTTTTAATTAAACAACTGCTACAGTGTCAGGTATAAATATTAACCAAGGAAGCAATTAATCTATACAAAGATTGACAGCTGTTTGCTAAATGTTCACTTTGGTTGCATATATATAGTCCTTAGCTCTCTAATGACTTGTCCTACTACAAGAAGCGTCAGACTTGCTATCTCTGCCTTTGTGAACATCCTTTAAATGTCTAGCTATGTCAGGGAGAAAAGAACCTATTGCTGAATCTGATTTGAGACTATTAAATTTTCCCCTGACAGTGTCCGAAATGTTATTCAGAGTCCCACAGATAGCTACAGCATTCTTAAATGGAATACAACTCACTTTCCCCCCTTTAATGTGTTCAGCAGACAGGTGGCAACTCAACTGCTGGGAAGTTCCTAAGTATTTATATCCTTTAACTCTCAAATGATATGAACAAGTAATAGGAAATGTCATGCACTGAGTATATGAGTAATGTTCCCATTAATCAATCTTCCAAAATAAACTGAATTATTATGTCTGTTTATAGCTACTCCACTGTAGCTATTTGCAGATAGGTGTACTAAAAGAGCAAGCTTGATTCGTATAGGCTCTGCTCCATGTGAAGCTTTATGGGCAGAATCTCTTACAAGTTCATTCCTTTTCCAGGTGTGCTTTGGCCAGGCACAAGAAACACTCACAAATGTAGAATACCACCAAGATGCAATTGTCTGCTTTCTGGTGTCAGCATTTGACTTCCACTTAGACATAATTTTCAACCGAGTATAGAAGCTGTGAGGAAATGAAAATCATTCATAAACAATTTAGATGGCTTTGTTTCTTAGTCTTCATATGTTTTTTTGCTTATACATTTCATAGTCTGTCTGCACAACTGAGAAGAAATGAGTATGATACATCCCTTTTGCACCACTCTAGAAGTGTTAAGAAACATTTAACTGGAAGTAAATATACCCTGTGCAGCTACACTGTTGACTTATGAACAGCTATGAAGAGTGAGGTATGTAATTCAGAACAAGACTCTGGTATTTCTTTTAAAGATATATTTGCTTTTGCATTTGTTACTATGCATTTTGTTGTTGTTGTTGAAGGATGTCATAACTTCATTTCTTAAATTACATATATATGGCCTTGACTGATTTGATTCCAGGGCCTTTTTCACACTCCTACCTATATGAAAGGACCTCTCTATGGATGTAAATGTGATTTGCTACCATAAAAATATCCAAATGCTAAGCACAACAACTACTTCTATCAAGCCAATAAAATCCAGCAGCCATGCTGCATCACAGGCATGCCACTGAGAGACAAAGTAGAGAGAGGATGAGTATGTTTTTACATCCACGGAGATAAATCAGTTAAAATACATTATGTATTATCATATGATTATTGCGGAGTGTCTCTTCAACATAGATTTAAGCTTGTTTGTAAACTTTATATGTGTACATGTTACTTTAGTAATTTTTACAGTAAATTCATATTCAGTAACCTAGCTTTAAAATGTTTGGTTTGGCAATAATGAGATCAACCTTACAATAGCTGTATTTTTAAAGAACTGACTTCCTCCTGAAAAGCTCCTAAAAATGTAAACACATAAATTTATACACTGAAATTTCATAATAGTGACAGGACTATCTTAATGTTTGACAAATAAATTTTCAGCCAGGGATACGGATGCACTGAGATTTCTCAATGTAACATAAGAATACAAGATACGGGAATCATAAATGCTCCCTCTATACCATATAATAAATTAGGTTGGAAGGGATCTCTGGAAGCCACCTGCTCTAACTCCCTCTACACAGCAGAGCCAATCTCAACATCAAACTCAACTCAAAAGTTAGATCATGTTGCTCAGAACCTTGTCCATTCCAGCACTTGACTATCTCCAAGGAGAGGGAAACCTCTCTCTAGGCACATCTTCCAGTGTGAAGATCTCTTTTCTATTGTCAGATGGCAAATGTCAACCTAATGACTGTCAAAAAGAGTAGCTTGCTCTACTTCTGGTGGATTAGCAAAATGCACTGACTCATGTTACATTATAACAATGCCAGATCCACAGCAATAATCACAGTAAGAAGCACAGTAGGAAACCCTGAGCTAGAGCATCACCTGATAGATGGGCTCAACCAAGGCATCTGTTTGCATCTTCTCAAGCTCTGTACACCCATGCCACTGACACATTGGTTCACTCTTTCTCTACCAATTGCTGTGCATCCTTGTTTCTATTTTGCTATCTCCTTTCCCGTGGTTGAAGTATTTGCTCATTCACATGCCGTTAACCAAACACAAACCACACTCTTCTTTCAGTGACATCCAGATTACTGCATTGGTGCAACTGCATCCTGATCTCCTGCTGGCGTTATGTGGTAAGAGGGTATTTTAAATGAATCATCAATTATAATAGCCATTTTTCTTAAACTGTAGCTGACATCATTTAATTGTAGGTACTAGTACAAAATAACAGATGAATAAACATATAATTTCTTCAACTTAGTAATTAGATAGGCCCTTTGAACAGGGGTTTCTTTTTCCTTTTATATTCTGGAATTCAAATTGCATTTATCATTTTCCCATAAATGTCTCCACTGACTGGCTTACAAAAGACTGATCACATGATCCTGTCTAGGAAGTTCTTCTGAGCTTTCACAGCTGCTGAGAAAAAATGTCTTGGAAAGTCATGTCCTCTGCTTGAAACTCTGCCTCTTAAAAACCTTCTGCCCTGTCTGATTTCATAATACCCATTTAGATTTTAAATGGTCATGAAGAGGCACATTCTCCAGCATAAATTTATCTGGAACTCATCAGCATTTGATCAATGGCTTGAAACAATTTTTGATGACTGGAGAGTCAACAAGCCAAATTTATATCTTAAGTATATGCAGCTTCAAATAAGTCATGAGAATTCTGAGGCAGACTTTTACAAAGAAAATAAAACATTGTATTTGTAGCCCTGTGCTTTACCCTTATTGACCTTCTCCCCTTCTTTTTGCAGGCAAAACATTTCTAATATGTTAATGATCTCACTAAAAGGAGAACAAGTGGCAAACTCCTTTGAAGCATAAATGTTCTTGCAAGATTTTCAACCCCTCCGTACCGCTAAAAGAGTTGTACTCATACCTAATACACAGAAGCCAGGTTGTTCCTGAGCATCAGAAGGGCAGTCAAGAGGGCAATATAAAAATAAACCAGCAGTCCTTCACCTCACCTCAAGCTTTTATCTAAGAAAAAAAAAAGGAAAAAACCCCACCACACTCTGCGATTTTCAAATGCTTCTTTTCCCTCTAACCTGATATTTCCACTTGTCCTTCTTGGAAAACTCTGCTCTCTGTTATTGAGAATTGGTATTATTGTCAGTATCAGACTGGCAATTTTCTGACCATTGCATTCAACAAAATAAGATACTGTTCAGAGTTAATAATCTTTTTTCCTAAGAATCCATTTCTACTGTAAGGCCAAAATACTGATGTTCTGGGTGTTCCTGACTTAAAAGTTTATATGAATGAAAGCTTATAAATGCAGGTCATTGTGGTCCTATGCCCTTCTTTCCCACAGCATCAGCTAGTAGTAATTAACTTGGTTTTCTTTCCCATTTTAGAAGTCAAGTTTATTTTTCATGTCCATTACGCGTTTTTCTGTCTTTTCCTTTTTTGGTATTAGGGTCTTTTTATCTATTACATGCATTTTACTGATTCCATGGAATAAAAATCTATCTTTCTCACAATCGATTTGAATACCAATATAGTTTCATTTGCATATTACTGCAACATCCAAATTGCATCTTAGAAATAAAATAAAAAGTAACCTAACAAATACCCAATGCTTAGGTTACCTGTAGGTGTCAGGAGCTGTTAAAGGTAGGCAGAAGCAACAAAATGGGTCAGGAGAAATGGTGAAGACTCTAAAATTGTCACAAAATTTCCTCTCCTGTGTACATACCTTGAAAAGAAAAATATTTTAAAATAAGTAAATAAATAAATAAACTGGTCTTCGTTACCACAGGTTATACATTCTCTTTCTACATTCAGACTTTTAAACTTTTTCCTGATTGTGAACTTACTTTAGCATGCTGTCAATACAGTAACTTTGTACTTACTGGTTTATATTGACCCAAATGACATTTCACATATCACAACTTCTAAACATTTTAAGAATGGTATCCTTTTTTTCTTGGTACTCTTAAATCTTGATTTCACAGGAAATTTAAAATGTACTTAAGGCTGCTAATTACTATATCCCACTTCATTTAAAGTATTCAAACAATTAAAAAGAAGGATATGAATAGTCAAAGACCTCATACATTTTATGTTGCCTTCATAATAAACATAAATACATTTTACTTCTGATTTCTCATTGGCCACAAACAAAACACGAACATTCAAAACTACTCTCCAGATAGTATAAATTAGCATAGCAACTGAAGTGTTAGTTGAGCAATGATGATTTACACCATCTGTGCTTACAGCCTATTACCAGTTGATTTCAATAGAAGTGTATCAGCCTACAGACAAGTGACTAACAGTGAGTAAGAGCTAAAAGTAAGTGAGGTGGGTGTTTATTGTGACAACTATCTTAATTTCTGGAATGCATTTTAATGCACGAGCTTTTTTGTTGGTTTTCTTGAAATATTTTCTCTTTAGACATACAGAAAAGTGAGAAATGTTATTACTTACGTTTTTTTTGTTGCTGTAGATTTGTCTGAATTTGTTGTTTCTTGAAAGCATTATTTCATTAATCTGCTTCCTGGTGACAACATGTTATTAGGCTCCTTTTCTGTAAATAATATTTATTATTATCTCCAATTTCAAATGCCTCCTCAAAACTTAATCTTGCTGTTTTATTCAGAAGTGTCCTATGGAGTGGACTATGACTTTTTTCTGCTTAAGATGATTAGAATATATCAAAACCCCCTAAGCTTCAAAAAGGCCACTCATAGAACCAGAAATTATTACTTCTTCCTTTATCTTTTCTGTCTTCTGTTGTATATCTCGCTTATAGCCTTCATATGTGTGTGTTTGCAAACTAAGCCACCAACTTTTGTGCAAGTGGTTAATTTTAATAAATCTGCCTGCTTATGTAAGTTAAAAAAAAAGTTACTATTTCTTTCATGAGATGGAAGAGAGGAGAGGGAAAAAAATGAGTTAGTGGTTAAATTTGGAATTTGAGAGAACTTGCTTCAGTTCTCTGATCTGCAACTGTCTTGCTATACTCTCTAGGATGAGTTATTTATCTTAATACGTCAGTCTTATATCCATAAAACATGGATTCATGATACTCTGTCCCACAAAAGACTTGCAAAAATAAAGAGTACTCAGAAACTATAAAGATAGGAATTACGTAATTTCCTATTGAGTAATGAATACAGAGTTTATGAAGTAAGAAGATACAGGGAAGCAGGCAGCTGAAGCTCTCTTTCCCTTTTTTTCCTGTACTTCCTGCTGCTCTGGTTCCTGTAATTCTCTTCCACTGCTCCAAATCACCCACTGTTGTCCTACAGAAAACAAGAATATTGCTTCATCTTGTCCTAAATTCCTCCTAACTCAGGGACACATATCTGCATTGAACTAGACCTCTCCACTTGCATACTAACTCTAGCTCATTTGATGTGCTATGAATCTGGCAGTCCTAGAGCAGCTACAGGGAAGTAGAAGTATGAAAACTACCTGTAGTGACAAACTAATGAGGCTATTCTTATTTAACCATTTTCCAGAGGGATAGAGCTTCCCAAAGTATGATGCCCATGTGGAAGGGAAGGAAGGGAAGAATAGGGAGATACTGGGTGTTCTCTGCTCACTTTTTCCCCCGAGCATTGCTACTTGGCATCTTTGTATGCCTGCATTTCTCATGCTACTCAAATTCCTCCTCTCTGGACTGAGTTCTGTGATCTCCCACTGATCTCCAGCTACAAACTTTTCTCCCTCTTTTGCTCTTTCCCCACTCTCAGTCCAACATCTTCTATTCCTACTGGTTTCCAAATCCTCACGTTCCCATTGCTGCTGTCCTACAAACCTGTGCTGCTCTTACTGCTGTACCCTGCTCTATATACCAACAAAGCTAGTGGTATCTAAAACCGCTATGTTTCAATGTGGGTATCTTGGCAATGCTTCTACTTTTAAATACCCTGAAAAACTGTTGGTAGCAGTCTGCTCTGAAAGTAGATTAGGTCCACTGCCCCTAAAGCTGTCCATGAAAAGGTCATCAACTCACTTCCCATTTTGAGTTTCCCCTAATCCCAGTATAGCCAAAACAAACCAGTGCAGCTGACTTTTATTATTTAAACTGCTTAAGCTATTGTGGTTGGCTTTGGCCGAAACAAGTTTGTCTCCAACAGCTTATAGGTAGATAGGGGAGATGGCAGAAGACAGCCATGATGGGTGACTGGGAGCTGTCTGGGAATGGTAACCTCTTCAATAACTCCACTTCAGCCTCTGGAGGAAGTGAGCACCCACAAGGGGATTTTAAAGCATAGTAAATTCTGTTCTTAAAGATCAATTCTCAGTTATTTCGCAAGAGGTTTCTCTGGCAAACCACTCCTTTCCACCGTGCAGAAAAAATGATGACGTTACTCAGGGTGTCGTTCATGTTTCCCCTGTTTAATCACTGCTAACTGATTAACCAAATGAAGTGCCACAAAATCCATTAGCTGGAAAAGGAACAAAAAGCTATGCTAGCTTTTACGAATAAAGAAAGAGAAACCTTTGTAAACAAGGTGCATGACCTTCAGATCTTGGAAGTATCCACCTATTCCCCTTCCCTGCCCCCCCAGGAATAGGACAGTGAAGGGTAACACACTTGCAGTGTCAAAGTTTAAGGGCTGTTGCATAGCCTGTTCGATAGCCACCATAATATATTTTGCCCTTGTTTTACCCCGTATAGACACTTCTGGTCTTCTTATCTCATGCGCTTGATAAGGAGGCACAAGAAAGGAATGCTAACTTTAACTCCTTCAGTACCATTTTGTCAAAAAGGACCAGTGAGCTGAGGCCAAAAAACCCATCAACAGAAATGTAGCAAAATACATTTCATAGAATGGATGGACCTTTGAAAACTTGGGAGGGAAGGTCAGTACCTAGGGACACCAACAAGGCTGGGTACTCCCTTTTCAAGATGCTTCAGGTGTTTGCCAAACTACCGCCTGACTCTCTCCCTGGTTTGCGCCTGCAGTTCAGATCGTTTCCAGGAGCCTGCTGTGCAAGTGCTAGGGAGGAGTGAAAGGCTTTCAAGGGGGGGAAAAAAAGTTAAGCTGTGCATGCAAACAAGTTCCTGCTCCTTGTCCACACTTTGTCCATTGCAAACAGGAGGTAAAGAACACACCTCCTGCTCTCAACAAGGCGAGGTCTAATGCTGCCTTATTTGAGTCTTCCTGATTTCTTGTTTGTGTCTTCAGGTTAGCAACAAACCTGTCCACTTTAACCCTGCAATGTTCTTCCAGATCAGATTCTCATCTCAAGCTCAGCTGAAAAGAAAAAATTATTCTTAGTAACAATTTCAACATGCAGGAATTGTGATATCACTGGTTTAGTCACACCTTTTATTACTTTAGGAGAAAGAAATAACCTGACTCTATATTGAAAAAGCTTTAACTTGCTGTTCTAGTACAGACTTTTCTGTATATATCCTTTTTTCTCAGCTAAAAAGAGAAATATTTCAAAAAGATCACAAGTACTTGTTATTCTTACAATTTTACAGTCAGGAAACTTTTACAGTCTCACAATTAAAAAAAAAAAAAACAAACCAGCTACATAAGGGCTTATCAAGTTCAGATGATAAAAGGGAAGGGAGATTTGAAATGTGTTTCCTCCTCACCACACACCTCTCTACATTGCTCCCCACTTCTCTTTGTGAGAACCATGCTAGAACTATTTGTTCCTGGACTTTTCTGATGTGAATAGGCTGGAGCACTGGCTGTTACCTCCAATTTCTCTGGCACGCTCTCCGATCCCCTTCATCAAAATGGGTCAGTTCTAGCTCTCTTAACCACCAGTTAATTGTGCTGATTTTTAATACTGTGGGCACTTTGGGGGTTTGTGAAAGGCATCTTCAGGGCCACTGGTTAATTGAGACAAAAGGGCAAAACTGCTCTTCAGCTACCGGAAGACAGACACATGCGAAATAGTGAACAGACTGATGTTAATTGCTTTACCATAATTTCTTCACTGCTTTTGATCTTTTGTCTCTGTCTTATGGAGCTTGGGCTTCTCTCTCTCTCTTGGATGCTTTGCACTCCATTGCACAGGACACGACTGTTCAGTATGAGTGCCAACAAAGCTTCTTCATGAGGGACAGCTCACAACTCCTTAACACTAGGCCCTTCAAAAAACCAACTCTTGGTCAATTTTGCAAGGACAGAGCCCACCACCATATAATTTGTTCTGAGTTGCCTGCTCCCTGAAATACCAACCACACAAACCATTTTACTGTGATAGTCATGTGCCTTTCCAAAGGCACTTTGTTTGAAGAAATAGCCTCCAAGAACAAAGGACCCATGCAGTTAATTCTCTCTCTCATGCTGTCTTCCAAGGGTTTCAAAAGCCATCAGAGGTGACTGACTGCAGTTTGGTGTGCAAGATGTCCTGCGCACCCAGCAGTGCTGGCAGGCTCCCTGTAGCAATGATGCCTCTGAGGAAGAAACAGAAGTGCAGAATATTCTGGTGTACCTGCAGGAGGGATGCGTAAGACAGACAGGACCCATCCAACCCCTCTCTAGTTCAGATTGGTACTAGCCATAACACATACATATTAAGACAAAAAGCTTCTGTGTATCTGTGCAGACTTTCGCTTTTTTCCAAGTTATTGACTGCAGATGATTTTTTTTAACAAGGTTATTTAAAGGGCGAAGGCCCTTAGCGTTCCACGTGGCCCATAAGGTGCTCTGCCCACATCAAGTGAAGGGAACTGGATGACTTTTAAGGTTCCTTTTCTTCCCTGAACCACTCTGTGATTATATGCTTCTATAACACAACCACTGGAGGAACTGACGCCTTAACACTGTAACAGTTCAGCATCGCACCGCACAGCGTCACAAGGCAAAAGAAGGCCAGACCGACATTTATGGAGCCACCCAGAGCGCTTGTCCCCTCAGCTGGTGACACCGAGGGCAGTGGGTCCGCGCCCGCCACATGTCCGGCGGTGCCCCGGGCCGGGGCTGGAAGGGGTCGCTGAAGCCGGGCGGTCCCTGCCCAGAGGGGCTGGCAAAGGACGGAGGGCCGCGCGGCGGAGCCGCCTCCCAGCGAAGGGCGGGAAGCGCGGCGGAGGCGGCTCGGTTGAATCGTTCCGCAGACCCGGCTCCTCCCAGGGGCGGCCCGGGGGCTGCAGCGGCAGGCCGGGGGCAGCGTGTTCCCCTCGGTGACAGCTGGAGCTGCCGGAGCACCGCGCCGCCATCGCCTCCCGGTGCTGGGGCTTCGCGGCTGCCGCTGCCTCCTCGTCCCGCAGGGATCCTCTCTCCCCGCTCCTCCTCTTTCTCCTTCACCCTCTCCCCCCACCTTCACCCCCCGTCTGAGTTCATTCACTGGGATTGGTTTCAAATGACGCCATCGCTTTATTTTTACACCAATGACCTCATCCCAGCAGCTTGAAGTTTACTGACCAGCAAAACTCTTTCTCTCGTTCGTTACTCTCCTTGTGCCTACTCTTCCCGTGTGTTTGGCGTCCTTTGGATCATTCTGGGAACCGAAGGCTTTAAAAAACAAAACAAAACAAAAACCAAAAGACCAAACACACAGATACACTCCCCTAACCCCCAAACTTTCCCCCTCCTCTCTAGCTTTTCAGTGTATGTGTCCCCCTCATCACTGTCCCCTTTTAATTTTTTCTAGCCATCTTGGTGGGGGGTGGGGGAAGGAGAAGGAAAGCGAAAAAAAAAGAGCTCCAAAGCTCCAAATGTTTCCTTTTTCTGGTCCTCTCCTCTCCCACCTTCAGGCTTCCCACTCTTAAAAAAAAGAGCCTGTTATTTTTTTGTTTTTCTGTTCTTTTTTAATTTTAAAATTGCTGGGGTTTGGTTTGGGTTTTTTTTTCTTATTGAAGCAGAAGGAAAAAGGAGATTTCGTAGCGACTGGAAGGAGACAAAGTTGTTTCGGCCGGCAGCCGCGAAGGTAGGGGCAATTAGTTTTATCCTTGCCGAGGGAACAGACAGAGAGGCAAGGGGTGCCACAGTAAGTGCCGGGAGGAACGCACAGACCCCTGCTCCTGGGCCGCCCCGTGGAAGACAACTCGGGAGGGAGGCAAGGGGCGCGGGGGGGGCCGGGCACGGCCGGGCCGGGCTGGGCGGGGAGAAGAAGGAGGAGGGGCAGGGAGGTGAGGGAGAGGCGGGCGGTGGGAGCGCTCTCTTCCTCCCTCCCTCATGCCCTTGCCTGCCGCCCCCTCACCTCCGGAGGAGAGCGCCCGCAGTGGACAGGTCGCTGCTCTGGCCCGGGCAGGCTCCGGCCGCTTCCGCAGGTGGTAAGAACGGGGGTGAGAGGGAGGGGATACGGCACAGACATGGCACCGGCGGCGGCCCCGCGTTCCCCTACCTGCTGCCGGCACCCGGCCCCCTGCTGCCCGCGGCCGCTCCTGCCTCCCCGTCCCTTCCTTTTCCACCTCCCGACATCCACCTGCCTCTCCTCATGAGAGGAGGAAGCCGGGCGCTGTTCGTGCCCGGGCCGGAGGCAGCCGCGGCTGGAAGAAGGATGGGTAGGAGCCCCTGGCTGCCCCGCAGAGGGTTCGGGGGGCTGCTGATGAGGCGCGGCGTGCGCGGCTGTGTTGCTAAACTTAGCCAAGAGCGCTGGCTCCGAACAGGCTCTCCGCTGCTTAAAATGGTCGGGGATGCTTTAAAGCCCCGGAGGGCTACCGAAGAAATGTTGAAGTTCTGCCTTCGACTTGGAAAGCGTTTAAATTGAGACAGTTGACAAAATGGAGGGCTGCCGCGGCGTCCAGGAGTGAGGCAAATTGCAAATTGTTAACCTGGCATCGCGCTCGCCTCAGCTTCCAGCTCGGCGGCTGGCGCCGGGACGCGGCCTGTGACAGATCCGCGGTCCCAGCTTTGTTTCCCCCCAGCCCGAGAAAGCGGCGGGATGAGGACCTGAGCGC
This sequence comes from Pachyramphus minor, assembly GCA_013397135.1. Taxonomy (NCBI): domain Eukaryota; kingdom Metazoa; phylum Chordata; class Aves; order Passeriformes; family Tyrannidae; genus Pachyramphus; species Pachyramphus minor. The sequence goes on from VYXB01001133.1 coordinate 169,245, forward strand.
GCATCGGTGCCTTCCGAACCAGGTGTATGGGATGTGCCCATTGCAAAGTCTGACCAATGGCAAGATTTTTCAGCGGCCAAAACCCACTTGGTTAGTTGTCAGATAGGAAGCTGGGATGTTTTGTTTGTTTGTTGTGTTTTTGTTTTGTTGGTTTGGGGGTTTTTTTAAGAAAAAAAAAGCCAGGAGATTTTACTTTCTTTAATCGTCGTTTCAGCTGGTTGGATTAGAAAATCAGTCTTTTTGGTTTTCCTTCAAATAGTGTAGTCAAGTGAGTTGTATTGTCTGACTATCTTTTTTAGTTCAAACATTTGGTGTATACTTAGGAAAATAAACAGATCTAGGCTGTTTTTGAAAACTAAAACCATATTAAACGGGTGTGTGTTGGGGTCTTAAAAGAAAAAAACCCAACCAAAACCCCCAAATGATTTTGTAGTCCTTGCTTTGAGATTTGTGCTGTTCTTGGCAGTGTGTGGTTTGGTAGATGCAGAGTTTACGAAGTCACAACTGACTAAACAGGAGTTGGTTTAGACTTTTGTGTTTTGAGGGGAGGTGGAAAAATAGTAAGTCTTAATTTCTTTTTATGGTGTTCATCCCACTGCCCACTGGAGATTGAAGCATTCATCACAGTTGTTTATGTTGGTTGTCTGGGAGTTTCTGCTCAAATGTGGAGTAAGTGTGCAACAGGGAGGTGTACGTTTTCATTTTTAATGACAAAAGATACAAAGAATAGTGATATTCACAAGTCAATCCTGTGTTTACTGAGTATGCTTATTAATATTTTGAGGATGGAATCTATAAACAATATCTGAGGTGTAAAAATTCTGGTCATTATGCTTCTTACAGTAAGTCTTAATACACAATTTAAAAGTCCCTTTTTAAATGAACAAATAAGTTAAAACAGCAGAGAATATGTTAGTTCCAGTGCTAGAGGTGGTAGCTTCAAAATGCTTTATGGTTTAATACATGTGGAAGGGTCCAGAAAACCAACCCAAGCATTTAAAAATGCAACATGTTGTATGAAGATACCTAAATACATCCCTGCTCCAGTAGCTCTGTTTTTGTTAGCTACCTAAGCAGATATAATGAAACAAAATCACACCAGAAAAACTTCTGTGGAAGATAGTGAGCTCAATTATGCTTGTTTCTGTAAAATGCACGGTCTTCTTTCAGCCAAGGCAGCTACTGTGGCAAGGATATTTGCTTTTAGCTAGAGTAACTTCAACTGCCCGTAGGAATAATATTGGCAGAAGCTGTGCAGGAATGTGTTAAATGGATCTTGCTAGGATCTCTGTCTCCCAGGCCAGTCCCAGCTCCTCTGGGGTCAGTTCCAGCCCTCAGCCCATGGTTGTATTGAGCTGTGGTTGTATTGCCGTGTCCCTGTGGTACCTTCCTTGGCAAAATGACTCTGCACTGAGAGTCGTGTGCTGCTGTACTTGTAGGGTGAATGAAGTCATATGGAGTTACTAGAAATTGGATGATGAGATGGCTCAGTCACTCTTCTACTTATCAGGTTAGTGATTCATGTAGGCCTTATGAAGCGCTCAAAGGCTAAATTCAGGCTCTGTTCTAGACCTTCATAAGAAATGCCAAATAGACAAATTAGCCCTTGATTTCTGTTACTTGCATTTATCTGCAGGTGATCTCTGATCGGGTGCGTTGGGCAGTAACATATGTATGCAGGGTGAGGCCTTTGCTCAGTCACTTGTCTTCTTAAAGTTTGACAACTTAATCCTCAGGCCTGTTGACCAATTTTCACTGTTTTCAAAATACAATTTTTATAAGATACACAATAAGCACAGCATTTTTTCCCTCTCAAAAAAAAAAGAGGTAGGATTATAGCTTTCGCTTTACATTAGGTCTGTTGAATTTTCTACAGCTTTTTTTCTTTTCTTTTTCCTTTCCTGTAACAGCAGTCAGGAAAGCATTATAGATATTCTTCAAGTGCTGACAGTCCTTAATAGCCAGATGGCATAGAGTAGTTACTGTCAAAGGATGAGGTGTGGAAGGATTGACACATCCCTTTTTCTTTTCCACTTTTTTTCACCCCTAGAAAGAAACATGGGTTTGGCCTGTGACTCCAGTGAATCTACCCGTATGGATTTGTTGTTACAATAATGACTACATGCTTCTTGCAATCTTGCAGTATTTTGTGCTCAGTTGTGTACTGGTATGTCCATGATTATTTAAGAAGAATTATCCAGGCGCTGTTTTTCTGGGTAATAGAAGAATAAGCATGTCCCTAATGTGTTAAATAGTACATTCACTGTCCCTGCAATTCTTTAGGGGTTGCTTCCAGAAGTTGTGTTGTGGCATGGAGTTTCTGTAGAATATTTTAAATATCAGTATCTACATATCATATCAGTATCAGTAATATTTCTCTGGTTTCTTGGGTATCTCCCTCATAAACAAAGGGTAATGTATCATTCTTTAGGGCTGTCAACTGCATATGTGGCCTTTACTTTCTGCACAAATCAAAAGCCACAGGTAATGGTTGGCCTGGTGATGTGCATCAAGATGTTGTCCTGAACTAAAGCTAGCAATTAACTTAAGATCAGGAGTCATTTGCATGAAGATAAAGTGAACGCTGTAACTTCAGGCTGCTTCATAGTTGTTGCTTGGGGGACCTTATCCTCAGGGTTTTATCACTACTATAATAGTATCCCCACCCTGATACCAAAGCTAATTGTGAGCAAACCAGCTCAGGAGCAAGGTAGGAGGCTGAGATGCCCCGTGCTGCTGCAGTATGCCTGCTGTCTGAAGATATTTGTGGCAACAGGTCAGTTCATATTACCACTTCTCTACTCTACCTGTGCTGATCTTCAGATTGGTATTATTTGGTATTATTGGTATTATTAGCTCCAAATAGCAAATCTCTATTATAGTTACTCTGTGACTTCCTATAACACGTGAAGGAAGCCAAAAATACACATTAATCGTAAAGTTTGGAATTTTAACTTGTAGGTTTACATAATTTTAATCTGAGCCGTTCTTGGTTTGCTTATGGATAGGGCCTGTTAGCAGCTATTGTGGTCTCCAGTGGAGATGATGTTGGCCACCAGTGAATTCCTCACCAGTCAAAGCAAATCTGCATCTAGGGTGTGCATATGGAGGATGAGATGGAAGATGGGCATGAGTTCAAGGCCTTGTGTTTCCTTTTGCTTCGCTATGTGGTCTGCTGTTGAGCCAAGACTGACCTACTCGGAATTGGCTCTAGGAAGGCTGGCAGCTTTCCATGTCATATCCCTGTGAAATGCTCCAGCAGCTGGAAAAAAAAACCAACAACCAACCAAAATTAATAATTGGGCAAGCTAGGAAAGAGTGTTGTTTCAATGATGGGAGGTTTCTGGTGGGGCTGTGGGGATTCAGCAAGGACCTCCCCAAGTTCCCATGGTGCTATTTTTCTGTGTTTTCACTGCCTGAAGCTGTAACATACATGAAAGGAACTCCTGAAACAAGGTTCTTCTTTGAGGGGAATTTGGTTATCTCTGCTCTTTCTTGGTAAAAACAGGACATATACAGTGCCAGTAACTTATACAGCTTTTCTTTAAGTGTGTTCTTGGAACTTTTTCCCTGTATAGTATGATTTTTCATCCTGTTCCTCGTAAACTAGGATCAGTTCTTTGCACAGACCTCCATAGGTACATTTGTGCTCGTTTGATTTCAAGATGAGGATATAAACTTGTATCATTTGTTTAGCAAATGAAGATACAAAAGTAGAGGTGTGCAGAGGCGTTCATTAGTTGAGAATAAATGTAATTTTTTCTCCTTAAGATCTTTCTACATGATGGCCAGAGTGATATTCAGCTAAAATTATGTGAAAAAAATTCTTCATGAAATCATAATTGTGTTCCATTACATTAGTTTGGCAGAAAACTGACACATTTTATAATATTGGGGGTGAAATAGTGTTATCCATTTTCATTGTGCTTGACTTGATTTTGCTTTGCAATAGTAACCTATGAATTGAGCCGGTTGACTAAATGATAGATCAGTGGCTTGTACAAATAGTCTCTTTTTAGACATCCATGCCTGCTTGTCTGCTGTTTTTTACATTACTGAAGGCATTGTGGGAGGCAAAAAAATGAGTCTCAGTGTAGCAACACTGGAATGAGAACTTTACAGAGAGCATAGACTGAGAAGGACAACGGGGACTAATTGTATGAAATTCCTTTTATGCACACGTTCTTGAGTTTGAATAACTAATATGTATTCAGCCTGCTGTATTAGAAGGCTTTGACTGTGCATGTGTAGCATAGATGTTGCTCTCAAAATAGGAAAGGAACTCTCCCTTCTTCCACACTATTCCAGATAAAATTGATTTAGTACTGCGTTTTGCTCCTGATGAACCCCTAGTAAAGCATGTTTAAAGGCTGAATAATTCATAATGTTAGAGATATAAGTGCCATGCTTTTAATAGCCCAAGTTGTTTGTGCTTCTTGATTGCTAGGTGTAAGGCTCATTCGCCCCAGACTTTAAAGACTCAAGTCCTGTGCCAGGACTTGGGTTTCTACCTGCAAGATGGTGCTTGCAGGGGAGTGCCTTTCTCCACAGTGTGTATTTCACTAGGTTTGTGCAGTCTCTTGAGCATGAAAGCCATCCATCTTGTAAAAACTATCTTACGAATACATGCAAAGAGTCTGAACTACACTTCAAAGGGCTTTTCTCGGCATGCCATCCTGCTACTGAAACAAGCCTTAATTTCAAATGTGACTTGAAAGCATCAAAAACATTTGCGTGAAGAACAGGCATGAGATTACTCTCCACTCATTCTGTTAATGCTATCTGGAATACTTATAGAGCCTATCACCTATACAGTTCCCACAAGTGTTTTGTTACAAGTGCTTAGGTGTTGGGATTTCATACCTCCCTTCTTTAAAAATCATGCTTGGGACACAGTGTTTTCTTTTGCCTTCCAGGTTTGCTGTCCTTTTTCTTGGTAGTCTGTTTGAACTCTGGAAAACTAGGAGGGAAGAGAGGTGGAAGGGGAAGAAACTTTCTTCTAACCCATATTCTAATCATATTCAGAAGTGTCTTTAGAAACTAAGAGGATTTAGATAGAAGCCTCATACTAAAAACACTTGGGGAGCAAACAGAATCATCTTCAGCCTGGCTTCCACAAAGTTTCATAAATTTGCCAATTTTTAAGCAAGAAGAAAGACTACTCCAGCAAAGGACTACAGCAGTAATCTTAGTGCACTGGGTTGACATGTTTAAATAAGTTTAAAAATGTGTGCTAGATTGACTCTAGATTAGCAGAAGGCAAATGGTGTCACCACTTCAGTAGGACTCTGTCTGTCACAAGACCCTGTGTGCAAGGCAGGTGCACTACAAATTGGGTGTGGGCTGTGAAAATCTCTCTCTCCATAGTCTGCTTGGAGTTCTGCATTGATGGCAAGTCTCTTCTCATAGCAAGAGGACCCAGTACTTTCTTCCTTTTTCTCCCACACTACTCGCACGTCATTTCAATTTCCTGAAAGCTCTCAGGCTTTTACACAGTGAGTGTTCTGAGGCCTTACTGAAGGAAGGTAATCTACAATGACTGGTCTGTGGGTTCACAGTCCTGCATCTTGGGAAGACAGGGCAGCTGAAGGCACCGTCCTTAGGAGAGCTGGTAAACTTCACGTTCTCTGAGCTGATAGGAGACTTATTTGAGGCATGTTTAGACAAACGAATAAAGCTGCTTGTACTGCTTTCTGCTGCTCCCTTGTTTGTTTCTTACTATCTCACTTTTGTTTTGGTTTTACTTGCATGTAATTTTTCAGATTAGTGTGTATGGTGTGAAATTTTTCCTGGTTGGTGTGGAGTGAGGCCTCTTGTCCAGCTGATGAAAAACCTTGACTTCTCCTGGTTGACATGTTGTGAGCATGCTGTCAGCTTCTTAGTCCTCCTTTCTGCTTTTAAGATATATGATCCATGTTTGGTTACCATCCAGTTGACAAATCCTGTTTCCTCAGTGTGGCTCACTTCGCCTGCCTACTGTGATTTTCAGGTGGACCAGTTTGAAGATGCTTGAAAAATCTGTTTATCCAGCCCAGACATGATTGTATGAGTAGTCCATCTGTTACCTGTTTCCTCTCAAAATATTACTGAAAGAAATTAACTCCTTCAAGCAAAATATGGATGAAAAAGAACACTACTACAAGTTCAAATCTCCAAGATACTGGACTCCAAGGACAGCAAAAGCAAAGTGGTGAAATACTGATAACTAATACTGTCATTGCATGTTTTCCCAAGATACTATTTTCATGAAGAGGCACACGTCTTTCTTGCCCCCTCGGATTTACAGGACTTGAGTATTTTTCTTCATCTGATGCTTGCATGACTTGCTAACTCTCCTGCAGATGTGACCTGTTGTGAAATGAGGAAATGCAAAGTCTTTTCCTCTGCTGTCTTGTATATGGTTAAATCTATAGAAAGCTGTGGAGGAAGCACAGGCATGCTGTTCCTCTGACAGCCTTCTGCAAATACAAGCTATTAATGACCATTGCCTTTCATGGGCAAAAACAGTCCTGGCAATTCCTTTGTGCCCTTTATTTAATGGCGTAACATTGGCTATTTTTATTCAAGCACCCAGACAGAAGCTAGGATGGTACACTGGCTATGAAGTGTCTGCATAGCTAAGTGAAAATACAGCTGTTTAAATCTTTTTCTGTTAGTTACAGGATATTGAGAGTTCAACTAATGATCATCTAGTCTTTCTAATTGAGTCGTGGTGAGGATTTTGAAGATTTTGCATTAAAATAGGCATAATGTTCTTTTCAGTCACTGACTTTTTTACTGTTTAAGTCAACAATAAGGAGGTAATGCAATAGGGAAGGTGGGTGGGGAAAAGAAGACTGCTTCAGGGTAAAGGTTCAGGTCTTGTCCTTTCAGAAGGTTTTGGGACTATCTATTTGAATGTACTGCTTAGTGGCAGGCACAGGAGAAAGCTGAATACAGTGACACTGTTGGCAAATGCTAGCTTAGAAAGATGCAGTGTTTGTTTTGGGAATTTTTAAAGGCTGCCAAACCCTTTGATGGTGATTTTTCCTCTTTTTTGATTTTTTTTTTTTTTGCTCCTCCCCTTTCTCTTGCAGAGGCTGTCTACTTTGACAGAAAAATTACTTTTATAGCATGATAAATAATTTTTAAAAAAATTTAAGACTGTGTTGGTTGTTTAAGTATTTGAATACTTCAAAGACAAGAATTTGTCTTTGTCATGGACTAACATGGGAGGGATGTTGAGCATATAATTTTTTGTGTGAGTGCATGCTCAGCATATATATATATATATATATATA
>VYXB01001133.1:177119-283449 GCA_013397135.1 Pachyramphus minor
GACTTCCAGCCCAAAAAGCTCAGCAGCCTCTGCAAAGTGCGATGTTAAACACTGCAGAGCTACTTCTGTGTGAGCAACAAGGGCAGCGTCGTCAGCGTAAAGCAGCTCACGGATGAGATGATTTAGGGTCTTGGTGTGGGCCTTCAGTCGCCTCAGGTTGAACAGGCTACCGGCAGCACAATAACGAGTGTAGATCCCATGTTCTTCATCAAGATCTGCTGTGGCCCTTTGGAACATCATGCTGAAGAAAAGCGTGAATAGAGTTGGTGCAAGAACGCATATATATATATATGTATGTATATATATATATATATGTAATACACCCTCCCCCCCTGTAGTATTGACATGCATTACCTCCAGTTCAACTTCGGTTTAAAAAAAAAAGAAAGCTTTGAGCATAACATAGATGTTAGAGGTCCTAAGGAAAAAAAAGACATCACTTATTATGCTTTTCCTGACCTGGAACCTGCCTGATAGTGGCGCAGATATCTGATAGTAGCATTTTTATATATCTTTGCTTAACTAAATTATAAAGTAAACTTACAAAAATCTTCTTCCATCCAGCAGAGTACGGCATTTCTATTCAGTGCTTAGTATTTAGCCCAACTTGTGGTACTGCTTTTCTGTGCAGTCAGACATTATGCTTACTTAGTTATTTATTACTTATTTACATGGTTTTTTCCATTCATGTTAGCAAATTGAGAATATACAAGTCCAGCTTCCTCTGTGGAAGGTCTCTCCCTTTCAAATTGCAATTGTTATACGTGAAAACACAGCTGGAGAAGTCTTATCTATTGGTAAAAAATAGAATTACTTTTTTATTTGAGGTAAAGTGGGATTGGTGTTAAGTAGATCAGCTGCTTTGGGACAAGATGAAGATAAAGTAATTAAACGGCCAACATAGAACCACGTCTTTCAGCTTCTCTGAACAACAGAAAAATAGGCTTCTATCATGAGTTGCTATTTTTTCATGTCATTAGTAATTGTTGGCTCTTTTAAAGTCTGGTATGTATGGAATTATTCTAGATGGAAGAGAAACTTTTATATTAAAAAAAAAAAGTTGGCAAATTTTGTGTTTACTTCTAAGATATATTCAGTTCAAGGGGTTGATGTCCTCTAACTATGTTTTAGGTGCAGAGGTACCAGCTTCCCCAGACCCTTGCTGTTTGTCTTATAACATTTTGAAGTTATCTTATATGCTACCACTTGTGTAAGTGCTTTGCATTTACAGTGCCCCAAGGAACTTTAACCTAAATACAGAAAGGAGAACAGTAGTCTAAAGACTATTGACAAGTGTCTTCTTCCAGCTGTGTATGTAGAAAAAATTACCAAATCTGGCTGCTTGACACAGTTCCTCTGCCTCTAGCTGCTGCCCTAAGCCTGCTGCTTCAGGTAGTTTATATGACTGTTTGTACTTCACTTGAGGCCACCTTAGTGAATGAACTCACAGGTTCTGCTTCATGTCTGTATTTTGTTTGAAGCAGACCAGAAATCCATCCCATGGTTTGCTCCATAGACTCTAGGCTGTTGTTCACTACATGCCAGACCTTAAATTACCTGCCTTTTTAACACAGAGACAAAGCTTGGAAGGGAAATACTCTGTAGACTGACCTTTCCTTTCTTCTGTGTTCTGCCCAAGTACTATTACCCTTATCCAAAAGAAGTAGGTGCAGTCGCAGTAGAAGTGAAAGTAGAGAACATTAGTATGGTTCCACTGCAACTGATGGAGTTTTCTCAAGGTAGTGCAACCTGGTGTGCACTTCTGTGGCAGGTGAGATCAAATGCTTGCAAGTACTGTGATTCTTTTCTTGTCTTCCGAGCCCTGTCTTTTCAAACTCACTCTGTCAATGGCTGTCAGGATCCCACAGTGAGCCAGAGCTGGGAAACAGAAATGGCTGAAAATTGTTTGGATGTGGTTTATTGATGCATTTGTTTATTCTACTTGTTTGTACAGTTGGTTTGTGACTGACACAGCTCTTTGAGTCAGCTCACTGAATTAATATGTGAGCTGGCATAAGGGACTCGGGTGCTCTCTGATAGCCCTGACTTAGCTTGTTTTAGGCTGCCATGGAATGTAGCCCCTCAATCTTGTCTTCTGCAGAGGCAGCAAGAAGTACATTCATTACATACATGGATTTACCCACTGGAAACCAAGCTCAAGCTATTGCATTTTGCCACTGCGTGTACAAGTTGGCTTGGCTTCCCAGAGTTCCAGGGGCTTTGTGCTCTGTTGTAAACACATACTTGTCTGCCACTTGACAAGTTTAGAACTTGGGTCTGTCTGGATGCTTTTTCTTTATAATAAGGCCAGGACATATGCATATTTGCATGTGTGGTTTTATATATATATACTGATATACAAACTGTGTATTTATTCATACATGAACATACACATATGTATATACACACATATACTCTGTCCAGAGCAGTTTATATCTTTGTAGTGAGGAATGTGGATGTTTTCTGTTCTGGTCCGTGTTTGACCCAGCCACCTGTGAAAGTTTGTTCTGTTTCCTGCCAAGTAGTGGGAAACTAAGGCCTGATAAACAAGAACTTTGTCCTTGAAGACAGTACTTGGTATAAACTGAAATTAATTGGTATCTTCCTATTGGCTGATGGCCCTCCAAGGGCACTTGAAGGAGAAAGTGAAGAGGAGGGAGATGAAGTAAGCCCCCAGACCCATTTAGGGAAGACCCCTCCAGGTGTATCACACAGGCGCAGGGGGAATTCCAATGTACACACGCGTGTGCAGCAGGGACATCACTGACATAACGGGGGGAGGGACAGAGGCCTCTGGCTGGGGCAGTGCTGGCCACACCTGCCCAGGTAGATGTAACCAGCTAAATTATATAAAAGGCAGACAGCACCTGTGGGAGTGCTCTCAAGCTTCACATGGAGGACAACGTTGCCTCAGCAGGGACGCCCGTTACCTTGTGGACCTGCTGACACCCCAAGGCTGCAGTTTCTGCCATGGGGAAATACTGGTCATTCTGGGGTCAGTAAGACAACCTCGTAAGTAACACCTGCGTGAGTGGGAGTTTTACTGAGGGCTTATTTCCTTTCCTCTTTCATGTCTCTTGGTTTCTTGGTTTATTTGGCCACTTCCTAGTAATAAATATTGGGGTTTCTGAGCTTTCAGCAGTGTTTTGTTCTCCATTTCGGCATCCCTCCGAACCCTCCCTGGAACGATCTTATAAAGCTTTCATTCAATGTGACTTTTTTTTGATGGTTTATATGATAACAAAAGCAATTAATTCAGTAGTGAAACAAAATAGCCTTGTAAATAAGGCTTCATAGGCTCTTTCTAGGTATAATGAACAGAGAGAATCTGGATACATGGTCTTCATGGAACAGTACCCCTGGGCCAAGGCTGGGGGGAGAGGGGCCTAGACCCCGTCTTGGGGTCCTGCTGCCTCCCTCCTACATCGCTGCCAAACTTCTTCTCTGCAACTCACCTTCTCTTCCGTTTTCTTAAATATGTCATTAGCAGAGGCGTTACTAAAACTTCTGATTGGCTTTTTCTCCAGAAATCTACCTGTGTCTGACTATTTCAGCCCAGGGGGGCTGGTAAAACCCAGGACAAACAGTTACTGTGTAGTTTTAGTAGTCATAGCTATCTGAAGTAGGTAGATAAATTTTGTGCATTTGGTAGGTTACAGTGTATCTGTTTGATCAGAAATCACAAGCATATTCATTACTTGGGCTTTCAAAGGAGAGTGAAATTGAAACCTCATAGCTTTCTACTAAAAACTTGAAAACATTTCGCTTATAGTATACTTATTTGGTAAAATGAAAAATCCCTTTTCTACTTTGAGAATGGATAGCTGGTAATATCTATTAATTTCTTACCCTGATTTTTTTTTTCCTTTCCTCCTCATATTGACTATAATGTGTTCAGAGTTGTCGTTTTCCTGACTTGTTAATTGCTTGTGTCATCTCTGCCCACTGCTTTGGGGTTGATTTTTAGGTTGATTAAACCTACAGTTCCATTTAGTATTCCCATTCCTTTTCAAGTGGTGGAATCTGATTTCTTTTTAATCCTAATGCTGTATTTTTGCATACTTTCAATCTCAATCCTTTAGGTTTTTGAGTGTTCTGTACATTTACTTTTCATATTCTAATACCATGACAATCTTCCTGGGGTCTTGCCTAGAGTAAAAGGGTTCTGCAGGTTCAGCTGGAGCTCTGCAGAGCTCCTGATGCTCTTTGGCAGTTTGCACTGTGGTAATGCAATGGCATCTACATGGGAAGAGACGGTGCTGCAGAAGATCACGTGTAAGGCAGATAGGAATCCAGAACATCCTGCTGATGAAACTACCATCCCTACACCATGTTGGTAATAGTCTTGTTACTGGCGAGGTTTTGTTAGGTGAAGACTTTTGTCATTCAGGGTTTTTTCCCCCAGACCATGGAGACTGCATTTTGCTGACTTAGGACAAGTTTGCATGTCAGTTTGTGCAAATAAGTCAACTGAAATACCCTGTATGTCAACACAGCTCTGCCATTCAGTCAAGTGCAAAGCCAGGTGCAAAGGTATTAATTCCCAATGACTTTATCCAATGTTGTTTCTTTCAAAAGAGACATCAATTTATCTTTTTTTTCCCCTCTACTACTCCTCTGAGGGTTTTTTTCCCATCTCCTCAGTGGTGGGGAATGGGTACATGCATGTGGTTGTAAATATTATGTTTATCTAAAAGTTTAGATTCTTTGGAACTTTTTGTTATAGACTACAAAGTCTAGTAAGTCTACGTAAAGTTCCTCCAAACAGTTGAGTTGACATGCTCAACAACACATGGCCAAATTTGATGGTGAGTTTTGGTCAGATGGAGAAGCATGGTTCTGTGTCCTACTTCATTTCTTGCTATATGCTCCTTTATGCCTGTTATAAGGTCTGCCAGAGGCTCTGTGTGACTACTTTTAAGTACCTTGTTATGATACTGAAGTTCAGCAGTCTTTGTCTGTTTCTTTTTTCCGGTTGTGTATAGAACTGTTTAGAAACACGTGGTACTGTGATGGAATAGCTTGCTTTAATGAGCAGTTTTCTGCTCAACCCTTAAGTTCTTAAATTCCCACTTAAATGTTGAGAACATATATATATATATATATATATATATATATATATACACACACACACAGTTTTATGCATATATATATACAGATATATATATGTATACAGTTAGTTAATCAGGTTTGTTTTTTTTACTCTTGCTCTGATATGTCAGTCCTGACTTAGTCCATTTTGAACTTATCTTTTGCCAGCATTCTGTGTAGGAGAGGCTCTTGCAAAGAAGACTGTTTTTACTTTCTCAGCTATTATTATCTAGTTGCTGGTATTAAATTTAATTGCACCCTTCAATTTTTATGCACCAGCTCTTAGGATTTTTCTTATTTTTTGTGTTTTCTGATCTGATACTCTTTGCTGTTCTAAAGTCTTTATCCTTTTTTTTTTCTTTCCTTTTCCCCATCTGCTGTCATTTATACTACTTTCTGTTTCTTTACCCAGGCTTTGATTCACATTTTTCTGGGATATGCTCATTTGGCCTGTGTAACCTCAAGAAAATGTTACCATTTCAACATAATGACTCTTTTCTTTCCTGGTTTCCTGTTCTCTTTCCTTGTGAAGTGGTATGAATACCTTCTGCAACTTCCAGACTCAGCTGGGAGCTAAACACACAGCTTTTCATTTCCTCTGTCATCTTGCATGGAAGAACTTTAGGACCAGCAGTGTCTTAATCACCATTTCCAAATGATACGTGTTTTGGTAGGAGTTCTTCCATGAGTGTCGTGAACTTTGGTTGTATTATGAGTGTTGCCATTAAGCAGTGAGCTAATGCAATCAGTAAACAGGCTTTCTGACATAGTGTAAGATCATTCTAGTGAGGAGCCGGGGAAAAGCTTATTTTCTTATTGCCAGGTAAAGAACAAACATGGAGCAAAAAATGTCCCTTGGCATGTCCTGTAGTGGTTCAGAGGCTAAACTGAAATATAGATTCTCCATCAAATTAAATTCCTTTGTGTCTGGCATGGTGTTCCTCTTACTTCCTTCTCTAAACAGCATTGGCTTGACTCTTCCCCCTTTTCCACAGTAACTGTGTGATTCTTTGTTTAGTTTGTGAGAATTGCAAGAGCTGTGATGTTTTTCTGAATTAAAGGTGCCAGATTTGTAGTGATTTCTTCATCAATCTTCATGGCAGCTTATGGTTCCATATATACAGAAGGCTTTAGTTGACTTCAAATGTAATACCAGTGCCATTTTACCAACTGAGGTAAGAAAGGCTGGACTACAGAATAGTGTGCGCTCTGCTTCTGTATCAGCTCTGTTCCTTTCACTTGGGGAGCATAATTCTCTGAAGTCCTTCTTGATAGGTTTCCGAACACTCTGTTTGGAACAACACAGCATCTTTGCAAGCATAAAATTGTTATGAAGCACTAGACACAGAGTAGTTGTTTCTTCATTTTGTTTTTATCACTGCTGTGAAATGGAATGATTAAGAAGTCTTACTCCAGAAGCAGAGGAAAGGTATTGGAGATTGCCTCTTTTTTTTTTCTGCAAAAACAGTACTGTCTTGAGGCCCAGTTATTCAAAAACAGGTTTTTAATGAAAATATCCTAAAATCCTTAGCTTTATCTGTCAAATACTTGGTAAAACTCCAAGGTGGTAAACAACTTGGTTATTTTCTGTATGGAGTACTAATCTTGTTTGGTTTGGCATCCAAAACCAAAGACAGCTTATTTTTACTTAATATACACTTTTTTTATAATATCCCTTCCATACAGTAATAAAGATACTTATTAGAGAGCCCAGGAGGCCAGTCACAGACTGTACCGCTGTTTGGTGGTCCGAGAGGAGCAGTGTTCACTTAGGCAACTCTGGTTGACATAAATAGTACTGATGCCAGAGTCCTTATAGACATTTTAGCAAAGCAGTGGTTTTGAGGCAGTGTTTGAAGGGAGTGTGAGAGAGGTGACGGTCTCATGTTGTGTTATATGGCTTAAGAAGAACATGGAAATGCATCTGATCAAAGGAGCTGGAAAATTTCATTTGCTGCAATGTTGTATGTTGGTGTGAGCAGCACAGTTAAGACCAAAAGAAATGGTACTGAACTAGTCAAAAAGAGATTGAGGTGAGTATTCTTCCTCCATATCTGTGGTTTAAAGTGTCTTAGTACCAAGTGGAAAAATGAACTGGATACAACTTTGACGTAGAAGTGTGTGGTGAAATCCATCACGTAAGATGGTGTAAGAGAAAAAGGTGAAAAAAAGGGGAAGCCTTTCACTTGTAGCAGATAGTTGAATTCCTTCAGGAGGGTGCTAGAAATTATTTAAATGTGCAGTGACTTGATTTGTTAGTGAAACCATTAGGTAGTGCCTTGTTTTTCTAGATTGGCCATCAGCTAATCATGTTTTCTTTTTGTCACTGTTTTTTATTGCAACATGTAGTGGTTAGAATCCAGAATGTGTAACAACATCTTAAGTTCCCTGTATTTTCAGTTTCTTCTGTTAAAAGCAACAATTTTGTTGATGACTCACATCAGTTGACCTGCACAAGATGACATCTTCAAAGTAGGTCTTTAACAAATAAACCTACCTTTTTTCTGTAACTTCTGGTGTAAATGTAGAAAATGCTTTTCTCCTTTTTCTCTTGAGACTGTATTACAAGCAGTAGTGTTTTCTTACTGTAGGATATGGTTTGCTGTGGAGGTTTCAACAGTGCTAAATTTTGAGACAGCAGTCTAAGATGAGATGTCAAAGTGATGGGTTTACAGGAGGTTCCTGGCATTCTCCAAAACACCTCATGTAAGCTTGTTTCTGCTCCGTCAGGACACATCCCTTCAACCACTGTTGCTACTGTGTTCTCTTGTGAACTTAGTGAAATAGTTCACATGGTTTGTGTTGAATTGAGATTTGCTTTCAGCATGAGAAAACTCAAAGCTACAACAAGTTGGCAAGTTTTCTGATTGAACTTTCAGATCTGACTTTAAAAGGCGAATCATATGTGATGCTGTGTGTTCACTGAACTGTTTGTATATGATGCTACAAATCTCTTTCTTAGTGAGGGTATCAACCTCAAGCAATTTAGCTGTGTTTATAGTTTTATAACAGATTAAGTAACTCCTGGCTTCAAAAATTAAAATCCAATCAGAATTGATTATGATGATAATATAAATGGGGTACCAGACATTACAGAAGGCTTAATCTCTTGTTGCTTATGGTTTAATTGATTCACAAAAGGTGGCCCAGAGTTGCTCTTCTCCTTCATATTTATTTAAGGTTTTCTTAATTGTTGTGAGACACTCAGAAGATGCCTATCTCAGGAAACCTGATGGCCGTGTTCCCTCCAGGCTCTACATTGGTTGTTCTCTGTGTGAAGTTCCCAAGGCTTCTGCCGTGGTGGGTGCATCAGTGTTCCTGCATGGAGCATTAGTAGTCTTGGCATGGATTTTGCTAATTTGTCTGTGTCTGAAACTACTGGTAAACTAATTGCTGGGTTCAGACAGGGAACTTACTCTTTAGAAAAGCTTTCTCATGGATGAACCTGGATGCATTTAAATGTCTGAAAAGAGCAAGAGTTGAGGGGAGTACCAGGGGAATTGCCTTTAGCCTTGCTGAATGTCTGTGAAAGGCCTCAGGAGGATTCAAAATACTAAAGAAGGTATCCATATTTAAATTCTTAGTCTGGCCCTCTGTGATCACTTATCCCTAAAAAGAAATGTAAATTCTAAGTCAGTAAATAACTTACTTGATGTCAGTTGTTCACCAAAAGAATTTTGGATGTGACTGTGTCTTTCTCAAACTAGGCGTCTTAAAAGATACTCGCCTGTCTGGGAGCCACTGCTCTAAGTCAAAGGTGTTATATACAGCAGTAGGTGCCAAGTGTAGTGGAGAGGGCCATTTTATTGCACATCTCTATCTTCGTTGAGTGGTGACAGAGTGAGTGTTTTTTCAGATGTTCTTGGAGCTGGTGAGCTTTGTCTCTTCATTCCTTTTGGACAAAACACCTCAAATGCTTTTAAGTAGCTAATGCAGAAAGGAATTTTGCTTTTCTGTGGTTAGAAGTTCAGGTGCTGGTAGTAAAGGTATTTTCATAGGTAGGCAGAAAGAGAATCTGATGTTCCTGGGTAGATCTGTACTACCTACATTGCTATATGGAGTGGGGCAGTTTCCCTTGGGAGTCCTTTTTGTGTCTGTGAGGGGCTAAAGGTACAGCAAGAGACATTTTCTTCCCTGCTGCTTTCCTCATTCCCGTCTACCTGAAGCAGAGTAACCGTGGCTCCAAAGTTGTCATTAAGCTTCCAAGAATAATTAATTGTGATTGTCTGTACAGTAGTCTGACAAGAGTAGCAAAGCATGGACTGCACTTCCTACTGTTAGATTTTTCTTTTAATGACAAAGTTCTTTGGATTTAGCACAGTCTCTCTGCTGCAAACTTCTGAAGTGCAGACGGTGATGACTTGGCAAGCAGTACAGCACTGGTAAGAGGATGTCTGGGCCAAGGACTCCTAGCAAAGCTCTTACCTTTTCTACATAAGATTTTTTTTTTTAACGGGAATGCAAAGGAGATGGGATTGTGGTTAAATAATCACTCCTTGATTGAGCGAGAACCGCCTTGAGGAAGGTGCTTATGTAATGAAAGTCCCTATTGTGCTGTGTAAGAATAAGGACTCTGTGCTGAGATGATGTGAGCAATCATCACGCTGTTGCTTTCTCATACTTGACTCTACAGACCTGTGCTGAAAAGAATTATTAACTTGAGTTTTACCTTAGACACACCAAAAAACTATGGCACTCTAGCATAAGGGGCAATATTGTACTTTAGAGTGTGCTGCAGGGCTTTGGATCTTTATGCCCAGGCAGCAGGCACCATCCATTGGCACCAGTGGAGTAGGAATTCTTCGTGGCCAACTTCCCCTTTCAAATCCAAACAGCTCATACTTTGTTTAAAGCCAAAGAGTATCAACTCCTGGAGAACACTGTGGATTAATATTTGGTGGCTGGGTTCATCTTTTTGGAGCACTAATGTATTTTTCCCTCTCCTTCATACTTCTCACTCAGTTCTGTATACAGACTGCTGCTGCTGTCTGCAGCAACCTATTTGTGGTGGTGGAAAGATTATTTTCCATTCCTTACACTGTATATGTGTCTCAGCAGAAGTAATAATTGCAGAACAAGTCATTCTGGCTGTGGCAGTCAAGGAGACAGCGTAGCTGGAGATGCTCCGTCTAGTCCATGTACTGTATGTTGTGGAGTGCCATGGAGGAAGCATTTAGCCTGGATATGAAAAGCTCTGTAGCTGTGCCATGAGGTGAGCCTGCACAAATAAACCCTCCTTTCTGTCAAGGCTGTTTTGTTTTGGTTGAGGTAGCTCAAGACTCTTAGATTTAAACATCTCCCCTGCACACTGTCCCTGCACTGAAGCCTGTATGGAATATCAGGATAATTTAGTTGCCAAAAGCATTAAAAAAACCAAAAAACCTGCAGCTTCTTGCTTTTTCACTAAAATTCATTCAGATGGCCTTAGGCATGCCAGCAGGCATACCTTTGATGCCAGGTGATCTCCCTGCCAATCCTAAAGCTGGCTCTCAATAAGATCTTATGTGGTCATGCTTTCAATAGAGTGCCAGAAAGCTGAACCTTGGCAAAACTCTGCTTTAAGGTGATGGTGAGAACAAAGTTAGGAAGAATGTTTTAGTCCTGGGTAGGCTACTGATAGACTAGATATATTTTCTTCCAGATCTAAGTCATAGATTTTATTTATTTTGCCTATTCCAAAGTAGTGTAAGCTAAATTAAAATATAGATGTTCTAAATAATTATTTGGATTTGTCCTTGATTTTTCCCGTCTCCCAGGTAATGGGTTACTTGAGTTTGGAAGCACTTGCCCTAGGCATTACTGCTCTAATTTGAGCCTAGTGGTGTGGCTGCAAAGGAAGAAGCCTTAAGAGGGTGGGAGAAGCACTTCTCCTTCCCCTCTTTCCTGGTGACCTCTGCTTTTCTGTGGTTGCACTCAACTCTTTTCCGGCACATTTTGACCTGTGCTGTAATCTTATCAGAGAGGATAATTGCAGTCAGAAATTAAGTGTTTTCTGGAAAAGATTTCTTGCTTAAATCTGCACATATGAAATATTTTTGACATTTGTTGGTAGAAATTGGCTCCTTGTGCTATGTTGTTCAAACCATCAGGTTATCTTTTCATGCCACTCAGTGTTCCTGTGGAGAACCTCACTGCATACAACATTCTAGGAGGCAAACTAGCTAGCTAACACGTCTTTGCAATTCAAATAAAATTAAAAAAACAAAGAAAATTACCCCAGGTAACAAACACATCAACTACAACTGTCTTGACTTTGTAAAGGTAAATGTCTAATCTCACTTCTCAAATGCATTTAGTCTCGGCTGCTGTTTTTGTCATCAATACCAAAGTCAACTTGGAACTGAAGGAAAAGAAAATTGGTTTTACTTATAAGACCTAAGTTATTGGCTCCTCATTGCATTCTAGAATGAAACATCTAGTTCTAAAATTTTGAGTAATGCAGTACATTTCTAGTTGTAGCTGGAAATGGTCCAAGTTTTTCAGTAACCTGGAAAATACTTTAAAGGAAACTGTATTTTTTTTCTATGGTGTTTTTATGGTTTTTTTGTTTGGGTGAATTTGTGTGTTTCTTTTTTTCAGAAAATACACACTCTTCTCAGACAGGCTTGTAAGAAAGGTTTATAAGAAGAGGAATTTTTTTCTGTATAAAATGATTAATTTGGAGAAGACAGGCAAGGTTTCAGGAACACAAACCTCACTTAAATCTTGAAAACAAAAGAAGTGAATATAAAGCTAGGTCAAGTTTGAGTTAATAGTAATAAACAACTTCATAATCCAGAGAAAAATTTGTTTATGGGGAAAAAAAATACCAAAAATCTGGTAACTTTCTGATGACTTTAGGATTTTCTGGTTTTGGTATCAACTCCAAGAATCTGGATGGAGGGAGTGTTCTTTCTTTGAGAGTTTCTTTTAAGTTTCTTTCTGTCACATACTTTCAGTGGTGTGATGTCAGCTAGACAGTTTCCATAAGAAATGTGATTCATTGGGTAATTTATGACATACTTTGGGATGTGCTTTGGACTTCTTTTCGTGTTTGGGAAGAGGGACAGGCTGGATATGGAGATGTTTTGGAAGCCTTGGCTTTTGTTTCTGTGTCACAGTTTGGTTCTGTTTCACATCTTTTTATGTGAGGAAGGGTTTGTGCATTCTGGAGTTCGTGCCCTCCCTCTTCTCATCACTTCATATTAACCGGTCTCATAAAAGATATCACCTCTCCATGCAAGACCTGCCTTTTCTGTATCCTTGGGCAGTTGCAGATACAGCAGTAATAGTGGGGATCTGTTGGATATGCTGTTCTTGTGAACCACATCTGTATGTCTTCTTTCGTAGAATAGCTGGAATTTATTATGGTGAGAAAATGACTTTGTCATAATGTACCTTCTCCTGATACTTTGTGGGATGCTTTCCTAACCCTGTTAAGGATTCATGCAATAGCATTGTTCCATGGATATATATTACAGCTTTTAACATACTGAAATGATAGTTTAAAATTAACATACAAAACCCAAAAATGAGTTGGGAAACATGACCTCACATGAATGTGAGGGTGGGAGAGCCTGGGCTAGTGTTCTATCTCTTGTAGTGTAGCCCCAAGAGCAATGCTTTAGCAGCATAAAAATGGCCACTCCTTTTCATCTTTTGCTTCTGCTCCAGCTGAGTGTTTACGAGGTAGAGTTTGAGTGATTGCTGCAGTGGGAAACATAGATTGGCTGTGATTAAGATGCACACAAATGTTTAGTATAAATATTTAGCAACAGGCAAAACCAGGAGTTAAATGGTGCTAATTGGGATTGCTAAGACAAAATTTACAGATGGCCATTTTCAAACAGTGGCCTGTTATCTTTTTTTTTTCCTACTACTGTATTTTGACAGGGCTTTCCTTTCCTTCCACCTAAGATTTTTTTTTTTGTGCCCTCACGTTAGAGGAAATTCACACAAAAGGCTGATTGCACCTATCTGAAGATGAGGAGAAAAACATTAGGGGAGATATAGGGTCGCATCTCAGAGTGAGTCTGCTGCTGGGAGGTGAGAAGTGGAAGGGACTGATAACTGCTTTTTAAAAACTGCTTTTTATTGCTTCAGTTTAATTTTACCATTCAGACAAAAGAAGCAACAATGGTAGTTCAAACAGCCGCTTCCCTTGGGTCTAGGTAAAGATGCTTGCAAAAGCTTACTGCTCATCTGAAAGCAGATGTCCAAGGCTCATCTGAAAATTTGTGCCTAGACAAACTTACAATATCCTTGGGCTTCACAAGCTGTCAACTTTGCTAACACGCTTAGAAACAGTGCAGCAAGTTTTGTGTCAGAAATAATAATGAAAAGATACCTTCCTTGACTGTCAAAAATTACACAGACATTAGCTTCTGTGTGTGAGTGTACGTCGTTTTAATGTTATGGCTGCATAAAGAAGCATTTCTGTGTGAAGGCCCAATTCAGCAGTATGCTTTTCATTCTCTAGAGTTAGCTGGATTTGCATAGGACACAGGGACATCTAGGATTTCTTTAGGTCATATAAAGATGGGGAAATGCCATAGAATGGCTTGGGGTGGAAGGGACCCTAAAGATCATCTAGCTCCAAACCTGCTGTTGTGTGCACGGACACCTTTTACTAGACAAGATTGCCCAAAACCCCATCCAACCACATCTTGAACGCTTTCAGGGATGGGACATCCACAGCTTCTCTGGGCAACCTATGTCAAGGCCTCACCACCCTCACAGGGAAGAATTTCATCCCAGTATCTAATCTAAACTTGCTGTCAGTTTGAAGCCAGTCTCCCTTGTCCTATCACCACATGCCCTTGCAAAAAGCTCTTCTCTGGCTTTATTGTGGGCCCCCTTTATTGAAAGGGGGGGTTACATCAGTTAAACACCTGTTTCGCACAACTTTTAATGACGTTCTTCTTTTTAAGGATCTTCTGGATGTTATATGGAAGGTGAGGCCTAACATGGTAACCTGAATATGGACACATGTTCTTAAACTTCTAGTCTGTAAAGTTTAGGAAAATAAAAAAATGAGTGGGGAAAAAACCCAAACTGTGCAATATTTGACAGGAAGCCAGTGTAACTCTGTTGAAACTGGAGTGGCATGCCTGAGTCAGTGAAGTATGAGCTAAGAATCTGGCAGAAGCCTTTAGCACAAAAGGTTGAGAGAGTCTCTGAGGAAGCCTGTACGCTGCTAAATGTGGCATGTTTGAACATGAGACTGACATCATTGTGAGTTCATAGTAGTGAAAGAAGAAAGTATCAGCCACAAATTAGACTGACCTAATTTTTAAGTCACTTATAGAATCTTAATAGCCCAATGTCTTGCTTGTGCAAGCTGTTTATTTCTATCCCAACCTCTGACTACTTAATTGAAACTACAAGTTAACCCTCTAAACTGTAAAAGATATTGTTGTGGAAGGTGTGTGTGTGCTTGAGTGGTGCTACAGACTTTCTTCCTTGGCTCCTTTTCCATTCTGACCTCAGTTTTCACATAAAGGAGGTGATTAAGGACCACCCATTGTATACCTTTATCCTTCAGGATCAGTTTTTGAGGTAAGAACCTCAGGATTGTGTACCAAAACCTAACTCATTCCCTTTGGCTGCTCAGATGTAGCCTGGAAGTCTGTCTGAAAATTATTAGAACACATGCCAGTGGTATCAGCAGGAGATTTATGTAGAATGAATAAGTTATTATTAAACTTATCAGTATTATTTATTGATGTATCTATGATCATTGACTGATGCTTCTTCCATTGCTGAATACTTAAGAAATACAAGGATCTTGCAGTTTGCAGATGATATACTACTTTCCAAGTATTTTAGTTGGCTCTGCATGCCCTGAAGTTGATCCATTCTGTTGATGTATTAGTTCAGTTATTGCAGAAATATATTGAACTCTTTTAGCTTGGGATTACTTTGACAACAGTCAATGCCTTTTTGGTTGCTTTTTGAAGGACTGTTTCAAACAAAACACCTCTACAAATGCTGGAGAAATTTAAGATCTTGTTTATGGATTTGTAAAGAGCTGTGTGAACATGTAAACACACATCTATGGGATAATACCAATATGTTTTAAGGGAGTATGTTTTGTTCCTCTTTGCTATTCAAAATTCTGGTAGAAGCCCAGAGAGGTTACTACTTGTCACTACTTGTTGCTACTTGTTGACTGTTGTCTTTGACTAAGGTGCTTATCAGATAACACCATAATTTACTCCCTTGGTTTGGTATTGCACGTTTTTTCCCTTCCAAAAATTTTAAAAATCCCGCTCCCTTTTAATTCTTATCCATTAGATAAAATGGTGGTCACACTTTGTCAGTTGTTCGTAAGGGGGTTTGATGTAGTTTGTGGTTATGTCGCTCTTCTTCCCCTACTTGAGGACAATGTACCTGAAGGGAAGCTACAAGAGAGCTGGAGAGAGACATTTTACAAGGGCATGTAATGATAGGACAGGGGGGAATGGCTTCATACTAAAAGAAGGCAGGGTGAGATTAGATATTAGGAAGAAATTCTTTACTGTGAGAGCGGTGAGACGCTGGAACGGGTTGCCCAGAGAAGCTGTGGATGCCTGAAGTATGCAAGGCCAGGTTGGACGGGTTTTGGAGGAGCCTGGTGTAGTGGAAGGTGTCCTTTCCAACTCAAGCCATTCTGTAATTCTGCTTCAGTGATAATGTTTATAGTGGTGGGGAACATAAGTCATCCTCTGCTCTCCTTCCATTGTGAAGATATATGTGGCTTCTCTTTTCAGCCATGTGGTTACCATGTTATAAATGTGGCTTTGGCACTGCTGTAGGTCTTGCATAACATGATTCAAATTCATAGAAACACTTGAGATCCATTGAAAAAGATATACCAGAGCATGTTACCTGGATCATAGCTCAGTGAGTACCATGACTTGCCTTTGTTCCCGACTGAAGCCCTGTTGGTACCGTCTGGTCAATATTTGAAAGCAATTTTAATAAGCAGGCCATCATAATTACCTTTGTGAGTACAAATTAGGTATGAAAATATGTTCTGCTCCCATACTGTGAGCTGTTGGTAGTCTTCCAGCCTGGTGAGAGTTTTCAGTCCCAATCATCTGGATGCAGGAGTTGTTAATTTGTTTTCTATACTGCATCTGCAATTCAGCACTCACTCTATATCATAGCCTGAACCCCCTACTCTGCACAGCCCAGAATGGGAGACTTCTTAGCAGGATTACTGCAACTGTTTAATTTCTGGGAACGCAAACTTGATTTATTCTGCGATGTTAATTGGGAGCCATTGTTGTACAGCATATACCTCCATGTTTCCTTCTCTACTCCCAGTTCAAGATAGCTAGCCTATTGTGTTTGTGGACTCTGTTTTCCACCATCTATTCTGTTTCCTTGCCATGTAGATGTATTTAAGGAAAAATCCAATTAAAATTAATTGCTTTACTGAGTAGGACTGAGCCTCCATATGTGTAATGTCAATGTTTTATATGCCCCAGCATTCCTTCTGAAGATGCTTCTGCATGCTTTTATCACTATGGGGCATACACTGGTGACAATATTAATTTTGTTTAGAGCATGCAGAGGGCTTTTAAAATGAGTTTGATAACACTTATTAGTTGGGGTTTTTTAACTTCTAGGTATTTATCTGTACAGCTGACAGGACATGCATGCAGCGCAGTGCAGCACTGTAGTTTCAAACACAAGCAGGAAGAAACAAAGTATTAATGTTGACAGTTTGAAAAAAAAAAAATTCCTTCCAAACTTTCTCATGCCCTGATGTGAAGGGGTTGAACGTGCATGTTGCCTTCCGGGAGAACTGGTGTCATTTCCTCAAATGGGTGAAAGACCAGAATATTTTAACCCATGTCATACTGTACCACGGAACAGTTTACAAAATCTCTGTTCTTAAAAGAGGTTGACTCACTTTAGTAATTCAGTTTAATTTAAGAGAAGGGTTAATAAAAAGTCTGCTACAAGAAATTCATCCCTGCCTTGCCCAGAAGCTATTCTGATTTACTTGCCTGATAAAATTACCATCATTATCCTCTGCTTTTAGTCCATTCGAAGACTTCGGATCCACCTTCTGTTTTCATCATACAGTGACCATGAAGCAGATCAGAGTTGCTTTTACTTCCTTTTTGTCTCCTTATTTTCAGGGCCATATTATTTGAATGTCTCCCCCTTAAAATCTCTCATTAGGCAAAAGGCCTTATACTTAGAGGCTGACCATTATCTGAAGGCTTTGAGGGCTCATTTCTTTCATGGTAAACCTTTCAAAGAAGTAGCATGGACTGTTGTAACAGCTGTGCTTGATGTTTATTTAGCAGCTACTCTTCAGAGCACTCTTCTTTTTAATCTGTTTCTCAGCAAAAGGATGACCATGTAAAATACAAAAGTCACTGTATTGGTCTGCAGAGCTGCAGAACACAGTTGATTCAGAATGTGCAGGTTGTGTAGTAGATGGGGAACCTTGGTGTCATGAACAGTGCTGCTGTAAAGCACCCTTGTTATACAAAGAGTATATAGGCTGGAATTTCAACAGCTTGAGGATTTATTAATTAGTTCAACACTTCAAGGTTTTCCCTGTTTTTACTTTGTGCCTTTGAAAGTTACAGTATAGTTGCTGTTAGGGTGGCAGGTGTGGACTTTGCCAATTGGTCACAATTACATGATGAATCTTTACCATTTCATGTACAGGACCAAAGTGCCACACGTGGTGTGTTTTGTGAGGATAAGCAACTGTCCTTCAGTTTCAGTTTGGTTTGTGAATTCGTATGTTATGTGCTGTGGCTTTAGATTGAGTCTTTTCACACTTGGATTACATAGATAAATTAAATGACGTTTTAATTATTGGTAAACTTCATCACTTTTATGCTAGATACTTCAGACAAGATTAGATTTTTAGGAAAGGACAGCATTAAATTTTTAAGAAAGAAGAGGTAGGTAGGTACTGAGATCCTTAGAAAGATGCTGTCATGCTTGACTGTTTAGTCTCTCTCTGGCTTCCAGCTTGCCTGATGCACCCACCCCACTCTGTAGTTGTGGGAGGAACACTGTGTGACCCAGCTGATTGGGTTTGTTTAGCTGCAGTTTAGGGAAGGCCCTGAGCAACAGAGGGGGAAAAAGGCTGCCTTTTCTAATTCTGAGAAAATAGAAAAAGGTATTTAAATAAGATCTGCAGGACTTCTTATTTGCCAGACGTATAAAGGTGAGTTTATATCCTTTTGTAATTCACCCTAATTGAAAGGATAAATATTTCTTTTTCTAAAGTTAGCAGAAAAGTCCTGGCCTCTTAATGATGAAAGATGTTTTTAAAAGTTTCCCCTAAGCACAAATAGCTGAATTTTCCACTTTAAATTTGGGTGGCTCATTCATATTTCACTTAATGGTAATATGGTATCCTTTCTCTCCCTTACTTGCCGCACCACCAAGGCTAAAAATGGGGGGGGAGGAATATAAAATGTTTCTGAAAATTACAGGAAATGTCTGTTCCTTAAATATTTTTGTCAGGGAATTTCCAAATGTGCTTAATGCTTATGGCTGAACTTGCAGCAGCTCAGTCTTCAGTCATGAGGGGATCCTGTTCTTAAAATGTGACACCTCCTTCCACTAAACTATGTTGAAATTAAGTATGTGCTTTGTTTCTCATCTGCTCTTCAGCAGGAATAATTGTGCCCAGTGGTGAAATGAGGGCTCTTGATTTACCTGAGATGGTAACTAGTTTATTTTTGAGGACTTTGGAGAGGCATGGATGGCACAGAAAGGCAAGTACTAGTGAATATGAAGACGACCTGGTAGTTGTCAGAGGGACTTCAGAAACTGCACATGAAGCACTAAGGAACGAAAAGGGAAATGCTTTTGTCTCAGTAGTTTGTTTCCTTGAACTGTCACAGGGTGGTCTCAGATCATAGGGTCTTGTCTCTAGGCAGAGCCTAGTCAGTGTTAAGCATTAGTTTACTTTTAGTTTCTGGGATGAGATTAGAAAAGGGGATGGCAATAAATATGATGCGTAGGATGAGCTTTCTCTTTGTTCTCAATTGTCTTCAGCAAGGCTTTTGCCACTGGATTACAGGAACGCTGCAGAGCCTCTTCTTGGGGCTGAGAAGGGAATTGGATATCCAGAGCAGGCAGGGGGGAGTAAAGGACCTGGCACAATGTTCAACAGATCTTCTCATCTACCTCTCTGCCCTCCTACTCTCAAATACTTATGCCTATGTGCTAATGATGGGCAAGTGAGAGGATCTCCAGCTTGGGTCCTTTCAGGGAAAAACATGTGCATCCCAGTCAAGGTATTAGTCCCAGTGAGCAAAGTATGTTCTGGGTAGCACACTCTGTATCTTTCTGAAGGGCTCTCGCCCCATGTTCTACTGCTGGCATTTGCAGGGTTTCTAGAGCAGTTGCCTAAAGACAGAGGTTATTGTAGCTTTTTTCCTTGCGATGTGGGTTTTCAGTCTATCACTCACTGCCCTGTTGTGCTCAGCCCTCTGCTGCGGTGGCTTTTCACGGTTGTTGTGTCATTTACCTCAGGGTTTGGAGCCACTCCTGGATTTCACAGTAAGGCAATGCTTGGCAATAATTTATTGTCATGGTTTAGGTTACAGTGATTAAGCAAAGCTGTCATGTCTTGATAGCAATGATTTGAATCCTATTTTAAGATGCCCAGGAAACAGTTTTGAATTGACACTGATGTGTTTATTTTTGCTTACTTGTGTAGAAGTTGTAATTTAATTTGTTCATATCAGAACAGCAGGTGCTTTGTGTAGGCATTGTATGGGTATGACTATATGTAATGATTGGTGATGCCAGTGTTACTAGTGCAGATGCAGTGTTGGCTTTTTTTTTTTACTGTGTGGGGAGGTGGGATTAATTACTCAAGATGTTCTGTTTCATTAGTCTTTGTTCATGCAAACTATAGCTGTATTCAGACTTACTTATGGCCATCTTTCATATTAATAAATGATCTAAAAGTCTAAATGATTAGAACAGTCAACAGGAAAGGGAGGAGAGCTTAAGTATTTAGCTAAAGCAGGGGGCTGTCAGTTTGTCTTGTTTAAATAGGTCCCAAGGAAGAATCCCAAACTCTGATAGCTCCAGAAATGGAGAGAATTAAAAGAAAAACCTGTACTTAATAAAAATGTTGTTTCTCCCCTGCCCAATGAAGATGTTCCTGTTGAAATAGGATTTCAATTGCAGTAACTGGAGGTGACATTGTTAAGTTTATTGCTTTCAAGCCATGCTTTCGAAGTACTTATTGCATTAGGGTAACACGGTTATTTAAAAAGATTCTTCACTTGCCTTATGTTCTTGACATGCTCTTTATCCAGTCACCATATATGATTGGTTTGAGTTCTTTTCAAGGGTCTTCTGAAACAAACTTCTCTTGTATGAAAATGAAGGCTGAGACAACCTTCATTTAGAACTAAGCATTTAGAAGATAAGTATACCCAAACCGAAAGTTGCATATTAAAGATAAAGTATTTTTAACAGCATGTGTTTTAGGGTTCTGTAGTTCTCAGCTGCTTTATTTTCCTGTTATTACTTGGACTTTAAATCAGCAATTTATCCATCAAAACAAACTGTCTAGTTCACGAACAAACTGTCTAGCTTACAAAGGAGCTAGAGCCAATTACCACTAGAGCCAGTGGAAAAGTTTTCATTGAGTTCACTGGGTTTGGTATCTGGCAACCTTTGATATGATTAAAAGAGAATCAAAGCTTGTGACAGGACATGTTAAAGAGAAACTTTTAAAAATGCTGTTTAAAAAAATATCGTTTTCCTTCTGAAAAAAGAATGGACACGACTATCAAGTTTCCTTTTTTTTTTTTCCTCCTTGCAAAATGGCATCATCTTTTGATACCTTCCTGAGGCCAGTACATAATGACTGCTCTTTGAAGGGGAGCACACTTGCCAACCAGGTTGCAAATATAGGGGGTTTTAGTACATTTAATTAAGGCTTGATAAAGGTTTTTTTCCAATTTTTTTTGTAGTTGAGAGCAATATGCATTTCACATATGGATATGTGCTATGTGAAGGAAGCACTATGTGTTTCCTTTTATCTGGACAAGCTTAAAAGCACTGTTTCAATAGCACTAGAGTCAGAACAAATGGAAAATCACATGTTGTCAACCTCATGTCTGTTTATGTGAAACCTGGTGTTTTTCTTGTATTGCCACATGAAACTCACGAAATAGCTTTCAGTTTCCTTTTTTGGGTTGTTAAGGTGGATTTTGTACTTTTTTCAGAATTTGATTTGCTTAAGATTTTGTATGTGTAGATTTGTGTAATATATCTGAGTGAAACATCTCCTGACCTGGGATTTTCCATTGCCGAACACAGCTGATCTGTTGGTGTAACAGGATTTTTAATAATGACTATCTGTAAGTCAGTTTGAATTCATTACTTCTCTTGCAATTAAGATAACAAACATTTCAAGCAGAAACAGCAAGTTAATACTATGAGTAAATTGTAAGTTAAAATGTTATGGATGAAGCCCCATGGTGGCTCCTTTCCGAGGAGTGTTCCTACAGGGACTTGTTCCATCAGAGTGTATTTTGGGAGACTCTGAAGAGCCTGAGGGCAGCTGTGAGGCAGTAATACGAAGAGGTGGTCAAGCAGGTCAGGTGTTTTTACTGCTCTGCTTCTGCCACTGCTGTTTCAGCTGATGTTGTTCAGATGTTGTCAGGATCTGATTTTACAGAAGTATAGTTTGTTTCAGATATTATTCAGCACATGTGCTAAAAGTGTAGCACACCTTATGTAACTGTCACACATTAAAATGTTTAAATAACTGATTTTACAACTTCTTACTAAGTGGTGAAGTGCTGAAATGCTTATAAACAGTTTTGCTGTTGAAAGAAACACCATGATTAAGGTCAGTATCTCTTAATTATGTTCTAACAGTCTTGGGAAGAAGCAGAGCTAGTGGCAGCAGAAGTCTGCAATTAAGGCAGAGTATGTTGCCTGAAATACAAGATAATTGTCCAGGCAAGAATCTATTGGAATAGATTCTCTAGAAGAGACTGTAGTTGCCAATTCTCTCTCTAGGTGTTTGGCATTTATAGCAGAGAAGAGAAGTCCTCAGGAATGTATTTATTATATGGTATGGCCCACTGTACAGTTAACCTCAGAGTTGAATGTTTTTTGTTTTTTTTCATCTTCCCCTTCTTACAGGCTTTTAGTCTGGTGCAAAGCTGACAGGTGGGAGCAAAGGTAAAGAATGATTTATTGCAGCAGCAGGCAGAGAGTATCTTTTGTCTGAATTGTGAAATGGCTGCTCCATAATCATGTCCTGATGAATCAGATGTGAGGGGCTGCTTTGTGGAACGAACCCTTTGTAACTGCCGTTACATCAGCTGGAAGCAGGAGAAGACATTCAGTTGAAGAGTTCTTTCCGAAAATGGATTTAACTTTTCTTTTGCCAGTCACTACCAGCATGACTTCATACATTTCTAGTACAATGGTGTGGCTAAGCCTTTGAGTACACAGCTATTACATCATTGCAGCAAATTAGAGAGGGAGGTGCTGAAAGAGGCCTTATTGTTGTCATGGCTGATGAGATGATCAGGACTCAACTCATTGTCGCTGAGAAGCTGGTGGCTTTGCTGGAGAGCGGTACAGAAAAATTGCTACTGATGGATAGCCGCCCCTTTGTGGAATACAATACATCCCACATCTTGGATGCCATCAACATCAACTGTTCCAAGCTTATGAAGCGGAGGCTGCAGCAGGACAAAGTTTTGATTACAGAGCTCATTCAACATTCAGCAAAACACAAGGTAGGAGTAATTTTCCTCTTGTATTTGTTTAAAGGAGTGGCTGGAAAGCAACTTGTAATAATTTTTCCTTAGGTATTCATAAAAAACCAAACCAAAAACAAAACAAACAAACAAACAAAAAACCCACAAAACCCCCAAAAACAAACAAGATTAAGGGACTGAGTTTAGCTGAGATCCTACCTAACCGAAGAGGGCATTGGTTACTATTACGTTTATTGTTGGGATTTGTTGTAGCGTGCTCTTCCCTAAGTGACACAGTAATTGGGAGGGATTTAGAAATTACTCAGAATATTCTCAGGCTTCTTACATGTCTTGTAAAGCATAGTCCCTCAAATGAATGTAATTAAGGCAGAAAACATTAAACATTCTCCTCCTAAACTTCGAAGGATTCTTTGGGATCTGTGGTGGTGGGGATTGCTTAGCAAGCAGTCATATGGTTTGCAAAGAAACTGCATCTCTCTCAATCCTGGCTCCTGCTTGCTGTTAAAAATGCTTTTCATGGGAGCAGTTTGATGGGGTTTAGTGGTTTGATTTGTTTATTTGTTTTTGGAGGGGAGGGATGTGTTTTTTTCCGGATAGTGTTATCAGAGAAGAGAAAATAGCTAAGCTGTTTCAAATTAATGCGGGGGGGTGGGGGATTGGTTTTTTTTCTTGTCCATTGGTATTTGTTTCATGTGCTTTGGATACAAAAATAATCTGCTATGTTCTTGCTTTGACATGTTAAACATGAAGATGATGATGATGTTAGTTTTGGGGTTTTTTATATATAAAGTTGTACAGGTAACCAAAATGCGTGTGGCTTAGAGGCAGTTTAAGGTCTCTTTACTGTTTATGTACAAAACCTCCAGAAGCATAAACTGAGATAGGACCTTCTGAAAAGCTTAGCTTTTAAACAAATCAACCAACCTAGCTAAAGGCAGAGCATTTCACAAGTGACATAAAATTAGCTAACGATAGAAATTTGCGGAGCGTGCTTCATCTTGCAGCAAATAATCAATTTACAAACCCTCCAAGAAATTGAATCTGATAGGCATATGAAGTATAAAATAAAACTGGTTTGTGTACAGCTGCATAAGAAATCTGTATATCTGAACTACTGTGTGGCAAATACATGGGAACCCTGATGGAGGTGATAATGTGTTGCTTTTAACCATCTTTCTCCCTTTTTACTCTAAGTTACTTGTGTTTCAGATTGAAATTGATTGCAAGCAGGAAGTGGTGGTGTATGACCAAAGCTCTAAAGATGTGACCTCTCTCTCATCTGACTGCTTTCTTACTGTGCTCCTGGGCAAACTGGAGAAGAATTTCAGCTCTGTATATCTGCTTTCAGGTAAGATGTACCGAAAGAAACCCCTTGCAGGTAAGATGTACCGAAAGAAACCTCTGAAACACTTGTATAAGGAGAAGAAAGAAAAAGCTGTTGGTATAGCAGATGTGTACAGTTTTGTAAGTGCTGATATAAACCTCAGTTATAGCATAGACCTTTCTGTAGTTCTTTATGCACACTCATAATACATATAGTGCCTAGAAATTGCATCTTACAGGAGATATACAACACCATTAGTCAATGTAAGTGGAAATGGATCGATGCGGGGGTTTTTAGGTGTATATGTCTTCTACTTTAGGGTAAAAAAATGTCATGGGTTTTACCAGGGATCAACTTCTTTTTTTTTCCTGAACTCGCCCCTCTACACAGTTACTGTAAGTTGAGAGAGGTTTCATACAGACAAAACAGAGGCTTGACGTAAGGGGTATAATACTAAGATTTATTACTAGCAAGATAAATCTAAGAAATAACATATACTACTACAGTACTAATTAAACTAGCTTATCTTACGAAAAAAGAATGTCAAGTTGTTATTTACAAGTTTGGTGGCTTGTCTCGAGGTTTCAGTCTTTATTTTCCCCTGCCTCGGGAAAGCAAGGGAGAGGGAAAGGTCCCTCTTCCGTGAAGTTGGACACTTGGCCGGGTGCCAAGTCAAACAAAGCATTTCTCTTGCCTTTTTTTTCAGTCCAAGAGAAAGGTGTCTTCTTTTGGTAAAAACATCATAAGTATTTACAAAAGCATTTCTTCCCCTTTTTGTATCAGTCTAAAGGGAAAGAAAGGTTCTTCCTTTTAAAACAATTAATGTAGCATTTGTAAAGTGTCTTTTCTCTTACCTTGAGGACGACAGGTTCAGTGTGTCGTAGCTGGAGATTCCTTTCATTCTCTCTCTCAACTGGCTCTGCTGAATGATGACTTCAGAGTTGGGTCTGCCCCCCGTCCTTTTGGGACAGGACCAGAGGCTAGGAAGATACAACTGGGCTCCTGAGGTCTTCTATGGCTTGTAAAGGATGCTTACTCTATTATGATCTGTACCACAGTTATAGGGGATAATGGCTTTGAGTCCTTCCTCTGCTGCGTGGGGGTCCCATTCCCACCGAAGATAGTCTTAAATAGACCTCTCCTTGCAGGTGCACCCAGGACAGCAGCTCTTCCATTCTCTGCTGTTCTTTTTTTGCGTCACAAGTGAGCTGCACCAGCAGGGATCTCTCACTGGGACTGAGAGTCCCACCAGAATAACTTGCTCCAGCATAAGTTTCTCCATAGGGCACAGGTCTCTAACAGGGCTCTGTTTCAACTCAGACCTCTCACAAAGGGTCACAGCCTCCGTAGGCATTCATCTGTTCTGGGACAAATTCTCTCATTTACTGCTGGGGGTCTCTCTGCACCCCAGTTATCTTCTAAAGGTATCAGGGGTTTGCAACTTTCAGTCTTTCCCCTGCTGTAGGAAGAGGGGGGGGGAACTCGCCCCTTATCTCAGCTCTTCTCCTGCTAGAACTGACCTTGGAGGAGGTTCCGTTATCTCAACTCCTCTCTGCTCTCTGCCGGGGCTGGAATCTTCCTGCTGCCGAGTTGCAGCTGGGCAGCTTCTGTCTGGAGTTTGTTTCTCCACTGTTACCCGTCCCAGCTGGAGAGACTTCAATGCCATGCCTGTCCCTGGCCCAAGGCTGGGGAAGAGGAGGCCTGGCCCCCCACTTCAGGGGGCCTGCTGCTTCCCTCCTACATGGCTGCTTCTAATTTCTTCTGCGACACCACCTTCTCTTCTGTTTTCTTAAATATGTCATTAGCAGAGGCGTTACTAAAACTTTTGATTGGCTTTTTCTCCGGAAATCTACCTGGGCCTGACCATTTCAGCCCAGGGGGGCTGGTAAAACCCACGACAAAAAATAGGAAAAGAAATGTCCTTCCCTGTTTTTTTAAGTATTGTACATGCTAGGAAGAAAACCTTTCCTTACTGAATTACTACTACAATAAGAACTCTCCCAGAGTTATGGAGATTAGTTTGTGTGACTTTTTAAACTTCAACTTCTGAAGTGGTAACACTTTATTTAGGTCTTCTCCCTCACTCCTTTTTTTTTTTTTTTTTNTTGTTTTTTTTTTTTTTTTTTTAATTTTTTTTAAATCCCAGGTCAAAGCATCTGTAGAAATTCAACTCCTTATAATATCAGATTTGTTGGTCTTAACATGTGCTTGTGCCATTATTTCTCTCATGGAACAATAGACCCAGTTCCAGAGCCTTGTTCCCAAGAAGGAACAAGGAGGGGCATGAGATAGATCCAAAGCTGAAAGAAGAGGGAATGATGAGTATAAGTAGCAAATCCATTGCAGTGACTTGATCAGTGATCTAATGAAGTGTATACATAGTCTCTGAGAAACGCTGAAACTACATAGACTGAATAATTATGAGAGAAAGCGAAATAACTCCAGAGAGATGCTTCCTCTTAGCAAGATGGTTGCACTGCAGTTTGTAGTTATCACTTCAGATGAAAGTGATAGGGGAGAGCTTGTGGTACTGAGAGAACTTTTCCCAATCTTTTTTAAAAGTGATTACAGAGAAAATGAACAATATCTGCACTTGGACAGGTGTGTTTGGTACTCATGTGAGGCTGTACTTACAGTAAACTAAGTAGGGGTTTACATTGGTTAGGTTTGGTGCTTCTATTTTATGTACTGACTAGGTAAGAATTACACCTGTGGGTGGTGGACTACAGCATTATATTAAATAACTCTCCTTTCATATGAGCCACCAAATAATTGTGTGGTATCTAGGCACAGTAAATGCTTAATGTAAGAGTGCTGAATTAAGTGGTTAATACTCCCTTAAATTGAAAACTGTTGTTTAAAAAATAAACCCAGTGTAGAAGCAGTTCATCTCTTAAGAAATCCTTTTATTGTTTGAATACACAACCCTGCTCATTTGTCCTGAAGGTTTCTTTAATGATCAGAAGCAAATTACAGCTCCATTCCGCAATCAGACTATTCACAACATAATTTCCATGATAGAAAGAGAAACAGCTGTCTAATAACTGAGAATTAGACCTCATGGCAGGGAAGAGTTGGAAGGCATCCTTAGCAAGGCCAAGCAGAGGACAGTATCATGAAACTTCCCTTCCTTATGTTGTCCCTCCCTTGCATGAGACAAGGCTTTGATCTTCTTTTTCCTCTACTGGACTCCCTGAAGGAAGTGCTCGTTGTGTCTCTACTCTCAGACTTGCTTGTGGCTCTTGCAGGAATGGACAGGACCAGGAAAAGAGTGCTCTCCACCTCCCCAGTGCATAGTCTGGGCAAATATTAGTTACATGTATCATAATGATACTATGAGAAATTGGTTTGTTTTCATTACCAGCACATGGTAGTTGTCTGTTCAAGATGAAAATGCTTCTTAAACCACAAGCAAGACAGTAGTGCACATTAGCTGCGGTGAACTTAGCCACATACAGATGGTAAGGATTAGTTTGATTGTTAGAGAGAAAAAGGGAATCTAATGCATCAAAATATTCCTTATAAAAAGGAGGATTTGTATTTTAGCATGTAAAAGGATTTTCTCTTGGAAAAGATTAGGTTTGAGAATTTCACCTTATATTTGTTTGCATAGCTAGGATGGAGCTATTTTTGAATGCAGAAACAACTGCTGGCTTTAAAACTAGTGGTAGAGGAGTATAAGAGCAAAAGGGAAATGTAAGGAAGTTATTTACTAATGTTCTGTTACAGGTAAGTGCTTATTTCAAGTGCTTATTTTTTACATCTATTAAAAATCTAACTATTTAATACATGAAGTACAAGAAACCTTCTGGGATGTGGGGTGAAGGAGAATGAGCTAGATTCAGTCTTGTGGAAAGTTCCTTAGTTTACTGATATGTGGCTCTAGGAAACTAGATAAAATATGTTGTCTCAGCAAGTTGATGATGAACTCACATAAATGTTTATGGCCCATAATGAAAGTAGAGGTCAGTGCACCACGTAAAAAGAAGAACCTTTGGACTTTAGTTTTCCCTATGCCACTAAATCTGGTTTATTTCAAATGGTGACCTTAAATAAACATTTTGGGTAAGAAAATATTTTTTGTTGGGATAGAATAAGGAGCAACTAACAAATATCTGAAATTCCTCCATCTGTTCTTCTTGCCACCCCCCATTACTGAGCAGTCAGTGAAGTGTTTCTTTATTTAGATTGTGCATAAAGGTATATTCTACCCTGGAGATTGTTTTTCATTGAAGTAAATATTGTAGAGACCTCAAAGGAACCCTTACCAATTAGTTTAAGCTGTTGGTATAACCTCATAAAAATATTTATAATCTGGTGAGGAATGTTTTCAGGAATTTAAATATCCGTTTTGGTTCTTGATTTTAACAATATGCAAAATACTGGAATGTGGGTACTGAAGACTCAATCCCACTACCATCATGGCATCTACTCATCTGAGTTAAATAAGATGGGATGTCACTTGATTCCTTGTCTTTCCATATGTTAAGAATTGGATTTACTTGCATGGAGTCCTTTTCCTAGCTAAAAGTGTTTTCATGATTTTTCTGCTTGCTCTGCAGAAACAGTTGAGAGACTGATTCTTTCTTGAATGATCATTGTTAAGGCATTAAACAGCAAGGGTCTTGCTTAAATTCTATTCCACTGTGTAAGTGGAAATCATTCACATTCTGCTTTCCTTAAAAACATGCTCTTCCCTACTTTTAATCTGGCTTAGTCCTACTCACACAAGCACAAATGTCTTCGTGATGGTTACCTTTCAAATGTTGCTGGTGAACAAGATGAAACACAGCTGTTTATTTTGTGTTAATTTTTTTCAACTTTTTTTTTTTAATACAGAAGGCTTTCTGAAACAAACAGAAATGCCTATTTTTTTGAATTTACAAACTGTCATTAAAAATTGTGATAGCCTAACACTGAAACACTGTACTGACTCTGGACCAAAGGAAAGAATACTCAAGTGGATGTAGAGCAATGGTAAATGTGCAGGAAGGCCTAGCTAAACTTCAAAGTACTGTAATGCAGGATCATGCAAACAGTTTTACTGAATTCTCTTAAGAATTTTTCAGTGCTGCAAGACCAGAGCATATTTTGCCAGTGAACAATAAAGGACTTATTTTTCTGTCAGTCACTAAATTGCCACTTAGATGCACCACGGTACCCAATACCACTGAGAACAATTAATATGGAAAACTTAAATAATGTACCAGTTTATAAAGTGTATGGGCAGAAGGGCAGTTAAGATACTGGAAGCCTTTTGTGAGCTTCTAAAATTGCCTTTATAGTTTTACAGCCTTCCTCTCCAGTGCCTGTAGCCTGAGGTGTGTATTTGTATGTTGATTGTATTCTATTGGAGCCATGCCTCTCATTAAATAGGATCCACCTGATCTAGATATAATCAGGGCTGTGTGTACTTAAATCTCTCTGTAGAAAACTTGCTTCATGGTTGGAGATGGAGCTGCTATCCTTCAGTTAGAAGACAGGTATCTTGAAAAGGGATCCATGAAATTCTGCATGCTACTTACTACACAGGTTATCTGTGTAATTCAGAGAACTACCAGTAGAGAATTACAGATTTTCTAGGTGCCCAGGAGAAAGCCCTGCACCTGACTTTTAGAACCATTGAGCCAGGGAGCTGTATGCCTCTCTCTGAAAACCATGGTTGGACTGTCAGTCCTGTCACCATGTGAATCGAGGCCCAATTGGGATATTGCCTGCTAATCTCTTCCTACCTTTCTGCCTATGAAAAGTATCAACCATAATGTGATTCAGTGGATTCTCCTTTCACAAGAGCTCTCTGATAAAATCCTGCAGAGCACAAAGCTACTTTAATAAGGAGAAATAAATAAATTATTACTTTTCTATTCAGTGACAAATGATGGTACTCAGCACTGGTGAGGCCACACCTGGAGTGCTGTGTCCAGTTCTGGGCCCCTCAGTTCAGGAAGGACATTGAGGGGCTGGAGCAGGTCCAGAGAAGAGCAACCAAGCTGGTGAAGGGACTTGAAGACAAGCCCTACAAGGAGAGGCTTAGGGAGTTGGGGTTGTCTAGCCTGGAGAAGAGAGGGCTCAGGGGAGACCTCATCACTCTCTACAATTCCCTGAAAGGAGGCTGTAGCCAAGTGAAGGTTGGTCTCTTCTCCAGGCAACCAGCAGTAGGACAAGAGGGCGCAGTCTCAAGCTCTGCCAGGGGAGGTTTAGGTTAGATATCAGGAGGAAGTTCTTTACAGAGAGGGTAATCAGGCTGCCCAGGGAGGTGGTGGATTCTCTGTCCCTGGAGGTGTTCAAGAACAGACTGGATGTGGCACTTAGTGCCATAGTCTAGCAACTGTAGTGGTAGTGGATCAGGGGTTGGACTTGATGATCTCAGAGGTCCTTTCCAACCCATCTGATTCTATGAGTCTATGATTCTATGGTGACATGCAGTGGACAGTCAATGATGTCCTAAGCAGAATATGTAAATAAAGAGCAAACAGAATGAGTTCAGTGAGGTTGGACATAGATCCTGGAAAGAAAATAGTGAGTTATTACCCAGGGACTGTGGCAAAAGGTCTGCTTTTGCTAAAACTTCCCAAATCATTGTTTCCTCCTTACCTATCCCTTGCCTAACAGAGTGTGTACAAAATAAAAGACTCACATGAAGGATATAAGGAGAAGGAAGCAAGTCAGGAACTCTCTTGCAGTCTTCTTTATCCTGGCTTTCTTTTAGAAATATTTGAAATTGGAAGCCCACTTAAAGAAATTTGAATATAAAAATACTCTAGGGTATCTCTAGAGTACATTTACCATTATGCTGTCTCTACTTGCCTAAAGCAAAGCTGAATAAGAAAAGCGCAGTGCTCTCTCCCTGATTGTCCCCAGAATAACCTTTCCCTGTGGCAGAGGAGCAGGAAATCTTTACAATATTCTCTTGTAGGTAGAGCTGATAATTTCTTTGTCCTGAAGTGACCAGCGCTACAAGACTGAGCTTCTTTCCCAATTTCTGCGGTCCCATACATCAGTTAAAAGGGTGCCATGTAGTTCAGTGTGGACTGAAAGACAATATGAGCTTTGTGCTCTCTGACACATTCCTGGCTTACATCCTGACACCTTTTAACATTTGGATTTGGAGCTTAATGACTTTTGGGTTTGACTGACTGAAGTTCTGAGTGTTCCCTATGTGTAAGTCTTTGCAGAGTACCCCAAGAAGAGCACACCTTCAAATGGTGGTCATCCATTAAAATAATGAGGTTATCTTTAAATTGAAATAAGTATAGCAAGAACAAGCTGTTGAATATACTGCCAGTCTTTAGAGGAGGAGAGGTAGTTGCACAATGGTGCCAGCTTTCCTGATGTTCTGACTGGTTCATTCCGTTAGAACAAACCTCTATTGAAAGAGGTAAAAATCTTGCTGAAGGAATGCAGAATTCCCCAAGTGGTCCCATAACCCATGGAATACAGCCATTGTTGATAGGGAAAAGTGAGAGAGGACATTAGCTCTGAATCATCCTCTTCAAAAGTCTCCCTCTCAATTAATTTTTAATGAGAGCATAGAAAAATTAGTACCCTTGGCTACAGCCAGTCCTCTGAGAATATCCTCCCACCCTACGTACTTAAAATGCAGTTTTCAGTGTTCAATTACTGCCATGATTGTTTTAAGCACTTGAAGAATGGGAGTAGGGTTTATTACTTTCATATGTGTATTCACTTGCTGTCTTTTGAGAGAGAGAGCAAGGTTTGACTAGAGTAGAACTTTCATAACATTTCTCAAGCCCAAGAATAACTTGTTAAGTTTGCTTTTGTTTTGGATACCTCTCTATGCTTGTGAAATTTAATTGACTGAAACTATAGTGCAGGGTTGTTTTTTTTTTTTTTCTTTAAAGGCAGAAAGGGCAAGTGTGGGTGTCCACTATGTTCTTTTTACTTGCTGTGCCACGTGGCATATACCACTTGGGTGGGAGGGGAAGCTTGACCCCATTCTCACACATTCTTCCTCCCCCACCTTATTTGCTTAACCTGCCTGTTAACCTTGTCTTACCAAAGGCAGAAACCCTCCAAGGCAAAGAACTTCTCTTGCTACTGTGCTTGTAAAACACCTGGCATAACAGGGCCACTTTCTGAATGTTACCAGAATGAAAACACCACTGGCTTTCCCAAACTATGAAACCTTGGATGCTGTGGAAGGACTCCCTGTGGCTGAGGAGCAGGGACGGGAAGAGGGTGGCAGCCCTTCTGACTGGGCTCTCCAGCCTGAGCTTATGTAATGGAAAATGGCACAGGTCCCTGCAGAGCTGAGCTGGAATGCGGGAATTGTAATGGCCTGTGAAGGTCTGCAGCTCATTTAAACAGAGTGGAAACATTGTAGATTCATACAACTTATGAGTCAGAAAGCTTACAACTTTCTTTTCTTACAGCAAGGAAAAAATCTATATTGCAGCTTTTAGATAAACAGTTTAATCTGACTGGGAAAGTGCTGTTAAGTCACAGCATTAAGATCCTGTGAGGCAAAGTAAATGTAAAAGGTAGGGGCTTGTATATTCTGTCTTTGCTATAGTGCTATTTAATTTTTTTTTTTTTTAATGTAGTTTTCAGTAATGTTACCTGCCTGGCACTAGCTGGTATTTACAGTAACAAATTCTACAGTGCTATTAGGAGAAGAGAAAAAACCCCAAAAAGCTAAACATGAGTTACTCCATTGCATACCCTTGGTGAATGCAGACTTGGGTGAGGCTTACTTAAAATTTGATATTTATAAATTTATAAATAATTTATAAAATTTATAAAATATTATGGTTTAGAGGTAGTTGCAAAATTTCCTGCTTATTTATTGTTCTTTTCCCTTAAAAGGGAAAGTTAAATGGAAGAAAAGGACAGCAATATTCATTTAAAAAGAGATAGCATTATAATATTTATTAATATGTGGTTATATAAAATTATGAATAATAAGTGCCCTTAATGAAGAAGCAAATTCTAGATTTAACAAAGGTTAAATCTTCAAGCTTCAATGTCTCCTTTTTGTAATGCTGTACATGCATGCAGTCTTTGTTTTTCTAACTTATCACTTGGATCTTCTCCACTCCCTGCTTTAAAGTAATTGTGTTTAATGCTGAATTAACACTGGTGTACTGTCAGACATTTAGGTCTTGTGGAAAAAAGAAGGAAGTAACTTCTAGTATGTCTTCAAGAATTTATTATAGAAAACCAACTTCTCCCTTTAGCTTTTTCAGAATGGTCAGAATCCAAAGCACAGGAGAAAGGAGCAGTATCTGAATGACACTGAAGAAAAATGCCAAAGTTTGCTCTGTTATCAGTGTACATTGTCTGTGATCTTTTCCAGCAGACTCCATGACCTGCAAAAAACAGACACATTCACTGTCTCCTACATCTCCATCAAGAGCACAAGATGGATCTTTCTGTGCGTCTTGCATGAGGCACATGAAGCTGCAGGGCCATCTGGGTGTGCAGGGATGTTGTAATAAACACTTCATAGGCTTCTCTTAACTGGAAAGCCAAGGGAAGCCAAGCTCTTAGGAGTTACTATGTTGTCTGTCTCTCTGCTGTCACTCACAAAAGTTGTTTTAAAAGCTTACTGGTCAGCTTCAGTAAGGTTTGACAAAAGGAGTAATTAAATGAAAAAAATAATGGACTTCTTGTAAGCAGTATAGAAATGAGCACTGGTACAGTGCAGAGCCTCAAATTAGTGTCTCTCCCTGAAAACTGATTTTGGGTTAAGCTGAGCTAGTAGTGGATTTGCTGGTGTGACCAAGCAGCAGTGCTGCATGGGCCCCAGCAGCACAAAAAGGACCCTTAGGACCTCAGGATGCAGTAACTCCCAAGGATCTACTGTGACATGGGCATTGGTGGCAAGTGGGATTCTTTGATTCTGCAGCTTTTCATTGAAAAACATGTTTGCATAGTGTGAAAGTGGAAAGCTGCTCTTCTGGTCTTCAGAATTGATCTCTATTGAACAAGATGGCAGAGACCTTCCTCCTGATTACCCACATTACCCACCTCTTCTCCAGCTAAATCTTTTCTCCCCTCTGACTTGGCTGTGCTGACAGGCTCTGGATGGCAAGAACAATTGCTGGGGCTCTCTGTCGAGCTTTAGCTGACAGGGTCATTGGAAACATATGATGTGATGTGAACACCTACTATCTCACCTTTCTTTAATTTCAGGTTAGGTTTCATGACTGCACTTACAAAGAAACAGTACGAAATCCTCACAGAACAAATGTGGTGTAAGCTTGTGTTTAAGTTTTTAACTGTTAGAATTTGTATATGCATGGAGTTTTCATCTTTGTAAGGGTTGTTTCCATGCTTGGACAGTTATATAGAAAAAACAAGTTATACCTAATGCTAAAGTCCCCTACTTTTGTATTTTCCTTTCCCTGCAGAGTTGCAGGCACCTCAGCTTTTGCTTTTCAATTTCACACCCAAACTTAATCCACTTTACCTCTGAAGTGTAGTCCGATCTTTGTTACTTTGTGCTTTGTCAGTATGCACATGCCTTATTAGCAAGAGCAGCTATCTCTAGATGATTAAGATAGAGAGAGATCCTGGTTCAGATCTCTGGAAACATGTGAGGATAAAAAGGAATTACAGAATTGGCTGTTTCAACAATAATTTCATGAGCAACTATAAAGAGAGAAGGATTGCCTCCTAATTGATTGTTGGTTTTTTCCCCTATATGTTAAAAATGTGTGTAATTGAGACATAGGATGGATGTATGAGGGAACATCTGTGCTCTGTTCAACATGCATGCAGGAGAGGCTGAAAACGCAGGGTGAATGGGTGATGTCACTGAAGCAGGCCTGCTTGGCACAGAACCATCATAATTAGAACCAGCTAACAGCCTGCTTACTGTGGTATGTCATGTAAGCATTAGTGAGCTGCTCAAGGTGAACTTTGAAAGCTGGTAGGAGGAGACGGTGGCATTCTGCACTCTCTGCAGAACCCTGCAGGAAAGAAGGGTCTTTGGGAGAGGTGGGGGCAGGAGAGCAAAGGGCATGCTGGGCTGGTGAATGGCCAAAGTGTGCAGGGTAGCTGGAGGTTTTAATGTGGTCAATGACAGATGAAATTTTGCTGGACCAGCTATGATATTCTAAAGTCAAAGCTGCATAACTTGGGATTGTATGAGGAAGGGATGTGTGTCGATGTGAATGAAGAACAATAAACAGTGAAGAACATGTTGAAAACTGATTTTTTTAGTAATTGGTGTTTCTGCTTACCTTTTTTGCTCTTCCCCAGTCCAAATCAGTAATTAATATGTTTCCTGCAAATTTGCCTTGTCTAATTTTGGTCACATCTCTGAATAATTTGACATCCTGTTGAAGGAAATATAAAGACAAGTAGGAGGAGAAATCAGCATAACATGGAACAAACATAAAGAACATCTACCTGTCCTGTTATGGTGTTGTTTAACTAGAAAGGTGTTATTAAGTGTTATTGGATAAAACTAATGAAATTATCTGCACTTCAAAACTTTGTACTAAGTGTTCAAATCAAGACTTTAGGGCTTAACTGTCCTTTCATATACCTCCATAGTGGTTTACAGAGCTGCAACTGCAGCATGGTGACTGGCAGCACCATGGAATGTTCCTGTTCTGTTTCCACAGAACATAGCTGAAATGAGCTGATGTAAATACTTGTGCTTCTCAGTAGTTACTCCTTTGTATTAATTTAGGATTTGTGTTTAGTTGTACTTAAACTAAGCAGTCAGAAGGATCTGGATTAATTATATTCTCTCAATTCAAGGAAACTCATCCTAAATCAATAATATTTCTCTATAATTTGTTGCCACCTGATCCCATAGTCTTTCCCTTGTCTCTTCCTGTGTCTGGCAAAGTTAATTGGGAGTTCTGCTTATACAAGGATTTATGTAGTGAATCTGTAAGAACGAACAACTTTTACTGTGGAATTTTGCTGAAACTTTTTAATCCCTTCTAAGTTTGGCCCTGTTCTGTTTTCTGAGTTGGCTGAGAAAGGAACTGAAGCTTCTGATACCAGAATTCCCTTAAAGATCATACCTTTATGATCCCAGTTGTAGTTAGCGAAAGTGGTGGAGTCTTGATCAAAGGGGGAAGTCTGTAGTCACCACTTGGCAGAATCATAGTAACAGGGCAATCAAGTACTTTACTGGATTTTGCCAAATTTCTGCTAATAGATGTGGAGGCTTGGTAAGCACGAAACGCAGGCTTGCTGTGAACTGGGAGGTGTTGGGTTGTCTGTCACAGAAAAAACACAGCTTTTGGCACCTTGATGTGGTTTTGTAGAGACATCCTATTGAATGTCAAGGGAGCTGTTTCAGCTCAGCTTACCATCCAGAGTACAGAAAACCTGTATGGTTCATAGCTATTTAGGAGAGAATACTTTGGAAGTATTTGTCAGTCATCTATTTTCAAGGCACAGTTACAATTATCAAATAGTTCAGTGAAACTCTATTAACCCAGTAGCTCTGTTACTGATCTGTAGATTTATTCCCATCTCCCCCATAATTTCAACATGCTCTTGCAATTGATTATTGCTCACATGAGGCTGGACTAGTGGTGGGAGAAAGGATGTTATTCAGAAAGTGGCTCCAGAAGTAAAGTGTATTTTCTGTAATGAAAACAAACTGCACAGTGCTGCCTGTGGCCCTATTCCAACTGAGGTATGTAAGGAGATTGAAAGAAAAAATTCGCCTTGTTGCAAATGTTATTCTCAAATCATGGAATTTGAAACAAAACCCATCACATCTTTTTTTTAAGGCTCAACTTTCTGTTCTGCATTCCCACCTGTAGACTAAATTAATTTTCCAAGTGTTTAAGGTTTATTTTGAAGACAGTCTGCTTCATTTACAAGTGTAAAAGTGTACAGTGTACACAAAAGTGTAGAAGTGTACAGGTAGTCTGAGTGCTTAAAGCACTTTTCTCA
Source organism: Pachyramphus minor (assembly GCA_013397135.1). Classification (NCBI taxonomy): domain Eukaryota; kingdom Metazoa; phylum Chordata; class Aves; order Passeriformes; family Tyrannidae; genus Pachyramphus; species Pachyramphus minor. Next base: position 214,140 of record VYXB01001133.1, read on the forward strand.
TAAGAGGCTCCTCATGTAGACTATGTGTAGACTTCAGCTTTGGGGGCTCATGGGAGCCATAATCTGTTAGAAAAAAGAGACATTAAAATAAATGCCTTTTCTCTACACATTTTTTTTTTTTAACACATCTCCCTATATATTTTTAGAAATAGATATATTTTGTAAGTTAGTGGAAACTAATAGTGATGTGTGCAGTTCCTTAGAACAGAAATTAGTCTCATAATGCCATGACAGTTCAGTGGTCATACATGTGGATGCTGTTGTTCCAGACCCCTGATACTATGTTTGTTGCACTTAAAGAAGTAGTTTAGCAGGATGCATATACAAGTGTGTTTTGTTGGTACAGGGTTTGTTTACTTGTGGTTTTTTACAGCAATTTTTCCACATACTCTGACCTGGAGTATATTTTTCCTATTGGGAGTGCTGTAAATCAAAGCCAGATTTATTAAAAAACTACTACCTTTTTGAAAACCTGGTCATAAAAGGTGGCAGGGAAGATAGCTTAGTATTTGAAACAAGTCGGCAATTTCATGCTTTTTCAAATCTGTTCACTACAGATACTAATAGGTTAAGATATATTCAAAGGAAGGGAGGGTTCACTTGCAAGCACAGTAAAGATAAGTAATATAAAACCAAACTTAACTGATTTGAGAGCTTTGTGATTATAATTCATGTTGTAAAGATACTGAAGCAACATGTTCCTAGGGAAGCATAAGTAGAAAAAAAGAAATGTGACTTTGAAAGGAAGAATGCCCTAGAGGAAGTGTTAGAGAATCCAATCTTGAATCACATGAATTTGCCTTGTCAGAGCTCTGGAACTAAAATAAAATAAAAAATTGTTCCTTACACTTACGATGACAGACCATGGATTCCATCTCTCAGAATCTCAGGTGTTTTGCACATTAGCTTCTTGCTTAATTTCTTGTCACAGGTTTCATACAGAAGTGAGACCAATCTGTAGGTAGTTGGGAAGAAACCTTTATTGTTGAACTTTTTCCCGTGTAGTCTTTTGCGAAGAAAGCACAGGCGTAAAATCCTTGCTTATGCAGCTTCTTTGTAAGGACTTCTCTATTTCCAGCTGTGTGGGTGAGAGGATCCAGAAAGCAGCCAACAATGTTCCCAAGAAAAAAAGAATAAGCAAATGAAACCAAAGGCCAATACTTGATTTCCCGTTCTTCTCCGCACTCTCAAAGAACTGCTTAAGTCTGAGAGGCATAAACTGCCAGTAAATTGAAAGAATGCTTCCTGTAGTGGAGGGGAAAACGTTATGCTGTACAAAATAAAATTTAGAAAGTATGCGAGAGAATTATTTTGCAAACTCTTCCTGTCATTCAGTGGGCATGTTGAACAAGCAGGATTGGCGCTGCCTAAACAAGGAAGTTGTAAAGCAAGAAGGAGGAATCCCAGGTAATAGCATAGAAAATGTCAGAGCCAAACCTTTGCTGTGTCCCTAGCTTTGGTCCTTTAGTTTAGAGCTGTGGCTCTGTGATGGGCACTGCCTTAGCTTGTCTGACAGAATAGACAAGTTGTTTATTTATTTGTTTGTTTGTTTATTTATTTGACTGAGCAGGAATCAGTGTTCATAAATTGCTTGCTCTAAAATCTGCTGGCTTTTTTTGTTTATTAGATAAAATGGGCACACACTTGGCTATAACCTTGGTGTTTCTATATTCATTAATGATACACATTATAAATCTAAAGAATAGGCATAATACAGGAAATGGTAATCCAAGCCCTGACAAAATAGTACATTATCTTATTCCTGAATAATTTTAATTCATGTCTTCAAAGTATATTAATAGTGAACATAACATTTGGCAGATTCAGCACATTAATACTTCTAATTCCTTGATGACAAGGAATGACATTCTGAGCAGCTTATAATTACTCTTCCTTCAGTTAGAACTCTGCTCATCTCTAATGTGTGGAAGTAGCTGGGATTTTTCACTATGGTTTGCAACTTTCACCCTTACTGGCTGACTGTTAAATGGTGAAAACAGCCAAGAAAACCTGTAACATACTGATTTAAGCAGCTGCCTTAGGTTCTTCTTCATACTAGTTTATGAAGGTGAGGTATGAGAATGAGCTGAGCCTGAGGTTTAGTGAGCCTTGGTAAAAGCTAGCTAGCTTTTGTGAAAATGTGTCAAAAGTGTAAGTTCTATGCTGAAGATTTCATTGGGGTTTTTGTTATAACTGTGGGTAAGGCCAGTTTGATGACAGCTGGTAGCACAGATGTGTGATGCAGCCCTTGTGAATGGGATGGAAGCCAGGAACTAACCAAGCAAGAAAAAGAAATGGAGTCTAGAACAGTCTCAGCCTCATGTTTTATTCCCTTCATGCTTCGTAGCAGCTGTGCCACGCTGAGGGTGAAACAGCCAAGGAGCGTTTTTGGTGGCCACTAGGATTTTAGGTGGATTTAAATGTGTTATCAGTCATTCCACTCCATTTTCCTGAGCGGTTTAATGTAGTGGTGGGAAATGGTAATGAAAATGTTTGGAGCCATATTATGGATAGGGCCTATCAATTGATGCAGATAAAGAATGCATGCATACATTAAAGGGAGTAGAGACTTCTGGAGGTCTCCTAGGGAAGTCTATGGCTTGGTGAACTCTTCCTCTGTAGTCACCTCTCTGCATCCCCCACTTGAGGTGAAGCTTTGGCTTGGTGTGGCTTTGAAAGCTGAAACTTCTTCCAGTGTGCTGAATGAAATATGTTAATTATGGAGCAGCATACAAAATAGTAATGTAGGATTTTAAAAGCAAACAGTAATAAATGCATATTGATGCTTTCACTAAATCAAGTAAAATTACTTTTTCATAAAAAATCTATGTATATATGTATGCATATATTATGTATAAATCTAATACAAAAGAAGAAAGTGTTTAGAAAACAGCTTGCTGGGGTGGAGAAGAGAAAGGTGTGCATGCTCTTTGCATGCACAAGTATGGTGGGTGCTGTGGCTATTTTTCTGAAGTCTCATTTCCACATTATTAAGAATGGAAAGAGGCATCAAAAACTTCTAAGGAATGGAGGTAGAGAGAAATTCTTGGCAAAGTGGGAATATACAGTGAGGCCTTGCCTGCTACTGAATGGTTCCACAGTCATGGTATGTCTGGAAGAGGCACACTTAGAGTTTCTCTTTAGGGCTTTTCTGCTGCCCCTCAGTGCCTCTCCATCTCCTACAGCTTTCCGAGAACTGGTACAGGCACCAACACCTACACCAGCACATGTAAACTGAATACATATGCTTCTTCTCACAGGTGGATTTGCTGAGTTCTCCAGCTCTTTTCCTGGTCTCTGTGAAGGAAAATCCACACTCATCCCTACTTGCATTTCTCAACCTTGTCTACCTGTTTCCAACACTGGCCCAACTAGAATCCTGCCTCATCTCTATCTTGGGTGTCAACGAGATGTCCTCAACAAGGTGAGTATTCTGGGTGTCATGGGGTTTACTTGGCTGAGTATATGAGTGCCATGTATCTTAATCCATGCTTCTGTCATGCTTCATTGTTATAGCTATGAAACAGCTAAAGGAGGTGCAGGTAATGGCTGCCTGTATCAGCCACGGAAAGCTATGCGAGAACTCATGATCCACCGGGCCATGTAATTAATCTACGTGCCATGTAATATGAAACCTGGTCTTCTTTCTCCTTCATCTCAGGGAATATGATATGGTACTTTCTTCAGTAACCTATCATATCTGCCATTACAGCAGGTGTACTTTTCTGTGTGCAGCTCTGGCTGGTTTGTTTTGGCAGGTCTTGGATGTTAACACAATTACATTAATGGTCATAATAGGACAAAGGAAGATTGTCTGGTTTTTAGTATTTCCTTCAAGTGCTAGAAAAAATAGCATTTAAATACCATGAATTGTGTAATAAGGGACTACTGCAAACAAATCTTTGTACATTGACTGAAATGTTCAGATCTGGACAATCAGTGGGGCTATGAAGATGAACTTTTATGGTAGCACTGCACTAAGAAACTTCTACTGTTTCTAAGTACGTGTACATTTAGTAATTTCTGCTCCTCAAAGAATTAGCACAGAATATTTTTGTTATCACTTGTAGGATGCTGGACTATCAAATGTTTGAAAGAGCTCGTCTCATGCTGTAGGTCTATATTCCCATGTATATCCACAGATGTTTGCTTCCATGAGGAGATCAACTCATACTGCTTCCAGTCAGAATCTTGGGTCCCTTCACAAAGGAATTTTTATTACTTCTGCTGCATGTGTCCTCTTGCCTCCCATCTGATCTGACAGTCCTATTCAATCTCTAACAGCTTTCATAAGCTGGCATTAAATACATGGATAGGGGAGAGGGAAGGGGTGCTTCACCCTATCACATTGCCTTAATTACATGCAAGGCTTTTGTGTATGGTTTGGTATCCTTGTACAAAGCTTAAGCCTGGAACTATCCTACATAGTCTTGTAACTGGATCACATTTATGTACTTTGACCACTGTATTTTTCACTGTTTTCTTCTACTTTCATTCCATCCCAGTCTGGTCATTAATAAGCTATTTTTAGTTATTTTAAGGGCATTCTTGAAACCCAAGTAATTGTGTAGAAGGTAATTGTGCTTTAATAGAGAGGACAGAAATGGAGAATAGTCAGCAGTCATTGCATCTACTTTGTCCTTTAAAATCTTCCTTGTCTTTATTGCCAGGTAGTGAGTCAGCAATTCAAACTTGATTCACTTACAGATGTCAAAGCAGCTTATTACTATTCCTACCACAAAAGTAATTTGTGGTCCCCAGACAAAAGACAGCAGGAACTAAGTAATTACATGAAAAAAAAAATTCTTTGCTTTCAATTGTAGAGTATTAGAAGGATGATTTTATGCTGTCTGTTTGAGTGTGCCAAGGGCAGGTGCTGTTGTAAGACAGAGTGGGGAGGGAGGGAACAACTTGTTCTCCTCGGGTGCCAGGGATGTGTTACTTTGTTTGGGATGTGACTGAAACTCCAGTGGTGTGAATCCCAAGTGGTGCATAATCCCAGGGGGTTGAAAGAGGCTGTTCCTTTCTCTTGCAGTAGGTTGGTGCCTATGAATAGGTGTTGGGCACAGGCATGGTATGTGTGCCTCTCCGGGAATGGAATCCAGGTGCTAGCAGTGGTCAGAACTTTTATTATGGGACTGGAGGAGGCTAAAAACCTCAGCTACTGCTGGTGAGCCCTGAGTGTGGCAGAGCTGGCTACAGCTCAGCCCTGGGGGTGGATCTCTTGTCTGTTAATCTACCATGTTGATATTTCAGTGTGTTTTGAAGGAAGCCCTGCAGCTGCAGATGCTTTAGAATTAATGTAAGAGCCCCAGGAGTTGATCGTATTGGTGGTACTTCACATATTCTTGGGAATGAAAATCCAAGATTACTCTGTCTCCCATTTTGTATGCAGAATGACAAAACTGATAGCATACTACCTACAGAATGTTCAGAAAGTTCTTACTGCCTGGTGTCATCCTTGACAGTCAATCTTTTGGAAGTTTTTCCATTGACAACTAAAATATCTCTTAGATTTCTTATTCATTTTTAGGACAAATACACATCTTATGAGTTCAGATCTATGTGTTTTTTGTATATTTTTCCTCTTACTTTGAACAAACGTGGGAAATGTTTTGTTCTGGGCAGGTCACTTGTTCACTGCACTGAAGTAGACTTTAGTGTCGGTGGTTTATCCCACCTCTTCAGTGTTCATGCTTGCCTCTGGAAAATCCAAAATGGCTTCCATCTTTAATACTGGAAAATATTAATAAACTGTGGAAATAAATTACAATTTCTACCTCTTAGAATCCATATTATGTTTTCCCAAATGTCAGCAACTCTGTTTCCTGGATTTAATCCGTTTCTTGATTTAAATAAAAGTGGTAGCTAGACATTGGCACATTAGGAACACAAATACTGGATCTCTGCTGCTCTTCCTTCAACATGCTTTGCTTCTGGGGAAGCCTTATCCTATACAAGGATATTGGGGAGAGCAAGGAGGATGACTCTTACTACATTGATTGCCCAGAAATACATGCCAAGAAAGCTGGGAAGTAAAGAACATTAAAAAGTGGAGGGCCAGAAACCAAAAAATAGGGGTACGTAGCAAAGTTCTGTCTTTGTTAAGACAGTCAAGGAGCTGGGCAGTGGTTAGGTTTGCATGCCCTGGTTTAATGGCCTTGTGGGGACAAGGACTTGGGACAAGAAGCCAGATTTCTGTTAAGATTAAAATAGCTGTTTTCTATTCAAGTCCAGATTTTTTTAAAAAAACAAATTGCTGAAAAATTCTTGTAAGATTTCCAAAACTTTTAAGATGTAGTTGTACACAGTGACCTTATTTTTGCCTTCAGATGCTATCTGTGAGTTCTCGTGATTACTTCTATTCACCAGACATACTGATTTCTCTAAAATTAAATTGTCTCAAAAATATCTGCAAAAAGAACTCTTAATCTGCTTTACTAATTTGGCCTGATGATTTAAAGATTTTGATATTTTATCAGGATGAGCCTACCTTTTTAGGATCTTTGAGGTTATCTCTGAGTGAATGGCTAGGGAGATGTTCCTCTTGTTGCAGGACTGTCTGTATTCATGATCTTTTAAAAATACTAAAGCTATTTGCCATTAATACCTCTGCTGATCATGCTTTATTTAGGAAAGATATACAAACACAAATGCTTTGTTTGTGTTCTTCAGCAGAACTAATGATTAATTCAGGAAAATCTTAGGAGAATTTTTATATTTCTTACAGATTTTTTTCTAAATGTTGAAGTCTGAAAATGTTCATAATATTTTTTGCAGTTTGCAATACTAAAATCCTCATAGAAGTTCTAAGAGAAAAGTTTGTTTCAGTTTTGGGTCTCAGTGTGATACATTTTGGTTATCTCTGTGGCATTGCTATGGTTAGAGATGGTTATCTCTAGTAGTCATTGCTCTTTGTGAAAGAGAGGGAGACTAAATTCTAACCTAGATAGCAGTGATAGTGTCCTTTCTGAAAGTTAGTATAACAGAGAAAAAAATTTGTACTGTGGTTATGGGCCCGAACAAGCGTCCTACTTACATCTCAAGGTTTGTACCAGCATTTAAACTGTAAAACTTTCTGCTTTCCTGCTTACATAACTATTTTCTTTCTTTTTTCCAGACCTGGCTTTTATTTCCTGGAACAAAATAACATTTTAGGGTGCTATTAATTTTCAGATTAAATAAGTCATAAAATGTAAATAAGCTTACAAAAGAGCACTTTTCACAACATTGTTAGTATTAAGATTTTGGATCTTCCATCATAATTCACTTTTTCCTCTTGGGTGCCTCACAATGAAGGCACTGTTATGGTTATTATATTGGAGCAGGTTGCACAGGGAATGATTGATACTTTAGAATAGAAGGAAGCATAACTTTCTTTAGCCTTAGTCTGAAAGACAAGCAGTAATATTTTGGGGTGTTTTTTTGGCTTGTGCATCTCAGAATTGGCATCTGCAGCCTTTTTGTTCCCATTTGAATAATCAATTCCACATCAAAAACCTTGCATAACTGTGGAATTGTGATGACTGGACTGAGCAGCTTACCGGTGTTTGTTTTAAAAGAAATAATAAGGTTTTCCATTCTCCTAAATTCATTATTCTCCCCTCATCTCTTCACTGTATTCTGAACAAAAATGCATCATGGCAGTCCATTTGTTCAACACTTCCCTTCTTTATCTATGAGAATGTTCGTGACCCTCCATGTACTTTTGTACTGGCTATTCCAGTTGTTCCTTCCTCACTTTCAAGCAGTTAAACAGAGTGAGCTGGTTTGGAGTCAGTATTTCAACTCAGTGATCTGAAACAAATGATCATTTCACAGAAGTTGATGCTGAAGAGCTTGGGATACTGCAAGGGGAAAGCTGTGTAGCCCAGGAGAGTGAGGGAGGGATGCTGGGGATCGGGGGTATCCCTTGCATGTGTAAGATACCAGGAGTCTAGCTAGAAACCCATTCCCAGTACCTTTCCTCTCTGGATAATTCCAAATATTCCCCTATTCCCTTACAGTGCTCCTGCTTTTAAACATATCAGTGTGTAAGGAAGGTGCAACAGTATCAGCTATGAAAGGCAGGCAGGGCTGAAGGGAGCTTGCTGGTTCAGCTAGGGAGATGTGCAGGAAGGGAGAGATCAGTGACATATACTGGAATTTTCACATTCCCTTAGAAAAAAGAAAGCCCCAGACTTGAGAGGAAACTGCAAGAGGCATACATTTAGTTTCATATTTCTCACAAATATCTGTGATAGGGAAACCTCAGTCTTAGATATGTGATCTGGAAAACACATATTCAGGTCAGCATGTGGGAAGTGTTTGTTGTCAGTTTGCACAGTGAGAATTTAAACCAAAATAGCAAAAAATTCATTCTCTTGGAAGTGATGCTTCAAAGTAGCAGAAGGTATTCTACTATTATTTCTCTTCTTTGTTAACTTTGTTTTTATGGGATTTGCAGTCCAAATGTTATTTACATACACTGGATGTCTCATTAAAAGTTGTTAAAAGAATTAAAAGCTGAGGAGTTATATTTTTCTCAAAAGAATGTCCCTTATACAGCTAAAGGAATTCCAACACAAATTTCAGTTTGGTTTTTAGCTTTGTAATGTGCCAAAGGTACCTTTTGACTTCTCTAGGCTTAATCTTTCTCTCTCTCCTAGGAGCTGATGCAGCAGAATGATATTGGCTATGTACTGAATGCCAGCAATACTTGTCCGAAGCCTGATTTTATTCCAGAATCCCATTTCCTCAGAGTGCCTGTGAACGATAGCTTTTGTGAGAAAATTTTGCCTTGGTTGGATAAATCAGTCGATTTTATAGGTGAGAAGAAAATTTAAACTCTCTCTCTCTATATAACAGTTTTTCGATTCCTCTGTGTGTCTGCCTTGCTGTTATGGTTGGAGAAGCTCTGAATGCTTTCTGGGTGGTATGAAAATACCCTCAGGATCTGTGTACACGATCAGCATCACTTTATAAGCACAGAAGCAAAATAACATAGCCAAATAACATTCTGCCACTGCATGTTCCAGTGTGACAGAACAAGAACACTTAAAGAGCACAACTCTGCTTTCAGGCAGCCTGATACATGTCTGCAGAGAGTGAATTAGAAATTGGGACATCCAGCTTCTGTCTTGACCTGTGAGAAGTGAGCTAGCCAGATTTGAACTGGCCAAATTGTTCCATCATGAATGCTTGCTTGTTACTTGTATATAAAATTAGAAACAATTACCTTTCCCAGACATCTAATTAGGGTGGGTTATGTGCACATTAAATTGAAGTATATACTGTAACTGTGGTATGTTTCCTCTGTGTTTTATGCTTTTTGTATACTCAGTGCTGTACAGTGCTGGAGAAAATAAGTGATTTTTTGTTAAAAGCTTCCATGAGATTTGTAATTAGCAATTAATTTGGAAGTTTTGAGTAATTTTAAATAACATTGCTTTCTTTGTAAACTTTTCATCATGGTAAAATGCTGCCGACTTTGACTCTTGCCAATTTCTTTGCTGTGTAGAAAAAGCAAAAGCATCAAATGGCCATGTGTTAGTGCACTGTTTAGCTGGGATATCTCGCTCTGCCACAATCGCTATTGCCTATATCATGAAGAGAATGGATATGTCCTTAGATGAAGCTTACAGGTAAGAAGAAATTTCCTTTTCATACTAATTCTTCTCCCTGTTGGCTTATTTTACAGTGGATGATAAAACATTATAGGACCAAGGGTAGAAGCAGACATTTTACCTGGTAGTTCACTGTCCTCTGCAGTCCTGTTTTAAACATAGACTTCCTCCAGAAAAGAATTAATGGTGTTGAATAGACATGACACAGCTAATATTAATTGCCCACCTGCAAAATGGACTTTGCTCCAAGTAGGCAAATACATGGAATATAAACTGCCTATTAAATGTATGTATACTGTCCTGGTTCCAGCCAGGAAAGGGTGGAAGCTTGTGCAAGCTGATATTCTAGGTTATCATGTCAGCCAGACTATTCCTTAGCATTGTTTGCTCTTTCAAAAATTAAAAAAAAATACCAATAAAAAAATGCAAGTTTTGTTTGACATTTTTCCTGTGCTTGCCTGCATTTGTGCTAGTATATACACATATACACAAGTACACCTTTCCATTTTTCTCATGCTGGTTTTAATGACTGCACTCTCAGCTTCTGTACACTTCCACAGAGACATTACATTTTTAATAATATTTAATTTTCCCAGGGACATATAATATGTGTGTTTGTACTACATTTAGCTCCTCAAGGTTTCTTCCCTTGTTAATTCTTTTGTCCAGGAATGTTTCTTTAAAAAAACCCCAAAGCCAGAGGAGGAGGGCTTTGGGCAGCTTTCTGCTTTGCAGCCTGTAAAAGCAGGTACTTATTTAGCTATGTTGCAAATCAGAAAGGTAGGAAGTATGCTTTTGTATTTAACTTTGAAGTATATGACATGATTTCTGTTATTTAGGTCTTTCATACATTTAGAATTCTGGTTCAGCAAAACATTTTTAGTATCATTGCACCTTCTCCATCTTCAACCCAATACACAACTGCGTACTTGGATTGGCACACCTGTGCCCGTCAGGCTGCTTCCTACAGGACCCAAAAATAGGTGACCTTTTCTAGGAATTTGACAATTCTGTTGCCCTTTACTGCTGAAAACTACAGGACTTGAGAGAATGTTCTTTGTTTTAATGCTGCATTTGCACCTTTCTGGTTTTTGTTTTGATTATCATATCAGTGGTCAATACCAGTGTGGGGTAGGAATTGCTGGAACTTGCTGGGTAAGGTCAGAATCTATCATGGCTCTTTGTCTTGCCTGACAATGATAAACAGGGTAGGAAGTGCTCACTGCAGTAACAACAGCTTGAGAGGTGAAAGGAACATGTGATGTCATCCCTCGGAATGATGGGGTAGGTGTCCACTCTCTGTAGCACATGGGAAATGGTATCTTGGCTAAAGCTCAAATGTTGTTCATGCAAAACTTGAGGAGCTCTTGACTGCAGTCAGAAACCAAGGTAGCAAAGATCCCACTGATGAAGTAAATAAGGAAAATGATGCACTCAAAACACTTGAGGACATCATGAAGAGTTAAAAAAATGCTTTCTTCCCTGCCCACTTTTTAGCACCTTTCAGTAAGCTATAGAGACGATTGACAAACCTCCAGCATTATTTTGCTTAAAACTGCCTTTTTTTAACTCCATGCTCCAGTTACTTGTGCTTGATTGAACCCTAGTCCAAGCTAAGTTAAGAATAGGCTGTAGACATTCACAACATTTGCTTTAGGGTTATCTTATTTGAGCAGCAGGTTCTTTAAGTAATTCTTGGTTTGTTTGTCCCTTCTTACCAGATTTGTGAAAGAAAAGAGACCGACTATTTCTCCCAACTTCAATTTCCTGGGCCAGCTTTTGGACTTTGAGAAAAAGATAAAAAACCAGAGTGGTCAGCCTGGACATATTAGTAAGTTGAAACTTCTACATCTGGAAAAAAGCAGTGAGCACATGCAGGTTCCGGAAGGTGGGCAGAGCAGCCTCTCCGTGAACCAGCTCTGCATTGCTGCTACCTCTGAGATTGTGGAACAGAAACCCACGGACTGTGGCAGTGCACCACGCGGGCACTTGTCCCCTCTGGAAGATGGCCCTCTGGTACAGGGCATAAACGGACTGCATGTCTCCCTGGATAAGGTGGAAGACAGCAACCGGCTGAAGCGCTCTTTTTCTTTGGATATCAAATCTGTGTCCTACTCATCAAGTAGCAACCGTGTGACTGCATCAGTTCAAGGCTTTGCCTCCTCGGAAGACACCCTAGAATACTACAAACATGCAACTGCTTTAGAGGGTAGCAACAAGTTGTGTCAGTTCTCCCCTGTCCAGGAGGTGTCGGAGCAGACCCCAGAAACCAGCCCTGACAAAGAGGAAGCAAACCCTCCCAAAAAATCTCAGAACACCTGGCAACTGGATAGCCAGGGCAAACGGCAACATCTGGGGAGAGCCAGTGGCAGTACCACCACTCAGCGGTCGCTGCTGTATCCCCTCCACCGGAGTGGGAGCATGGAAGACAACTACCGAACGAACTTCTTGTTTGGTCTCTCCACCAGCCAGCAGCATTTGGCAAAGTCTGCTGCTGGGCTGGGCCTCAAAGGCTGGCACTCGGACATCTTGGCTCCTCAGACATCAGCCACATCCCTTACCAACAGCTGGTATTTTGCAACTGAGTCCTCACATTTCTACTCTGCCTCAGCCATCTACGGGAACAGCGCTGCTTACTCTGCCTACAGCTGCAGCCAGCTGCCCACGGGCTGTGACCAGGCCTGCGCCGTGCGCAGGAGGGCAAAGCAGGGGGACCGGGGGGACTCCAGGAGGAGCTGGCACGAGGAAAGCTCTTTTGAAAAGCAGTTTAAGCGCAGAAGCTGCCAGATGGAATTTGGGGAGAGCATCATGTCAGACCATAGATCCAGAGAAGAACTGGGGAAAGTAGGCAGTCAGTCAAGTTTTTCAGGCAGCATGGAAATCATTGAAGTGTCCTGAGGGGCGGGCAGCAGGCTTGTGTGACTGTATCAGAGTTACTTCCCCCTCCAGGCTGCTTCCCCAGCATTTGAGAGATCCCTGTAAATCTGAAACTGTGTGTAAAAAGTGGGGGGAGGGAAGAACCTCGAGGCTTCAGTGTGAACGCAGCAAAAGGTTAGTACTGCAAAGAAATGACAAGCAAGCATCTGCCCAGGGACACCAGATGTACCACTGGGTTTTTCTGCTCTCCTTTCCTGAAGAAGGGCAGAACACTTCAAAGGTGATAGAGGAAGCAATTGTATGCAATGGATTGCAGAGTGTTTCAGGTTTTTATAAAGGAAGCTCTCTTGGTATCAACCTTGCTCTGGTTCCACTGAAACACGTTCCTACCTGTCAAAACTAGTTTTGTTCTCCCCTCCTCATCCCCCATATGTTCACCAGTGCACCTTAGCCCTGACGCTGAGCCAACCTCTTGAGGGAGACCTTTTTCCTGTAAGAAAGGAGACTGGGAGCAATTCCAAAGGACATAGGGACTGGTTACAGCAAGGCTTGTCTGAACATACAGTTCAGACAAATGTAAATACTGGTGTAACTATTGTTCTAATGGATAGACTTTAGGTGGTTTGCTAGAGAGCTGCTTCAGAGAAAAAAAACCAGTACCTCAAAAATATAAAAAATACACTAGGGCTTTATGGCTGCCACATGCTGGTAGTCAGTTCATAAGCAATGTGAACAAGTAACAACTAGCCACTTCTTTTTTTTTTTTTTTCTTNGCTGTCTACGCACAAGTGTTTCAATTGGCTCAGCAGCAATGTTTAAAAGAAGATGAATGAACCATGCTTAGGACTGTTTCCCCCAGTCTTTTGACACAGTATTCGTATTTTTTATATTAAGATGGCTTCTGGGAAAGGGGTAGTTGCTTTGGCTTCTAAGCTATAATGGAGTGGTTGATAGGTAGGGTTACATGCAAGAGAAGTGACCACAACATGCTTTTCTTGCCAGTTTATAGTTCAATAGGAGGCTCTTGAAGGTTTTTTTGATTTGGGGTTTTTTGGGGGTTTTCTTTGTGGCTTTTAAGATAAAAATGTCATAGGCTTTTATTCTTAAATGAGCAGTACCATTGAGGAACTGCTCTTCATATATGGTCCCAGTCCTACATGGGCTGGGGGCAATGCAGGTGGCTGGGTTTTATTCCATTCCAACATGGATTGGGACTGGCTTCTCATTAGTTTTGCTGACTTCCATCAGATAAAGGGAAGTCTGGCTGGCTAGACAGAAAATAAGACAGAAAAAATAGACAAGGAAAACAGAAGGGGGCCTCCAATGTTCCATCTCATAGTGTGGTGTGAAAAAAAGGGGGTTTGACAAGAGACAGCATCCCATTAAGAGAAACCACTCCCCTTCCACACTCACAGCTTCAAGGGGAACTTCAAGAGGAACTTGATCCTGGCCATTGTTCTCTGACCCAGTGTAGGGTCTTGGTTTCTCAGCATGCTGATGTGTGATTTGTCTGCAGATGCTCAAGGCTGGCTCAAGGCTGTACTGTGTCCTCCCTCATCAGCCTGGAGAAGATGCCAACATGAGGAGGTATCACATCCCTGCTGCCAAGGGAGTGTTTCACTGAAGATTAGGCACAGCCCTTCTCATGTTTTTGACAGCAACCCAGCTGCTTCCCCTCCAGCTCCTGTTCGTGCGGTACCTTGGCTGCCCTTCTCACGTTGGTTCATGTCCACACATTGCTGCAAGAGATTTGTGGTTAGTGAGGGATGGTAGTACCAGAGGCACTGTGTAAAGCTTCATCCTTCATGCTCTGAGGGAAGCTGCACGTGTTTTACCTTGGTCTTTCCCAGCACCCCTCAGAAACTGCATATTGAGGGGAAACTATATTGTTTTGTCCCATTTCAGTGCAGGCAGCTGAAAACTGTACATCACATGTAACAAATACTTAACCCTGGCCAATAGCTTTAAAAAAAAATTTGTCATCAGCAACCTGAAGCCCTAATTCAAGTGAGCAGCTTGGGTTATGTTAGGGGTTTTTTTACTGTAAGTTTAGCTAGTTTGTGACTCAAATCTCAGGTTTTACTATTGAAAAGTGGAGAAGACTTTGTCATTGTTTTGTTTTGTGGCTAGGATGTGACTTTAATTTCCTACAGTGGACTGTTGAAAATAGCACTGAAAGCTACAGCATTGATTAACTTGATCCTAAAAAGTGCAAAAGGCACAGAGAGAGACAGCACCAGGAGGCTCTGTTTGGGTCATGTGTATGAGATGTTGGAAGAAGAGGTAGCCCAGGCAAGGGACAGGTTGACATCACACATATCGGGTGTTCATTAAACATACTGGCACTTGTCTCTGTTCACCTATCAGGTGAAAGCAATTACAACTATTTTCAGCATACATATACACATACTCTGTGTGTATATACCTATGTAAACAGTTTAACAGTGCTCCTCTCAGCCAGATTTCAGGAAAAGCCCACATTTGTGATTTAAACCAGTTAATGGGGGTTAACACATCAATCTCTGAAGACAGAAACAGATTCTTTCTCTCTTTTGTGCTCCTTCAGACATCTGTGTTCCCCCTTCTCTACATTTGGGGTTTGGGTCTTCTATGTTTGGGGTTTGTTTGCTTGATCGCCTTCTGAGGAACTGAAATCTGGTCTTGTGATTTCCAGTACACTCTAGTCCCTGAATGAATCAAAGCTCAGTATTTTTAGGGGACGAGTCCCCACAGGAGGAAGCCTTAACCCCATGTCCCGCCCAGGGTGTTGACCTGGCTCCTATCTGAACTAGAGTCCTGTCCCTGAACAATACTGGAAATGGTTTGTAGAAGTCTGGAAAGCAAAGTGGGGGATGTGAGAGGGGAAATGTGTACATGTTCAATATGAATATAATGTATGGCCATTGGTGTATGGCATACTTGGCATATTTGTTTTATGGCAAGCTATTCAAATGGTTCAGAGAGATGTGAGTTTCTCATCTTGTTGTGTCATGAGCGTTACCTGTCTGTATGATGAAATAAAATCAGAAATGGTACCTGTTTATACAGAACGGCTGAGAAAGGACTTGTGGAGTGTACCTGCCTGCAGTACAACCTGCTCCTGAGCAGGCAGGACAGGCAGGGGGCTTGTCCTTTGTCATAGATACCCTTCTCTGCAGTTGTGCCTGTTCATGAATTACATGGCTTGAGCAGCTTTGCACCACTTGTCGCAAGCAGCAGTGATCTTACAGCACGGGTAACCATTTAGGCCTCTTATTTATTCCTAAATACCCCACCTCTTCTGCTCCCTTGAAGAGCAACTGTGGCACTTCTCTGCCATTAGCCATTAACAATGTCTAATATGGTTGTGAGTAACCTGTTCCTCAGGCAGCTGGGTTAGTCTTGTTGAAGCAAGTATTTCAAATTGATTAAGTTACCTAGAATGATCCCCCTGTTTTTTTTTTTCTTGCCTCCCATACTTCTTATTTGAAGATTAATGTAATTACTTGTTTAAATACTTGTTTTGACTGATTCTGTCAGTCCTGAAGCATGTAGAGCAAGTTCTGCTTGCTGAGACTGGAGTATGTCCCTCATTGCTGCTTCAGAGAATAGCTCATACAAATTACAGTGTTTGTGTAACAGCATCTTCAAACTCAAGCTTTTTTCTTAAAAAGAGAATTTCAAAGCATAATCCCAGAAAGGGAAATCCCAGAATTCTTAGCCTCCCTAAAAGAAACCAAACCATCAGCCAGAGCACAAGTCACAACCCACTCGAGTTTCTGTGCTTATTTTCTACAAGATGTAGCAACTCTTACACAGAAAGCTGCATCCATTACATGGCAAAACCAGAACCATGCAGATTAAATGGCATGAGCTACTTAGCCTACAAAATAGGTTGAGATGACAATCCAAAATTTAGCTGCTCCAGCTTCCCTCACCTACTCCAAAGTCTGCTTCCAATCACAGTAGCTCTGTTCCCTGAAGTTCTGTTTTTTGAAAAAGGCACTTCAGTTTTCACCACTCCTTTCTGCCTGCTTTGCAGGACTTGCTCTGCTCCTGTTCACTCCACCCTTCCACTCTTGCCCCTGCCAGTAGTCAGCTCTGTGAAGAGACAGTCTAATGCATCTCCAGTCAAAATCCAAGGGGCAACTGAAATGTGTCTCATGCATGTCATCAAGACTTAATTTTCATTTCATTGACTGGCAGTGCTGGGAAGAGGTCTCCGAGGTCACTTGTCTCATAATGTAACTATCACAGTGACATTCCTAGAGCGAAGTGGACTGAAAACAAAGCAAACCCCCCTGCAGCAGGGATCAGGTACCCCTACTTTTGAAGGGGCTGAGGAAGATAGAAAGTAGAAATGTGCTAATTAGATGAGCTGCTGTCTTTTACTACCTGTAGTCATCAGCTTGCTGCTTAATAAGCTTTGACTCACAGCACAAGTTATAAACTGATTTCTACAAGAAAGTGGTGGTATGAAAAGCCAAGAACAAGGACCTGGCACTGCTTCTAGGGACAGCACTGGCATCCTAATAAGACTGTTACTGCTACTTTTTAAATCCAGAATTACTGAGATTCAACTAAACTCACCTACCCAGCTGTGTTAATTAGCTAGCCATATACCTAGCTAGCCTGTATTTCTTAACCTACTTTTAAAAGTAGTTATTCTAGTACTTCTACACTTTGTAACACTGTAGTACAATACCACTATTACACACACAAACCCAGGTAGTACAGTGTTCCTTCAGCTTTGACTGGCAGCAGCACTTTCCCTTTGAACCATGCCTGCAGAGAACTTTTTGGCGCTCGAGTCCAAATGTTGCTCTGAGGCAAAGTGAAGTGTTTCTGCAGTGAAGCTGTCAGCTAATTCTGCATTTCAAGAATATTAACAAGAGCCACCATAAATAGAAAAGGAAAGGGAGCTATTTCTTGCCTTCTCTACCACCCACCCCTTTGGGCAGGGGCTGCTTCCCTAGGATGTGAAATGCTGTCAAGCACTTTCAGAGAATTGTCCTGCTGGAAGGGATTGCTCACGTTGAGGGGGAGATTTCAGCTGCTGTTTACAGGGGCCCTTACCATGCTCCACTACTGTATGAAGCCAAAGTGTGATACTCTACAGGTAACAACAAGGCTGGGACATCAAATGACTTTAAAAAAACCCCCAAACAGCAAAACAAAAAACCCTGTAAATTTGCCTCTCTTTTTTTTTTGTTCAGCAAGCCCTGTGCAGTAGGTGAGAGTTCATCACCACTTCGGTTTCCCAATGCCATGAGAACAGCGTTCTGCTGCAGGTACATTCACTTACTTGCCTCTAAAACACTGATTAAGTTTATTAGAGTAACCTGTTTCCTGCAGGTTCATCTTGGGATTCCCTAAGTTCACCAGGTTCCTTATGGCACTACACACTCCAGCCACCTCCTGCAGAGGGCAGCACATACAGTGGTGCCTTGCAGATTACAGGGATGTTAATGCCCATCCAAAATCAGCTCCCCAAAACTGGGGCAAAGAAGCCCTTTTGCTAGGATACACACATAACCGGGTACGGGGAAGTTCTCTCAAAACCTTCTCTGTATAGATTAGCAGTTCACATAAAAAATGTTTTGACAAAATCAAAATCCCCATTTATTCCTGGTTATGTTACTGTCCTATTGTAGGCCATCATATTTCATTACCTTCACAGCATTCCTGTGAGGTCACTGCTCACTCTCCACCTGTAAAAATGCAGTAAAAATAAAACAAGGTTTATTCTAGGCAGCTGACATTAGGAATTGCCCTTTGAGTGCTTTTCTCTCCTCTCTCATGCCCAAGGATGAGCTTTTTAAGGCTCTAGGTGTGCTGGAGCCTATCCATCACCACCTCAGATCTGCCCTGGCTTTGGGGACTGCTGGGTGAGCAATTCTCCTTCACAGAATCAGAATCACAGAATTGGAAGGGACCCACAAGGATCATCAAGTCCAACTGGTAAGTGAATGGCCCATACAGGGATCAGACCTGCATTATTGGCATCATGTTCTAACTAACAGAGCTAATCTCAGGGTTCCTGTGGATCGGGGTGTCCCGTGCAGGCTCACGTATTGAAGAAATTAAAACCTAGCAGTGGCAGCTAAAAGCAAGCCAACAGCCCCCACAGAATGATCATAGACCAGCTGAAAGAGGCTAAACTTTGGCTAAAAGCAGAGTCTGCCCCATTCAGTGAAGTGCAAGGAACTGGGAGGAGGAGATGAGCAGCCAGCAGGACAGAAGCCAGCCTGTCCGAGAATGCCCAGCTCCAGCTCCTTCTGTGATCTGGCAAAGAACTGATGTAAAGCATCTGTCAGGACATGGTCTCTATTTGACAGGGAGATATGCGTGGGAGGAAAGAATAAAAGTAATAGGATATACTCCACTGCTCATATTTAGTCTTCTCCCTCAGTCTTGGGAAAGCTGCTGGGTGCACACAAGGTGCAAATGCCCTAACAAAACAGGCAGTGGTCTCACACTGCCAGTCCTTTGCTCAGGGAAACTGCAGTCTTACACAAGAGTCCTTGGTCCCAGCTCCTCATCCTCCAAGAGGTTGCCAGCACCGAAAAGGTAGGCAGCCAGCTGAACTAGAGTCCCACCCCACTACTGGTGAGTCCCAAGCATTGCTGCTCACATCACGTATTTAAACTGGACATCGGTGCCAACCGGAAGGGGGATGGTGTTGGAAGAAAACCCAACATCTATTTTCACTCCAGGATATGTTTCCTTGCAGCCCCAGGACAAGTGAAACTGGCCATCTCCACAGCCTGAAGGTGGGTTCTGGGTGCAAAGCAAAGCTCAGCGCTGTCCACAGACATCACAGTGAGAAGTGGTGCACTGAAAATGAAGAATAAGCAAGGCAAGTGGAGAAACAAAACACTTCAGAAAGAGCCATGCCAAACGTTTTAATGCTGGAGCTGTGGAACATGTAAGCATGTAGGGAGCTGAAAGCAGAGCAAATGCACGAACAGGATAACCTCCCATAAACCATGGAGCGCTCAGCCACAATGCTGGGAATCAAAATACACGGTGGCAGCTTGGGAACAGGAGGGACATTTCAGTGGTACCTCAGGAAACCACTGGCACACAGTCAGAGACAGGGGCTGGCTCATACAGTGCATGGGCTTGAGAAAACATGTATTTCTAGTCTTTCTGTGTAAAAGCTTAGAGAAGGGAAAAACACACTTTAAATATTTCAGGATGTTTAAATATATTTAATTTAAAATACATTTACTTAAAAAAAACAAAAACTCTTTTCTGTCCCCTTCACCAGATCTTCACAGAAATTGCACTGCAGATAGGCTGGCACTTTAGCACCCTGTCAATGCATTCAATTACAAAAACAGAAATATCAAAGCAAACCTCTTCTGCATAGGTAGCACACTGAGCAGTGTGGGATGCAACCAACACCAGTGGCAGCACAAGGGGAGAGTTGCAACAGCAGTCAGGGGAAGGACCAGAGCAGTTCAGGCCAGCAGGGAACCACAGACTTAAGAGACTCACCCTCCTCCCCAGTTTTTTAGAAGAGTGCATATCAAGAAGCTTAGCTTGTACCCCAAACCCCACACCACTTCAGAAAGCAGAAAAGGGCAGAAAGTCTGGTTTCAGTGGAGCACACCACATTATTCTCTGTTCATAGCACTAAATTTGTGGTAGAAGTAACAGCTGGTACATTCGTGAAAGATGAGACCTTCTCCAAGAGTGTTTGGGAAAAGGAAATTCATAAGCAGAAAGGTAATTTCAGTCACATCTCAAATCTCCTGCTAAGCAGCATGGGAGAGAAGCAAGAGTCTCACCCTGAACATCACCTGCACCTGAAGCTGAAAGCAGCATGTAGAGCAAAGCCAACAAGGAGCAGCCAAGCAACAAACAGCAGCTCAAGATGTGGCAGGAGACATCTTCCCCTCAGCAAGAGGGCCAAAGATTTACAGTTAATGACAATGTTTTAAGTAAATACAGTTTAAATAAAACTGTAAACCATTGCTTGAGAAGAGTTAGAGGGTGCATGCTGTCTTACAGTACCCGTAAAAGAGACTGTCCTATGGAACAGAGGTGATGACATATTAGCTTTGGAAGAGGTTCCCCTTCATGTTTCAGCTCTGATTTCTTTCTAGTTAAGCTAATAGGTCTTTCACAATCTGCACTTGGCTGCATGGAAAGCTCTACCTGTGAGGCCCAGCAGCACAGCCAGTGTTCCTAGGAACAAGCATTTTCTCCCATTCTCAGTCCAATGCCCAGGTGTTTTCTAGCAAGTGAGGAAGGAACCGATTTGCAGCCCTCAGTCCTGCAGCCTTCAGATAGCAACACTACTCATTCGCCCTCATTACCACTGCATGGAGCGATGCTTTGGACTGATACTTAATGGCATGAGGCCAGATGTCTAGAAACCTTACAGGAGAGAGCATCTTACAGGAGAGAACATCTCAAGAGCCCTGCCTTGAGATCCAGTATCAGGATCTTCCCACTAGCATAGGCTTCCAGCACACCAGGGCGTGGGATATTAATGATCCCGTCTGGCAGACAGCTGTATGTCGCACACTTTAAACAGCCAGACAGCATCATTTAGACAAACAGGACAAAAATGTCTGCAGCTGCTATTTAAAGCAGTTCAATATTCTTGTATGTCTGATGGCAGAAGGCAGAGACATATTCCATGACGGACAATGACGACCCACATGGGCAGGGCCGTGACAAGCAGGTTGTCATGGGTTAAATCTCACGTAAGCTTTTAAGAAACCAAGTGTAAAACATGGTAGGAAGCTTGAACAAGGATGTTGTATCCCATGCAATACACAGCATATGCCTATGTACATATTACTGTGTAAAACCTCTGGGGTGGGAGCAGCAGGCAAGGAGGCCCTTTGCTAAAAAATCTTCTGCTGAGTTCCTTGTCCTCTCTGAAGCAGTCGATTGCTCTTCCCAGAGCATCATTCCATGGGGCTTCATTTCTACAGGACTCTGCTTTCAGACAGTGTTCAGCAGGCCCTGGGGTCCAACCACCACTGTGGTTCGGATGCACATCAGTCTGCATCACAAAAATTCACTGGCCTTTGGGCCTTTGGGAATGCAACAAGCGAACAGCCTGTTGCTTCTTGCCACCAGGCAATAATTAATATCATCAAAAACCTACGGTATTCTTATTTCCAAATGTTTAGAGGCAACCTTTTGCTGATTAAATACTCTTAAGTACCAAGACGGATCAAAGAAAGTTGCCTTTGGCAAGTCACCTAGCCTTGTGCCGTACTGGAGGCTGGTTTGTCCCTGACTCTCAAAGAAGGTTGTCCTCACCACTGGATCTGCACTTCAGCCTCCTCACCAGCAACATCATCCTGGGTCCAACAAAACACACACAAACCTACCCTTGCCCGGCAAATCAAGGGCTCATCACTCCTGGTTACATTCTCTTTCTGCTGTGACAAGAGGTATCATGCACTGGTGATGCAGGCCGTTAAACCCTATTTCTAGATCTGTAAATATTTTTACAGCAGCATGTAAAATATCCCTGGTTTACACAAGGAGAAACCAAAGCTCAGAGAGGTGCTACAAATTGCCTGCAGCCAGCAGACCAGCAACTCCTCTGTCTCCTATGGGTCAGCCCAGCAGCTGGGCAGCGTGGATATGCTGCCTGCCTTCCAGCAGTGCCCTTGGCTTGCTTGGGAGAAGGCAAGAACATCCCATTGCCTTTGGAGCAGGTGGTTGAGAACAGTTCCCGAAAGGCCATGTGGTTTCAGTCATGAAACAGCCTGCTTAGGCCAGCTCTCAGAACAATGGCAGCTAAGCCAGTGCAAAGACCCAAAGGACTTATTGTGTCTCTCCACCCCATACACTAGATGGTAAAGAAGCAAGTGCACCTCTCTGGTAGAAAAGACAGCACCAAGGTAACTGGAGTGTCCCAGTAAAAGAAGACACCTCATGTCCAACTTTGGGATGCAAAGTGAGCAGGCTGGTACCAGTGCCTGTCAGAAGACCATGACATGCCACCAGCTGGGGCATTGGGACAATGCCAGGGCAAGGGAAGAGGAACACTAAGGCTTGCTTAACACTAATGGACATACATATCTAGAACAGTTATTCCTTTACAGGATCATAAATTAGTGAGCCCATAGAAACAGGAGCCTCAAGGACATGTCACAACCCTGCCATGCAAACCATGTTCATTATGATAACAGGCATATTTTAATAAGCCAGTTCCTGGCTCTCACACTTTCACCTATAAAACACACATATTTTCAAGGCCAGGGGATGTCAGAAATACCTTCCAGCCATCTAATCATCTAAACCCCAGTGGCACAAAAATCATATTAGAAGGTTAGTCACACCCTGTATCCCTTTGAATTTTTTTAGTAAAAAACAAATAGTTAGATGAAAGAAAATTCCTCCTCTGTAAACCCCAACTAGTCACAGCAATGAAACAAAAGTCTCTGCACAGGCAGTGGTAGTGGTGAAGAAGACAGGAGGGCAAGAGGAGAGAGATGAAAGAAATATAAGTCATCTTCTCCAGACAACAGGACAGGGGAGCTCCTGGATTCCCGGCTGTGCAGTTCTGGCTGTTCTCCCTCTGATGCTCCAGCAGAGTCAGGCAGCACTGCCATCTGCTTCAAACATCTGCCAGTCCAGCCTACTGGAAGCATGTCTGTGCTGAACACTGGAGCATGGAAGATGAGGAGGGGCAGCCTGCTGGGTCAGCTAAGACTTCAGTTCCCGGTCAGGTTTCATGCTGAAGGGCTCCAGCCTCTCGCTCTCTGGCAGCATACTGTTCAGCCGCTCCATCAGTGGGATCGTCTGGTCAATGCCCATCTGTATACGGCGAAGGATGGCAGACATCTCATTGACCTTCTGGATCTGCTCCGCATACTTGGCATACTTCTTCTGGCGCTCCTGCATGAAGCTATAAAGAGTTTCCACAGAGAGGTCCATCTGTTTAAAAACAAGTAGAGCAAAACACATTAGGCCAACTGTTGCCAGAGACCTTTCCATACACTGTCTTTCCTAAAAGCAACCAGAAACCACCTTAGATGCCCCACTGGAGATACCAGACAGGTTCAAAAGAGCTCCTTGGAAGGTACATAACCAGTTTGTCACAAAATGGGATTCATAGTTGTATACCAGGGAGGACGTATGGCAACCTCAGCTCTACAGCCAAGTAGTACAACCTAAGTATGTGATCAGAAGATTCTTTATTTGTAGGACTGAAAGCCAACAGGCACTGCCAGGGATTTCCCAATAAACCAATATATATATCCTCCAAGTTACACAAATTCATGGCCTCTGCCTACACCTGTAGTATATTTTCATTGGAGATTGTTCATTTGCAAGCATTAAGCTCTACCATACTTGCCAGTGCTAATTTTCCTTGGTTTAGCCAGGTTACTCTGCAACTAAGCCACAGCTGTTACTACTATTGTCATCTGGAAAATTCCTGCCTTGAGAACCACAATGGATTGCTACTGTCCCTAATTTCCCCGAAACCCAAAAATAAGGAGTGTTATGAGTGACCTCCAGAGAGACATTAAGTAAATTAGCCATGCAATTAAACACAGTTAGTACCCAAACATGGCTGAAGCATGATGACAATGACAGGAACTGCAGTGCTGTTCCTGCCATTGAGTCATGAAGGTAGCCTTTATAATTCACAGTCCAATTTTCTCTTCAGCCAAACCTGCAAACCCCAGGCAGAATTCAGTCAGTAGCCTCTGAGTCAGATGGTTTAAGCTGTTTTACACATGGTAAGATATGACACATATTCAAAGAGTTTGGTAACAGGTCTGCTCCAAGCCCTCAAGCTCACACACGAAGCTCAGTTGCCTTGGCTTGCTGTAGCTGTACTCAACAATCACAGTTATTCCAGTGCACAGGCTCCTCAGCTCTTCCAACTGTGGAGGCATTTTGTGGAAAGCAGTCCCTCACTGGGGATGCAGCACATGCCCACAGGGGCTGCTAAGTGAAGGACAGAAACACACACACACTGACCAGTTTTAGCCCACTGCCACTTCTTACCATTGTTTTTCCAAATCTCTCCCATCTAATTACTCACAGAGGAAGGCCACTGCTCATGATGAAGCAGCCTCAGGGAATTACGCTGAGAACTCCTGGTCTACTAAGAAGCACAGGTTGAAAACACATCCTTCACGCTTTAACTGTATGACAGAGTCAACCTGTTTGGTGGAGAACAGTGACTGCACCTGTCACCCAGCACAACACAAATTTATCAGTGCAGTGCTAAAAAACACACCGTGCTGACCTGATCTGACTTACATAGTACTTAATCAGCAAGTGTAATCCTGACCCAGTATCCAGTGGTGCAGGTTTGTAGGGGAAAGTCTTCAGCAAGGGGAGGAGTGGATGAACATGGTGCAAAGCTGAAAGGTGCAGCCCTCACCAAGGATGGAGGTCCCACCAGGGAGCACTGCCATCCCACTGGCAGCAGCAGGGTTTGGCACTGGGGGAAAAACTGGTGTAGCTGTATTTGCTGACAAACATCACTTTCAAGCCCTGGGGAAGAGGTCAAGTCAGAAATAGTAATGCAAGAAAATACTGAAAACCTAAGTTACCTTAGGCTTTTTGTAATTTAACTTACAACAGCATTTAAAACAGACACACAAGTTCCACTGAACTTGTCATGGGGTTTAGGGCACATTTTTTCCTCTATCACCTCCATAGAGCTGGATACAGTACCTTCAATTTAATCTGTACTTTCTACTGCTTTCAGGCTGAATTCTTCCTCTTTGCCTCTGTGCTTTCCTGTGAATTCCTCCCTCCACACTTTCATGCATGGGATAAAATAAAACCAGCAGAGCAGGAAACTACAAATAGAGTGGAAACAATTTAAGCCTACACAGGGGTTTCTACTAAAACCCCAGCTCAATAATTTAGTAGTCTGGCACTAGGTCTGTAAATTGGAGTGTGTAAAAAGCAGACCACCAACAACCAGTAAGTGCAATCCAGTGCCTAAAAACATCCTACCTAATGAGAGAGTGGCCTGGAGTGGCAGCCAGTCAGAAACCTGCCAAAAGCCACCACACCTCATTAAACTGAGCAGTGTGGGGACCCAGGCAGAAACCTCCTCTAGTTCTGAAGTTCTCATCCACAGGAAGGTTCTCCATGTGGCCTCACAGCACTGCATAAGAGGCAAAGCTTGCACCTACCAATCTTTCAAAAAAAAACCACCAAAGGCCCCTTTTTCTCTCTATTCCAATAATTTCCATCTGCTGACTTTTAGGCCCCTTGTGTAAATATATGCAATGTCCACTTACATGTGATGAATGCAGGAAGAAGCTGAAGCTGACCTGCAATAGGAAAAAGAAATGTGGAGTGGCTTCCAAGCTCTTTGCTGCCTTTGGACACATTCACAATGGCCATAAAAAAAGCTGCCTCACAAAAAAAAAAAAAAAAAGGGTGGAAGTGAGTGTTTCCTATGGTTTTCCTACACCTAGCATTCAGGTTTGCCTGCTGCAGGAGTCATGACAGCTGCACAACCAGTGACACAACAGGGAGAACTGAAGTTGAGTAATTGTGAGGAAAGGTCAATTTTTACTGAGACTGAGCCTGGTATTTTTAACCATTAAAACCAACTACATGTTAATTCCTGTAGATAAATGCCACTGTCTCTTTTCAGCTTTCCTTGAAGCAGGCCTAAGTACACACTTACATCCTTCCTGCCTCCTCCCCCTCCAAGCAAGATCCTCTAGTCCCAGTTCTTGTGCTTTTACCTTTCCTGGCATGCAGTCCCATTCCTCTCGCACTCGGACAGGTCCTTCATACTCTGAGGTCAGCCCTATTTACCCACCACAGAGATAAAACTGGCCTTTAGTAATCCATAATGAGCTGGGAACATGCATAAGAATCCACTTAATTACAATCTATTTAATTTCATACACTACCAATAAAAAGCATCTGGAGAAGGGGAGCTGAGGTAGAGTCGGCTCCCCTGCCTATTGCCAAGGCAGTCCATGCTTTTCAAGAGGGTCAGTGAGTAAATTTGCCTTCTCTGAACAGCTCCCATCAACTCCCACCTCCCTGACATGAAACCCTGCCAAATTCTCCTCTGTAAAATGTTCAAGTCTCAGCCTTCTTGCCCATCCCTATCTGTGAAGCTCTGGGAAAGCTCAGCAAGACACTCCAGAGCTAGTTGCTCTTCAACTGTCCTACAACCATATGAGAGTGTTTATTTGAGCCATTGTTTCTGTTCTGCTTGCTTCAAGCCTCCTATAGGGCAGGCCACAAAGTTGCAGATAACTTCCTATCAGCTGGACACCCTGAATCCATAAGATATGAGAGATGTGAAGCAGCATTGCCACCAGCGCCTTGATGACCTCACCATCAAGGCTTCATCATCACCAATTTGTCCTTCAAACATCATCACCAAGTAAGCTACAATCATCCCCAACTGGGAGGTACAGAAGAGTTTAGAGAGTTAAGACTAGACCAGAAGCCTGTAAAGAAGCAACAGAACAAAGCAGAGGGCAGAGCCCAGCATGTGATGTGAGAGTCCTAATTCTCATCAAAACAAGAAGTTCTGCCCAATCTGGACTTGAGAAAAAACAACAGGTTCTCAGTAAAGGAGTGAGAGCTCTTAATGCATATTTTATTTTTTTCAAAAAATCATTCCTCCTCTTAAAGCAGCAAACCTGAGGCTGGACATGTCCAGAGAATACAGGATTTTTCTTCCCTTCCTACATTGAAAAGCATGTTTCTTCACGTTTTTCTTTCAGTAGTATATATATATATACACACACACTATATATATACACTATATATATATATACATACACTTTAGTATATATATATACTTCTTCCAGAAGTATATAAAAATCAACAAGCCTAAAACTCACCTTCCAGCACAACATAATTTTTTAGTACAGCCAGTGACATTCAGAATTTGTGCCTTTTTCTGTTTCAAAGCTCATGCCCCTTCTGTGGATCAGCAGCAGCAGGACACTAATTTATGCCTCAGTTTCACATTTTAAACATTAAATGACATCTACAGGACTTTTCTTTCTTCAAATAAAAACAGATTAATAATTACTTCCAACAACAGGGCAAGATGGATATTTTCCCACTTAAATGGGCCCCAGCACAGCCTCTCCTGCTACACCATTCACATTGTCAACCCATAAGAGTCTCCTCTGCATTACACAGGCCCATTTGTAACACTACACTGATGAAACACAAAAACAACTGAGGATACTGTCAGACATCTTGCACACCATAAATTCTTGCATTCATTTAAAAATTTTTCTTGGCCCACACTGCCAAGCAGAATAAAGACATTAATTTAGCCCACAAAAAGACTGAGGTCAGCACTGGCCACTGCCCAATTCTTTTCAAGAGACCACACTGAAAGCAAACCAGTGCCCATATATATACATCTCGTACCTGGTATGGGTTTATAGCACCTCTGTCGTGGACATATGAGCATCCTGATGTCTCAGAAACAGTGGTCACATCTTGTTAGTTCAATGACTGAGAATGAAAATTGCAGCTAGACACATTTTCCCTGGGTGCAGAACATGGTTGCAGACCTTCATTAAACTTGGAAACAAATTTCTAGAGAGGCACTGCTGACATACATAACAAAACAAATACATCTGAGGATGCTTGGACATTTCCAGCTTCTCCACTCCTTCCTAAAATGCCAATAAGGCAAGATGATATCTTCCCCCCCCCCCCCCCACTCAGCAACAGCCTTCAAGAGTTCAACTAGACATCCACTTGTCCTGTGTCCTTCTGTCCTAACAATTTGTTCTCATCTCCTATTCCCTATGGCTACTGTTCAAAAATACACAGCTATTAGGGTGCAATCCTTGTTCCAGAAAGTTCATTTGCTAGAACAGTACTTGGAGTACAAGCAGCCTTTCCTTGATATTGTCAGGTGCTTGACTGGGGTTAAACAACTCCTTCCTGCAGCTGCACAAAACCCACATCAGAAAGTGACAGGCAGAAACATGACTGCATGGAATATTAGCAATGATGTGTTGGTGTGAAAATATTTTTCCATCAACACACTTAAAACTGAAGACAGCTCCTCTTCAGAGCACTGCCTGAAAACAAATGTGCTAAATGAATGGCTTTTTTTTCCCTTCCTCTCTTTCTTTGATAATGTCACGCAAAGTCAGCACAATAATGTGCTTCCTGTGCAATGATGACTTCCTGATGATGGGAACATCTTCTGTTTCTCCCACTCACCATACACAGTTAAGTGATAAACTGACTGAGTAGCATCTCTTCCAGGGTAGAAAACACAGACACCCAGTCAAGGCTCCCACTCTTCAGCTTCAGTCATGAGTACAGATTGCATGAGTACCCTTCCTCTGTGCCACTGCCAGGTAAATGATTACAATTTGTATTGCTTATCACATCTAAGATTGAATCCCATGCCAAAATATTCCTTTCACTCCCTCTGTAATTTATCATTGAGGTAAAGGATTATTCTGTCTAAGCATTGCATGGATCACAGTCAAGCTAGAGAACGAAGAGTAACCATTTTAACTGGCTCTAGCGCTAAGTTTTAGCAATATTAATAGGTATATCAAAGCCCTTACTCCAGAAGATCTACAGTTAAATCCATGCCTGGTCCCTTAGTACTATAATGGTATACATGATAGCATAAGATAGGCTACTGCACCTGTAAGATCAAGATTTAATTATTTTGGAAGGCTTTGGCTTACACAAAAGCATTCAGAATTCCAAAGAATAAGAAGGTTCATTCTTGAAATTACTTTTTCCATCTTTATGTAAATCTTTTCCTGCCTGTTATGTTATTGGACAGGATATGTTTGTCACTACCACACAGTCTGACCTCCACAGCCCACATCTCCCTCACAGCTCTGACTCAAGCCTTCCCTGCTTGAGAGCTACCGGCATCCCTCTGCCAACTGGCAGTCCCCCAAGCTTAAGTTATGACTGCTATCACTTACTGTTGCTAAAAAAAGAGTCCCAAAGCTACGATTAAAACAATACCTACCACTTGCCCAGCATTAATGAACCAGTAGACTTCCAAGTGTTTAAAAAGCAGGGCCCCACTTCACAGAGAAGATGGGCAGCAAAACCTGACAACCAACAGCCATCTGAAATCTGGTGCTGCAGATGCTATAGCCAGCTCTCCAGTTTTGATTAATGTCCCATTACAGTCCCATTCTATTGGTCTTTCCTTACTTATATTTCCCTCAACACTACATATATTCATCACCTTTGTCTTTCAAAACAGCTAAACCATTAACAAAAGCAAGTGAAACTCAAGGCACTGCAAAGCAGCAAGTCATACCCTTCTCCTTCAAATGAGCTGAGTAATCACAAGCTTAGTTCTGCACCTAAGTTGTTGGGGGAGAACAAAACAAATTTAGTCTTCCCAGCCTCTCTCTTCTTCAGTGGTTTGGTCTTCTGTCCCATCAGCTTGCCTGACTGACCTACCAGTGATCACGCAAGAAAATGCATCTTCTTTCCCCCTGCACGTGTTCCTGGATTCTCACTCAGTGTTTGCTGTGGCTGTATCAGACTTAACTGCACAAGATTCTTGAAAAAACAGAAAGGAAAAAAAAAGTAAGCTTTCTAAACTGTCACCAAGAGAAGGTTATAGTATTTTCTAGCTCATTGTCTTTGACTAGTAAGAACACTTCTTTAGAGCTTTCAATCACTGCTTTCCTAGAACAATCTACATCCATCTAAGAAGCCATCTCTGAAATGTATCAGGACTAAAAATGTTAAGTTATATTCAAAGCATTAGAAATGCTTCCATACCTATTCTAAATAACAAAGAAAATTTAAGAAAAATAAATTTAAAACTCCGCCCAAAGAATACATAAGATTATTGAACCTGTGTGTGCAATGTTCTCACAAAACCTCTCTTTTGTGGAATACAATTCCACAGAAATTAGTAAGAAACTCCTGGTCTGTCTTCAATTAGCTGTTCCTGGAAAAGAAAATATACATATCTGTTACAGATCTGTTGCCTAAATGATAACTTGCACAACTCTTATTTCAGACTACCTAATAATTCTGCTACAAAATGCAACCTTCAATTTCCTCATTTCCTGATTTTACCCTGCTGATATATTACTTGTTCAGAACATTCCTATATCCAGCCAGGGCTTGAATATTATAGGACAACAGCAGTTATAAATGTTCTTTACCCTTAGAGTTTTATTTTATCATAAATTTCAATTTTGTACTTTTAATACGTCAAAATTACTAGCTTTAAGCAAGTTGGTTTTTCAATGACAAATAAGCTTTGATTTGAAAAGAGATGATCATTGTCATTAAAGAGATGTTTCTCAGAAAACACCACTATTCTCATTCCAGAGTGGAAATAGTCAGCATCATTACATTTGCAAGCCATCTGCTATTATTCTCAGCTTCACACTTGGGACCTGATAGCTGTAAGCCTTCTTTCCCAGATATTTTACAGAAGGTCTTTCAAAACTTTTCAAAAGGGGATGCTACCTTTGCCATATTTAGTCAGGGTTAGACACACCAGAAGATTTCTACTTAATTAAAAGAAAATTTCTACTTAAGTAGAAAATGCTCTTAAATCTCTTCTCACAGAATGCAGAGCAGGTGAGTTTTAACCATTTCCTACTGCTTGTGAAGTGCTAAAAGGATTACCTAGGACTCCTTTCTCCCCTGGGGAATTGCAGACAAAGATGGGTTTAAGCTCCTTGCCACACTTACACTGCCAGTCAGCACATCTGACTGCATCAGACCTACCTCCCATGTGCTGTGCAGGTGGCTTGGATACAAGCAAGAAGGCTGAAGTGTGAGATATGCATGGACCCAAGCCCAGCAGTCAGGAACTGGGAATTTCTGGACATCTGAGAACCCATTTTGCTCTTTCTCTGACAGTCAGAGTTCTCACATGAAGTCCAACTTTTCTTCAGTGGGGAAACTCAAAGGTATGTCAGTTCTAATAAAGTCAGTCAGTAATAACCTGAAAAATTGCTGAAAGATCTTTTTGTAGCTCTACATCAGTTCTTCCATGTTTAAACAGAACATGAAATGAGCCAAGTACCTCCCAGTGATGTTAAGGGGAGGATCTACTCCTTCATTCCCAGACTGACTCCACTATACTTCCACAGTGCTGAAGCCCAAGTGTCCCAGCACATTTCTGGAGGTCACAACATCAGCCTTTGGCTTCAGGAAACACTCAAGGAAATCTTGAGCACTGTAGATCATTACCAACTAAGCTCTTCTGAGGCTATAGACTCTTGTTCAAAATATAGCAACTGGAGTACATACCACCATCAGTGATCAATGACTCAGACAAAAGTTCAGTGTGTGAGTAGTGGTAACTCTGATCCACTCTGAGCATTCATTTTCATTGTAATGAGCTGCAGCGGCCTCCAGATTCACAGAAAGTTGTGTATTTCTTTCTTCTTGTTTATGTCTACAAATGAATCTCTAGAACAAATTGATCAAATGCAAGAAGATATTTGAATTTTTGCACTATCATCTGGCAGGAGAACTTATAGTTGAAAAGTAATTAGTTCACCTTCAGTTACTGTCAAGCAGTTAGGTCAGGCATAAGCAAGAATTAAATTCTACGGACTGGATTAAGCAAAAGGAAAGGCTATGCTCCAAGAAGCCTTTCTGACCTTAAAAAATCTTTGCCATATACTGTTCTTATGTTGACTTCTTTTACAACAACTACCTCAGCATCTTTTTCAGCTGAAATTCATCTGATTTGGGATTTTTTCTTTTAGACAATTTACCAGTCCTTGCAACTGCTCTTCAAATGTATCACTTGCTGTTCCAGTTAAAAAAAAAAAAAAAAAATATTATTTCCTGTCAAGTACATTACAGCTTGACACAGTTCATACACTTAATTACAGGGAATTCTACTACACTGTAATTCAGCATTTCATCCAGGCTTCTAGAGGTAGATGACACATCCAGTCAGGAGCAACACCCACGTGAATTAATTAATAGTAAATCATATGTTTCATACCTCTAGAGCAATGGTACAATAATTAATGTCCTAATAATGTTTTCATATAGAAACATTCATGCCCCAATGATACAGAAACATTAAGGAAACCCTACCCTTCATAAAAACCAAGACAGACAGATTACTTGCACTAAGGCTTTGTAATACTTTCAACATGAAGTCATTTCTCCAAATCACATCTGATTATTATCAGAATTCTAATTATAGGGCTGCTAACACAAGGATCACTCAGCTCCCTCAAGTCTATCAAGTAGCATCTTTAATTCATGGATGCAACTCCAAATATTTGCAAATAATACAGGATTACCTATCTAAAATGAATGTCACACTGCTGAAAAGCTTTTAGCTAATATTCCTGACACCTTCACACCCCACTCCAATCCTCACTTAAGGGTAAAGTTGACATCTTGAAAATTTCAATTCAACACTGAAGCATGAGATAATTCTTAAGAAAGTCTCTAAAATGACTTTTCCTATATCAACACAATCCATCAGGGAGGGAGAAGACTATTTTCAATCTACACTAACCCCAGACTTATTTAAGAAGAGAAATTGTACCATTTTCCATCTTTATCTGACTAAGCCAAACAAGTAAAGCTTTTCCAGTTTCCTCCCCAAGGTTCTCCACTCCCCATGCATCCTTATAGCCCTTTTCTTGTATTATGAACTCTCCTTCCTTGAACATGAGAACTGCTCACAGGGTGTCTGATGAGCAGCCTTGTGCAATACAATCAATATGTTCCTATTTCTCCTGGAAGTACCTTGTGTGATACAGTTCAGGCTGATACTTGCTTTCTTCATTTCTCAAATCTGTTTCATGCCCAAATTCAACACCAAGTCTGCTACCTCTGCTATGAAATTCAACACTTCTTATTCCTATCTAAAGTTCTACAATGTTGGGGCAGGGGGGTTGTTTGAGATTTTTTCCACCTGGAGTAACAAGTTTAGAATAAGAAATCCAATTTTCTAGTTTAAACAAGTTGAAAGAAACTTAATTATATTCCTTCTGATACCTGGTATCAGAAGCTTCATGCACTACTCCTGTTGAAAGTGTTACTAAAAAGCTTAGCATACTAGACTTGGGATTTTCAGTGACATAAGTTCTATAACAGTATAAACCTTTCTGACTGCTAGATGTTTGTTTAATTTTCTAACTCTTCCTTGGAAGTTCAGTGGTGGAAAGGATTCCAGTTTAGATCTTTCCTCAAAAGGCCATAAAGTACAAGAGAAACTAAAGCACAAGAAAAGGGGACATGCTGGAACCGATTACAGACATATTCTAGGAGCAAGGGGCTGGTCTTTTTTATGACACCAAATGACTATATGTTAGCACAGCAGATTTTAGACTGTCACAGGTGCAAACAATTTCCTCTTCCTTCATAACTGCTAGATCACTTCGTGTAGTTCATGTAAAACAGAGCACTGGCCATCTACCTCAAGCATACACTGCAAGACATTATATAATTTAAAGTAACAACTGTGAAGCTTTTTCAAGAGCATTTTCACATTTTGATGCTGGCTGGTTAAAACATCACCCCACCACTCATATATTCAAGCTACTTGCACACCAGGCTGAAGAAAAATGAGCAAGATCAACTAAGGGATATGAAGCTTAACATGTTTCCAGCTTAATAATCCTGCACATTTATTTCTGCATGATGGTACCTGTTACGAATCCAATCTTTATAAACAACATTTCATCTCAGATGAGATGAGAAATAAAGAGGTGGATATACTGTCACAGTCCTCATCAATCAACTTTCAAAATGCCAAAGGTATTTAAGGTATTGATTTCTTACAGCCCACTATGCTCCCTAATTTTTTCTAAAAAGGAGCGTGGCAATAAATCCCTTAAAAATACAAGTGGTATTTCAACCCAGGTTCTTCCCCATTTAAAAATATTACATTGCAAGGAATTGCCAGGCTCCTTTCCCTGGAATTGAGGAATTGCTACTTTAAGTCTGCAAATCAAAAGGCTTTGCTTGAAAGTTAACATGGCCTCATCTAGAACATCTTTGTATGTTTTGTCAAAACTGAATGCACCTCCATTTTCACTTTTGCCAGGCTTCTTTTAACAGGCTTGTTTTTGATTCTCTGAGCCCTTCCCTTCAATGGGATAAAAGCTAACTTAGTGGTCCGAATCATATGAGCATTTGGGCCTTAAAGTAAAGGCCTGAAGTTGAAGATGCATTTTGGACTCGGTAAGGCAATTTATCTTTTGGTGGCCAAATTCAGTAAGGTGGGCATGTCTGCTGAAAACACATTTCACAAATAGTCTTGGAAACTTAAGTCTGAAACCTCCTACAGGCAAACCATAAACAATACGAATGGCAATAAACACCTCACTCAGCAGAAACAAACCAAACCAAAGACTGAGCAAAAACATCTCCACAAAACTTCCCCTTCACTTGAGTTGATTCTCTGAAGGGACACTGCTCAACTGTGACTGGAGCACAGTATGAATCCCAGGCACTTCAAATCTTTCTGCCCAGAGAGTTAAAAAAATTGATTATGGTGCTTTGCACAGTAGAAACTATGGGTGCTTAGAGCAAATATGCACCTCAAGTCTCATTGCAGCCTTGGATGCTGCGCTGCACTGACACAGTCCCCAGCCAGGCAATGTCCTTCCAAAGTTTCTGGCCCATATCTCATTCATTCCTGGTGATGGAACAGCTCCCTGCACTTCCCAGTTTTTCCCTTTATCAGCACCTTCAAGGTACTCTGTCCTTAAATTTCCACCAGGCAATGTCAAGACCTTTGCAACCTGTCCCTATCACAGCCAGCCCTCCCACCTCTAATGAAACAGGTATAAAGCCATAGGACCTGCCCACAGCAAGCCCATCCTTCCCTCAGGGTGGAAGAAAACAATGGTGATGACTTTTGCACACCACATTCCACAGAAGGTTTTGCCAGTAGTTGATGGGCATTGTCTGATAAAAACACACCCTATGTCATAGAAACAAAGTAGTTGCAATAAAGGTCAAAAAGCTACACGGCATTAAAAAAAAAATCCCAAAATCCCTAAAACCCCAAATTACTGGGGACACGTGGTGATGTGGATGCCTAAATCACAATTTATGAGTCTTAAATGCATGAGATAAGCCACAACATGCTTGTGTATAAAAGTGATTTTCTTGTTAGTCTGTCAAATGCACTAGACTTGCTTCTTAGAGGAAATAATGATTTAACATCTATTCATAACTTTAAATAGCTGAAATATATTGGGAGACATGATGTCATGTATGTATGGCTGAAAAAGTTATTTATTTGCCAAATATTAAGGGATTTATTTGTGGACATCTTAACTACATACTAGAGAAGCCCATTACGTTTACTTTTTTGCTGCAAACTGATAAAAAAAGAAAACCAACAACCAACAAACCGAAACAAATAAAATCCATACATACTTGTTCAAAATAATGAGTTATTCCCATAGAGGAGTTTACAGGTATGAAACAAGCCATACGCTGCAATTTGCTGCATGACAAATCAATTACTGATATTAATGCCTGCCTGGACAAAAAGTTGTTTAACTATTGAGAATATAAAAGTAATATTTACTTTTATACTGTATATATAAAATAAATATATAATAAAAGCTACAAATAAAAATGCATTTATATTTATTGTTAGGGCAAAGCATAAGAGACTAAGTAACCAGCTTTGAAATACATTTTAAGCACAGTGTATCTAGGAACTACATTTCCCTCTAAGGGTACACAGGATACTTCAAAAGCACGTCCCCTTTGACAATGTTGGAAGTCTAATAAGAAAAGCTGAAGATTTTTTCATTCAAAGCTTTTTTGAAAGGAGCTTAGATGGCTTTCATCTTCCCTTTTGCTTTCACAGAAAGAATAGGCCTAAATTTTGATATTTGACTAGTAATACTTACCTTCAGATATTTTTTAAAATATCATTTTTGAGATGTTTAGTACCTTATGCACAAAAAAATAATCTTTTTTTAAGTTACTGAAACTAGACACAAAATCATGGCACACAAAATCATGGACCTTTTCTGAAAATTTAGCTCTGTTCCCCAGCTTTTACCTATTCTACTTGTTTCCCATTTCCTGTTACTCACCATCCTCTATCACCTTACTCTTGAAAGTCTCTCCCTGCCACCCAAAACAGACATCCCCCATATAAGGACTTCATGTAAAGTAGTCTTCATCCTGCTTAATTTCATACTTTTCTCCAGTCAATATCTTTAGCGCTGATCAACATTTGCCTTGAAACTCATCTTGTACATTCTCTTTTTTTTTTTTTTTGGCAGTGAAGACAAAACCTCTTGCCATAAGTAAATCACTCCTTTCCAAAACAAAGCTCGTTCAGATACAAATAACTGTAACTGCTGAAGAAAGGCACCTGAGTCAACTACCTTCAATCACATGATCAATTCTTTCCCCTTCAAGGAAACACTTGGGTAAATGTATTTCCTCTTGAGAGAGAACAGTCACACCAAACCTGGAAGCCACACAGATTCTAACATTTAGGAGCAAATATGGATCCAGCCAACACATTGCAAAGAAATTCTGGATAAAGTGGGAAATGGGATGGAGAGCAAAGCTAAACTTATTGCTCCCCGAAGTTAAGGAATGCACACATGTGTCTACTCAGATCTGCAATAACTACTGTCATGCAAGCACTCTTTTTTTTCCCTTAGCTTATTCTCTTTCCTGTTAAGAACCATTC
Source organism: Pachyramphus minor (assembly GCA_013397135.1). Taxonomy (NCBI): domain Eukaryota; kingdom Metazoa; phylum Chordata; class Aves; order Passeriformes; family Tyrannidae; genus Pachyramphus; species Pachyramphus minor. Next base: position 251,232 of record VYXB01001133.1, read on the forward strand.
TAATTCAGATTGTGTGCTGATTACAAACCACCACACTTAATTATGAGTTATTGAGGACCAATACATTTACAAAAGTACTTCTGAGTTTTGACAGAATCCAGGAAACCTTTTTTTCTGGCAACAAGGAACAAAAGATATTTGCCCTGGGACATTTTGCCAAGGCAAGACTAAAAAGTCACTCCTGGCTGCAGACAGTGAGAGTGTAGCACACTGTATAGCAGGACTATTACTCATTCAGTAAAGTCACTGATAGTCTGAAAAGTGAACATACGTCAGACAAATAGTAGGATATCAGGGATTGAAGCTCAGCAACATTTTGTAAGGAAGTTAAAACATCAGTCACTTGACAAGTCTGTTATCAGAAGAAAAACACTTCAATGGTTACGCTGTTAAAGGAAGGAAAAGGGAAATACTGACTACCAAAATGAGGATAAAATAATTTACTGTCCCAGCTCAGGCACACATTACCCTTTTCACAATACACTCTATTTTCTGTTTCATTTTTACTCTTTACTAGTGGTCAAAGCTTAGTGTACATGGCAAAGCTAAATCATTGCTGACAAATGGGTGATGCCAAATGCGATTTCCTTTGTCTACACTTGTAACAAGAGACATACCCTGCTCTAGTTCAGCTGCACCCCTTGTTGTCAACAACTGTCACCAGTGTTCAATTTAGTTCATCAAGTAGAGCCCAAATAATTTGGAAAGAACTACTTAAGCTGACTGGGCCCCACCCAGCTCCTCCAGAACACACATGCAGAACAGCCAATGCAATTTAAAAATTATTAGCAAAAGGAACACTAAAAACCAGCAGATCTGGCAGAAGGATTGAAAGCATCTGAAATTACTTAAATGTTGCAACCAAAAAAAAAAACCCACATCTGACTTATCAGTTCCCTGCATTACAGAGTTGCCATCACTTTGTCAGAGTAATCTGTTATAAAGAAGCTAGTGAGAATATCAGTATCCTAATTTTATTTATTTTAGACGAAAATTAAGCACAAGCTTTACAAACTGGAAGAAAACCACCATAGCTAATTTGAAAGGGCCTCTGTCACTTGCCCTGTAGAAAGCAAGCCCAATTAATGCTGATTGTATTGGTGGAGTCAACAATGACTTTAAATCATGACAAAACATGACCTCTCACTTTAAAAGCCAAAAGAATTACAGACTGCTTGGATTAATGCAGTATACTGTCATTAGGCTGGCAGTTAAATCCCATTTCTGAGACTGTGTGATCTGAGTCACCAACATCTGCGAATATCTTTACATCTTGTGTAATAGCTGGACTCTTGATATACCAAAATAAAAAGGCCATTTTAATGGCTCCCGCGTTACTTTGGACTGAAAACTTCATGATGACAGCAGCTTCTCAAAACAGCCCATAAATCAAATTTATTATTCATTTTGTCATGTGGGGTTTTCTTAACTCTAAGCCAATAGAGCAACAACAAGTCAAGGTCAGTGTTTATACTGCATGAATAAAAATTAACCATGTCTTCAAAATTATTTTTTTTTACTCTGAAAAATATTTGGTCACAAGGATTTTTGACATATGCAGCATTCGCCAGTTCTTCTACACATCTGAGAGTATCTGAGAAAACACTCTCAAGCAACATCTCTCACACCAGCCTGTCTTTACTTAAAGAAAAAAGGAAAAAAACTGTTAGCCATCCTACTGCTTTCAGCATCAGTAATCGCATATGAGAAGGATGCTCATCCCAGAAATTAATTTAATCCCAAACAGTATAATGCAAATTTCAACAGACCAGTGATTTCCAAATGATGGTTTATTGGTAAAAGCAACAGCACAGGAAGACCTTTTTGCCATACAGATCAGAAACAAGACAGCATGTTATGGGCTTTGAAAACAAGTCTACCTCTACAAATCCATTGAAGTACTACCTTCTCCAGCCATAGATGTTTAGATAACTGTTTCTTTCCCTAAATCAGAGCCTAACCATAAGACATAATAAAATGTATACTATACAGATCTAAATAAGGAATGCTACCTTTAAAAACTACCTTTAAAAACTGAGTAATCTTTCACTTCTTCAACAGTTTCTTGCAGCACTTGCCATATCAGAAGAACAGCCACTGTTTACAGCCAGGAATAACCAACAAACACACAACCTAACAGCAACCACAATGAAAACCTGGAAACTTCGCTTGAAGTGCACATGTACAAAGTTTCTCTACAGATGTTGCTTTGAAGCAGACTGCTGCAAGTGACCCACAGCCACCTAGAGCAAGCACCTGCATTCCCAATGTGCAGCCCCAAGCCCTTCCCCACCACAAGAGGACACAGGACAGTACCTCCTTGATCCGCTTCACGAGTGCGTTCTGATCAAAGGCGACCGCTTCTGCACACTGGTGAAGATGATCTTGGTACCGAAGACACAGCTGCAGCACCTGCTGGGGATCCAGCTTTTCCAGCCTGGTGTTGGTTGGAGAGGTCTGCCCACTGAGGAGTCCTACAAAGTAAAGGAAGGACCAGAATTAATCTGACTGTTCAGACTAGTTCAGATGCAATCCAAGAGACAGCAGAGCAAACCCAGAAGATTTATGAGGGGTAGTGAAAAAGTAATGCAGAAAAATTTATGGATGTTTCAAATTTATAGCAGTGCAAAGAACAGTTTGCCATACAGCCTAGCCCTCCTTGACAGAAACTAAACAGACTCTAAATGCAGGTCCATAATGCACATCAGCTTGGTTTTCAGTGATACGTGAGTCCTGTTTCTTCTCCTCCACAAGCAATCCTAAACTGTGAAAAATGAACCCTCTCCTAATTTACGTACGCCAGAAGAGGAAGGAGTTGAGATCTGCATTTCCATAAGGACATTGGACTCAAGCTATTTTCATAGAATCACACTGTCAAAACCAGAGTTCTAAAAATTCACTGGTCCCCCAAAACAAACCTGAATAAAAAAAATGATCCACCTTAAGTTAATTTACTAGGTGAAATGCCTGTATTTTGTCTACCTTGCGTTTTTTAAACTTCAGAACTCTTTCACCTTCTACAATTTTTCTTTACAATCTCAAAGACTAGCAATGAACCTTTTTGTTGGTTTAATATGGAATTAAGATCCTTACCTACTTGCATGATCAGGTTTCACAAAAAGGCATTGGACCTAAAAGTGGGACACAGGTAATATCCAGAGGAGCAGAATTATGCAGAGAAATTTCTCTTGCCCATTGATTGTTGCCTACATAGTGCATCGTGAGAACGTTTGCTCAGTTCAGCCATGTGTGTTCCACATTGACCACTCTCCCCCACAGCTTCTGGAAAAAATGATGCTAAGCTCTTAGGCCATCCTTTTTTTTTACTACTTCATTTACTTACTTTCATTTCATTTTTCTTCAACATTAGCACAACCTTTTTTTTGTTGGGACACCGTCTGTAACAAATAGCACATACACACAACATGCTTTTCCCAAAACATCCATCAGGTTATTTAAACTGAATTCAGTCACTGCATGCATGTGCCCTCTAAGACTCTCATTTTACACACCCACGGCAAATGTAAGCAAATATCAAACTAAGCAATTAAAAAATAATAAATGCCAGTTATTTGGATTGGAAAAGTTTTTCCAAGAATGTATCTCAGTGGGAAACGGAAAGCATTTACAGCAACTTCATCAGACATAATGAAGTAGGTTTATTTTTCATCAACATTCATCAACATCTTATTCTCTCAGGATGCTCATATAGCCTCTGCACAAAATCTCATCTTAAGATGAAAAAAAGGAAAAAAGGTAATTTTGTTTTACTGTCCACAACTGTGCTGCCTCAGTCAAGAGGCCAGGAGAGGAAACAGACACTTCACCATTTAGTCTCAAACCTGTGTATTAGTAACAGTCAAATTAGTTTTTCTGTTCTGAAAAAAAAACCTCAAACAAAATCTTGGTTTCATCAATATCAGTTGCAAATCTTTCAAGTCTACTTTCAGCTAAAGTAAAAATTTTAATGGGAACAAACCCAGTGAAGGAATTAAGACTTTTTAAAGATGTTTATGTTTTGTGTTCTAGTACTTCCTCATTTCATTAATTGTGTTCCTCTATAATATTTTGTCAGGATGAATGTCCAAATAACGTTGACAACTTTTAATATGCTGAATGTTCACATAGGAATGAAGAGTTCACCATACACCTGAGGCAGTTATCTTGTCTCGACACTGATCAAATACGTGATGCTATCAACCAACTAATTTTGTTCTATAACTAATCTCTCACCAACTTCAAGAGGAAGAAGAAAATGAAACACTATTTAGGAGATTTAATTAACGTGAAGTATGTATTTAGGTCAACTTATGCTGCTTGTGAGAATTTTGAAGTGTCATAGGTTTAACGAAAAAAAGCAACTTGGCATAGAATTTTTCTCCCTTCCCCCCTGCCCCAGTAAGGGAGGTAGGCTTGGTTTGTCTGGGGTACTTGACTAACACAAAAGAACTGGCTGGCAGGGTGGCATTCCAAGTTGATGGCCTTGACTGTCTCTGGGGGAAGGGATGAGAAGTTTTTTTTCTTCCCCCTCTGGGGAAAATGGGCGCTCTTTCTGGTTGCTGGGACGTAGCTAGAGGTGGTGCAGGAGAGCTCCGAGGTTTTTTGCCTTGCTGCTGATTGGCTGCCGGGATCTGTTTGTTTTTGTTGGCCCCGTTTGCCTGCGCCCTGTTTCTGCCCCAAGTCCAGACCTGCTTTGGACTTGACCAGAGAGGAATTATCTTGGGAAGGAGGCCACCCTTTTTTCCCTCCTCCGCTCCCGTGTTTTGGCAGTGGTCCTTTCTGTGCACATCAAGCAGTGAGGGAAGGTGACACCGCCAGCCCCAGACAACGTGAGTTTTCTTTTCTTGAGAGGAGCCCCCTTCTCCCCTTTGCCCCCTTCCCTGTGGCGGGAAGGCCGCCATTGCTGGTGCCACCGCCCGCCCGGAGGGCGCACGAGGCGGCCGTCGGGCCCAACAGCGCCCCCTGCCGGCCACACTGAGCACTGCAGGCCCCAGAGACCCAACAGCGCCCCCTGCCGGCCACACTGAGCACTGCAGGCACTGCGCCCCCAGAGACCCAACAGCGCCCCCTGCCGGCTGTGGGTAGAATTGCACAAGAAAAAGCGCGAACTGAACTGTTCACCTTTTTTGAAAGGGATTTTTGGTATAGGATTATTGTTCAGTTGTTTTGTGTTCCTTTGTTGCCAATACTTATATGTCCTTTAATAAAGGGCTGTTATTGTTTTCCTTTCTCCACATTTTTCCTCTCAATCAGAGCCTCTTAATTTTGGATATACAATTGCTTAGAGGGAGGAGTTTTGGTTTTTCCTCATAACTCATCCTTCTTAGCAAAACACTTCTGTCTCATTAAACTGAGATAAAGAGGAATAGGCCAAGGACTATAAAATGAGCTAATAAAAAACATGCTACTTAAACTTATGTACTTACAACCTTGTACATATTACATAATGCTAAAAGAAAAATTCATAAACTGTAAGAAGGCTCTAATTCCCTATCCAGAAAGACACAAGCTCAAGTGAAGGGAGACATTTCCTATTCAGCTGGAATTCCTTCATAAGAACGGAGAGTGAAAATGCAATCCAGCAGAAATGTTTGAACTAGCAGTAGAAAACAAACACCATGCTGCTTAAAGATAGACTATGGTATTATTTTGGGACATGAAGTAAGAAGAAACCAAAGTAACTAGCTTCTCCAAAGACCTCTGGGGTCATGCTGACAATGCCAGAGAACAGTTTAGCTTAGTTTCAAACTGTAAGAAAGGAAAAAGTACACTAAACAGCATTAAAAAAAGGCCATTGCAGCCTAGCAGAAATTCCCCTAGCCATAAAGTCAATCCACCATTTTTTGTTGTTCACTGTAACTACTATGCTCTAGTATATAAATATAGTATATAAATACCCATGCTATAAGCACTAACATTTCTTGACTAACATTCCCCTCCACTCCACTCTTGTGAGACCCCCACCAGGAGCACTGCATGCAGCTCTGGTGTCCGCAGCACAAGACCGACATGGATCTGCTGAAGCGAGCTCAGGTGAGGGCCACAAAAATGGTCGGAGGGCTGGAGCACCTCTCCTGTGAGGAAAGACTGAGAGAGTTGGGACTGTTCAGCCTGCAAAACAGAAACCTCCAGGGAAACCTGCAATATTTAAAGGGGGCTTGTGATAAAGACAGAGAGAGACTTTTTATCAGGGCCTGGAAGTGACAGACAAGGGACAGTAGTTTTAAACTGGAAGAAATTTAGACTGGACATGAGGAAGACATTTTTTACAATGAGGGTGTTGAGGCACTGGAAGAGAGAAGTTGGATGCCCAGTCCCTGAAACTGTTCAAGGTAGGGTTGAATGGGGCTTTGATCAACCCATCTAGTGGAAGATAGTGAAAGATGTCCCTGCGACAGGGTGGTTGGACTAGATGATCTTCAAAGGTCCCTTCCAACCAAAACAATTCTATGATTTTATTAATTCACTGTACTTCATTTTTTAGGAAGTCAGGAGCTTTGCTTCAAAAGAGCAGATGGTAACAGTAAGTCAGCTTGAAACTTGATGCAAGAGAGAGTGCAACCACTCAAATCCCAGTGGGGTTTACCAGGGAAACCAAGGGGGTAGAAACAGATGCAGGGCTGGAAAGGACCTCTAGTGCCATGGAACCCAGATCTCTTTCCTTCTTCCCCTCGCCAGCAGCAGGCAGTGAGCCCAAACAGATTTAATGCAATACCTCCTCCATGAGCTCTGTACTTACTTCCCTATGCCAATGAAAAACTTGAAACCCACAGGAAAAATCCTGAACCAAAACCAAGACACAGAAAACAGTAGGGAGTTGGAAAGGGTGTTGATGGTGTCTTTTCTTCCTAAATTAACAGAAAGTTGAGGACATATCTAAGAGCCTCCAGCAATTCAGCATTGAGAAAATTTCATTTTTAGAGGAGAGAGATGGTCAGCACTGCAAACCTTACTTATATGATAATAATATTATTAAACAAGTGTCCTCTTGAAGATCATTGCTTCCTTCTTCAAGCTTTTTCCCACATTTTGAGCTCTCCACTGACCAGGGCCATCCCTCAGTAACTGCTCCACAAGTGGTCTGTAAGAGGATATGAGATCACATCTGTTGCAACAAAATATTTATTAGGTCACTCTTACAAGTGCAAGAAAGCAGAGAAACAGAGGTCACTGAATGGTCCAGGCTCACTCCTGAAACATGCAGAACTTGAACCTGGTCACCAGCACATCTCAGAGCAACTAACTATTGAGATACTACCTCCTCTTCACCAAGGAAAAGGTGTTCCTGTGATTTCTTCAGGGTGATTATCAATCCCTGGCCCCCAAGAGCACAGTTCTGCTCTTAAATGAAAACAGCATCTAAGCTTTCATTTCTTATTAAATGGTATACTCATTTTTCAAGCTGTTGGGTTTCTTCCAAAGAAGGAAGTAGACCAGGAATCATCTCTGCACTGGTCTGAAACCTTGAGAAGAGGCTGCTTGGCACAGGAGTGATACAACACAGCCCAATGTGACAGGGAAAGGCAGCATGGGGGGTGTCGTGGCTTGGAGAAAACAAAAATGGGGAAATGGAAGAAGAACTACTGTAGAGCTTTAGTGCATGGACCAAAAATACTTTTGCCAAATATGCACAGTCCTGACTGTGCATATTTGGCCAATCAAATTACACTAAAACAAGTCGTCTGCCACGATGAAAAGAAGTCAAAATCTCCCACCTACTCTGGATACATCTGAGCAGTAAACATCAAGCCGATGGACATGATAAACAGCAGCTGGGACACAGAAAGATTCACATTTCTAAAGCATAATGGTGCTTTAGGAAAAACTCAATACACCAAGTATGTCATGCATAGAGAAATATCATATATCACTACAAAGCTAGCTGACCCACAGACTTGACAAATCTGTTATTATTTCCATATTCCTTGGCAAAGCAGAGGTATGTTAAAACCATTTTCCTCCTACTTAGTCATCTCCTTGTTGGTTCCAGGTCAACATACACTTCCAACAAATCACATCCTACCGAGCAGCAGAAAGCTGTTAGTTTAGAAAGCATTTTTATGACTAGAAATTAAATTCTTGGAAAAAAAGCTTCTCATGCAATACTGATTCTATATACATATAGAACATAGTACCCTACCATAGTTATGTTTTACTACTTTGACGAGCAATCCTAACAACACCTTGAGCACTTTCCAACCTGAAAAGTATTAATATTTTTGACTTCTAATCAGTAACAGCAGGCATCACAAAATAGGTCCACAGTAGTTAATTTATTACTACAGATAGCAAAGCACATGACGATATGGTCTTGTTACTAGTTTTAAGGGAAGAAAGGGTTGCTGTCATCAGCTAAACAATCTTTCTGTGGAATAAGAGAGGACTTTTAAAGTTACACCATCTTAAATCAGACCATAAGTTTCCATTGCCCAGAATACTGCTTCCAACATCGGACAACAGTGGACACTTAGGAAAAAAAACATCTTTATCAGTTCTTCTTCTCCCTCTTCTGCAACCTTCCTGCCTCCCACAGTTATTTCAGACCCAAAATATTGTGCTCAATGAAGCTATGGATACTTGAATTTCACTAATCCTTTTTGAAAGGTATATATTTATCTCCACAATATCCTGTGGCAATAAATATGACGCTTATTTACATAGCATGAAAAGAACTTTTCTCACTTGCTTTACAATTGCTACTCTGTAGCACAACAGAAATTTGTGGAACAGGGTGTACTTTATCCCACTATCTTTCCAAGCTCAAAAACCCCACTGATCAGTCTCCTCTCCCACACGACTTAATTTCTCTGATTACTTCTGTAATACCTTCAAATGCCTCTAACCTGAGGCCTGACTTCCCTCTTTAAAAGTCAAGTCACTTCTTCTACAGAGTATAATGGTCACATCTAGAATCACGCAGTTGCTTTTGTAATGCTACCCCTTTGCAGGACCTACGAATCTTCAACACCCTTTTTAAGAGCATGCATTATAGTGTATTGTACATGCCATCAACTCTTCTCCCAAGACCAAGGTTAAATAAAGTAACACAATACACACCACGAGTAGCAATAGCTTGTCACCTTTACAGAGGCATTTCCTGGTTCTGGTACCTGTTTCTAGAGGCTTATTACCGTGTACATCACCATTTTTAATAAAACCTCTTCTGTGAACACTTCTCACTCATCCTTGTAAAGAATGAAGCTTTTCTGAAAGTCTCCTCTAAGGATAATCCCACAGACTCTTCAGCAAGCTTCTAGAGAACCTAAAAAGCTTTTATTAAACATACACAAGTAGAAAGCCATTTTGAAGGTATTTCTGTTCTGGCTTTCTGATGACTTCCCATTTAACTTGCTAGAGTTTGTAACCTGCTACTCTCCTAACACAAGTTTCTTTTTGCCTGTTTTTTATTTGTTGGGGGGGGTTGGGTTCTTTTGTTGTTGTTTTTTGGGGGGTTGGCGTGTGGATATCTTGGTCCCTTCGCACTGCTTTAACTACACTGTTTCTGCCTCTCCCATCCTTCAAAACCACTTGTGCTGCCTGAAACTTATTTCAACTGTTCTCAACTTCTCCTCTTGATATCCTTATTTTTTAAGATACTCCTCTTCATAAAATTAATTCAAGACAGTAAAACTTTTGCAGCTTTTCTATTCCTCATTGAACTTGAGCAGACTACAGTTACTACAGTATATAATAATATACAATTATACACTATATATAATAGAGTCATTTAATTCACCTTCACTAAGACAATGTTGGCTTTAGCTTAAAAAGAATTAGTGTTTTTCAAGTCTCCAGAAATTTTTCCATGTTCCAAATCAACCCCACAACTTCCCTCATTAAGTACTTCTAAAGCTCTTAGGTAAAAGCTACCCAGTCTGGTCAGCTTCTTAATTAAATCTGGCCTCATTGGCCACAGATTAACTATTATAGTTGCCTTCCCTGTCGCTATTTGCATGGGAAGATTCTTTTGCCAGTACCTTCAAGATTACTAAGTACCACAAGAAACAGAAGAAACAGATGAAATTACATGCCTAAAGACAGAGTCTTGTTTCTTGACCATTGCTGCTTGCACATCTTTGGAAGCAGCAACTTGCTATTAGCTAAAACAGTGAGCTCATTTCCATATATGCTCCATGCAGGAGCACTTCAATGTAACTACTAAAAAGAAATAATTGCAACATCTATGTGCAGCAGAATAAAAGGTATTAAAATATTTGCAAACAGATAATGTAATCAGATTTACAGGGCTCTTACTGACTAAATGCTTTGAATTCTAATTGCATGCTATCTCACTCATTCTTGAAGACTAAGAAAAGACTAGATTTTCAGCAAAGCCTGAAGAATCAGAACAGCTATTTTGAGGGTTGTTTTGTTTTGTTGCAGGTTTTTTTGCTAGTCTGTTTTTTGGTTAGTTGCTGGGGGAGGGGGAGGGTGTTGGTTGGTTGATTGTTTTTAATAACACTTGAGTTCAGAAATATCAATACACTCAAATTTGAAAACCCAAGCCGCCCTTAAGGAAAGGGTATATTAGGAGAAGTTAATCATAAAGAAATTGAAAAATAAAATAAAAATAAAAACACTACTATTCACACAGAAATCTTTAAGCTGAAATATGGATAACCACATGATCTCTTTTACAGACCAGTTTATTGTCTAAAAATCTCATTGATAAAATACCTTAAAATAAACTACATATTCCCTCTAAAAAAACAAAAGTTGGCTTTGTCGCCTGTATATTTTCAATTCCTTTGAACTTTGATGGGGTAACACTGTGGGCAAACTGAATAGCTATTGTATGAGCAAGAACACATTTGTATTGTTGCAAGGAATGTTGGCTGCAACAGCAGATTTTGTCTCTACTTTGGAGGCACTACCATGTGATCATTTATTTCTGCATGGGTGACAGATGGACTGCAGACTCTCATCTTGTCACATCGTTTAACAGGCAACTTTTCTGACCACAGAACTCAAATATGCTCTCTGTATGAATATGCCACTGCACCTCTTAAAGCACTGTAAGGTATGGCCTGTTAGACATATAAATCACCTCCCCTTTTTTTCTTCCACCATGTGTCTTAAAAAACAAACATTAAGACGATTCAAGACATTTAGGCTTCCATAAAAACACAGTTTGCTACAATTCTACAACAGAACCCACACACTCTTACAGATTTCCACCTATTAAGACCACATAACTTAAATTAGAAGAAACTGATTCAGACGGGGGGTTGCTGTTGTTGTTATTGTAATTTACACTAAACAGGTATTTGTTTGTGATACTTCCGCTTTCCTATTGAGTCTCGTTTTTGCTTAGGACTATATTCTGAAAAGATTTCTATATATAATCAAAGCTTTCTCCTGTCACATGGGGATGACTATACATAACCAATAAAGTGCACACAATTTTTTGCACCATTGAAGCTTGCAGCTTTTCTCATCCATACAGCAGTTCACACAATGAAGCCAGATCATGACCAGAACTTTGAAGACTGCTGCAAAACACAAATGTCTCAGTGATGCAAAAAAATTCTAAATAAAAATTTTCATTTTAAAAGAAGTAAAACTGAAAGAAATCAGAAAGGCTACTTCATTTAGATTGTTAGAAACCTGAATGTACGAAAGGAGAAAATTGTGCACCATCTGCATGTGCTGAGATTTCAGTCTGCAGTCATTTAGATGTGCCTCTCTGGAAGTACAAGATTGCCCAGGGTTACACCTTCAAAACGTTGCTGGAAGTTACCATAAATCTGAAGCTTCTTTTGAAGCTTCATGTAGGGAAAAAGGTACACACTATACTCTGACATAAAGCCCACAACTGCACTTTGTCAATTAAAAGCAGTCAAGATCCTATTCAGTCCATCTCCCCACTGATTTTTCACTTCTAGAACACAGAATTAATATGGAAGTGTTTTTGACTACACAGTTGCAATATTGCATGGTCAACTTCGTGCAGCAGACTTCAAAATATAAAAACAGACACAAGGCTGGAAAAAAAGGATGGGGTAACTCACAGGGAAGTGAGAGAGAATGCTCTTGTGTTATGCAAATAAATTTAATCTGTAACAACCTTTTTTTTTAAAAAACACACCAAGAGAGACCCAAGACCTACCACCACGTCCACAGGCTACAACTGACCCTGTTATCCTAAGTACTCTGAAAACCCAAACACAAAAAGACTGACATAATTTAAGAAGATGAGGAATTGAGACACCAAGAGATTAGATGATTTATCTGAGACCACATGGAAACTGCTGTTCCTTGGCCTAATGATTTCACCTCTAGAACATCCCTCCCCTTCTCTTGCCCTCAAATACCAAACTCCAGCAGGGCAGGCAGCAGCAGAGCCTGCTTTTCTACAGCACTATAAGGATTGAGCACTGAGCATTGACAGTCTCTCCCATATAGATTCTCAGACATATAATAGAAGTTCATAAGAAACAGAACTTAATCAAGAGCTTCTTCCTTCTGACTCCCAAATTCATGATCCACGGAAGGGAAGATCCAACTTCCACCTTCCTCATTGCACACCTAACCACAGCACTTGCACAGAAAATTATTCACCCCACTAAAACCACAGAGAACTAATACCGTGGTTTTCTTTTTCCTCTAGGGCAGTAAAATGAATCAGAGCACCAGAGCAAAAATCAGAGTTAGTCCCAGGAAAGGAGGCAGGTGAGAGGGAAGAAAAGGACACAGGGGGACTTCTCTGTTTTAGCAGCAGCAAGGTGTCACTTCAATTATCTTATGCATGCAAATCATTGAGTGACTCTGAACTTTACCTGTCCACCCATCTTCCTTCATATAATGGAATCCTAACTATATTTTGTATCTCCCTCTCTCACTGCAAAGCTTGGTTGAAATTTGCCAGCAGTCGCAACATTTTCTAGGCTGTAGATGGAAGTGAAAAGGGACAATAGGATGAAATAAACTCAATTTCTTCTAAACAAAATTTTTAAAAAATCTACAAGCTGACACTCATGTAGTGTTTCTACTATTAGTAATAAAAATTAGCCTCACAGCAATCTTTGTTTTTTCTAGGCAAAAGTGCATAGATGTTCATCCACATAACATAGCCCATAATAGCAGAAAAAAAATCCCAAACCAGTGTTTAGAGAGAGGTGACGTGTAAAGTCCCTTCTGAGCACAAGGGCACCCACATGAAGTCAGGGTACATTTGATATTCCACAATAACTAGCCAGAATACACACACTATTCCCAAGTAAATTCAGTGGGGACAGAGTACACTGCACTGCTTTTACAAAGAGATAAAAGCACACACAGGCAATTACTACAACGTAGCTGAAGTGCTGCAAGGCTGAGTTCACAATGTAGTTTTCTCCATGGGAATTTATTCATAGGCCTTGTGCCTGAGACCATGTTACAGGAAAGACCATTTAAGGCAAAACGTCCAGCCACCTCAGGCTCTGAGGTTACATCTATGGCACGCCTGCAAATGAGGTAGGCTTTTCATCAAGTACCACCTTTTATTAGACTAACTGACGTTGGTATCTGTTAATTTTCTCCAAATTCTTGGGCATTTTCTACAGCTGTAGAAATGTACAAATGTAAATTTGAGAGGTTTGTTTGCAATTTATTGCCACAGCACAGCAAAGCAAAAGACTGATGAACAGGCCATTTACTTACAGATTCATCAAGTCCAAGACTTCAGTTTTCTTTTCCACATGCGGAGAAACATGTTTTAATAGTAGCGGAGAAAACTTTAAAGATAGTTTCACTGAAAGAGCTTCTTCTAAGTATGTACAAGAATCTGCTGGTGAAACATTTTATCAACACTTTAATTGCAAACCCAGCACAGTGCTGATGCTGGTAAAACCATACTTTATATATACAAAACACAAGGTACATATCGACACTTTTTGTTTACTACCTATCAATTTTGTGTCATCACAAAAAAGTAGACAATTGTGGTATTTTCTTTTTTCTCTCCTCAAAAGGAATTTCTGTATCAGATTGTCTTGTTTCACACAAGGACAGGGTTGATTTTTTTAACAGCCAGAAAGGGACATGGCCAGGACCCAGAGGTTATTCAATACCACTTCATGTCATTGCCAGAGGCAGGGGAAGGGAGTCTCTTTCAAGGAGAAGCGGTGCCTTCTGGTCACGTAAACATGGCAGAGGGAGCGAGCGGTTGGGTAACAACAGTTCTGAGTCAGAGAGGCAGTCAGGGCTAGTATGGCTGCGGTTCTGCTGCTCTTCGGTGAGCATTTTGCATGTGAATCATGCTCCCTCTGCTGGTTTTCTTATCTCTTTGCTGTCTCCAATAAGTTGTTCTTATCTCAAGAACCCATGATCTTTACCATTTGTGCCTCCATTTCTCTTCTCCACCCCTGCTGCAGAGGGGAATAGGGAGGNTCTCTTTGCTGTCTCCAATAAGTTGTTCTTATCTCAAGAACCCATGATCTTTACCATTTGTGCCTCCATTTCTCTTCTCCACCCCTGCTGCAGAGGGGAATAGGGAGGGAGAGGGTGAGAGGGGCAAGTGAGCAAGCAGCAGCATGGTTTGGAGTCTCAGTGGGAGCGCTAAACTGGGGAGCACCATTCCTAAACCACAACAGCCTTATTTGGCACCCAGTGTCAGGCTCCTAGGGTTGAGATAACAACAGATCTGCCCAGAGCGGGTTGGAAACAAATTTATCTAAGTATCTGTTGTATTAAGCACAGAACCGCTAGTCATGGTGTTGCTTGGTCGTGGTGTGGTACTCACGTGGGTGTAGTACCTAACCCTGCATATATTCCCATATGTGCCTGTCCGGATGCTCTTTTTCAGAGCAGGGAGAGGGATCAGGATTGCTTTGTTGCTGTTCTGTGGGATATCAGTTTACAATATCAGGGTCAATGAGGTTCATTTGGGATGTGGTGCTCTCCTACCTTGGGCACTACCTCAGGGAATCCATTAATAATTGTACCCAGCCTGTGAGGAGAAGAGGGGAGGATGATTTTCCCAAGCTTTCACCCCCTTTTCCTCCCTCAGGCCTGTTACAACTTTTGAGGATTCTGAGTTTCCATTGGATGTTAAGGAAAGCATGCTTTTGTTGCTAGGTCTACCAGGCCTCCTCAGTGCAGTCCATACCACATTTAGAGTTACAAAACAGATTTTTAGGAAGGCTTGTCAGTTGAGAGGAAGAACCACTGCAGGAAATTCTTCAAGGATAAATGTTGCTCCAGTTTCCAGTGGGCAAGTCCTCAGACAGAATAGGAGAGCTCATGTTACTTCCAATCCTCTTGAAGGGACCTCCAGGCCATATTTACAAGAAGTGAGCAACAAGTACTATGACCAGGACTAAAGGGGCCCTCCCTCCAGCCAGACGGAGGAAAGAGACAATCAGATCTATCGGACTGTGTGGATCCAATGGTATATCAGACTCACACGAGTATAAGGCTTTAGTTGACACCGATGCACAATGTACCCTTATGCCATCAAGATATGTATGGGCAGAATCCATCTCTTTTTCTGGGATGACAGGGAGATCCCAACGTCTGTTTGTACTGGAAACTGAAGTGAATGGCAAAAACATTGTAAACATTGTGGATATGAATCACTCTCTCTTTTGCACACTTTTGTTACTAATATAGCTGTCGTTACTGTTTCTTTTCATATCTCATTGCTGTTTCCAGTAAATTGTTCTTATCTCAACATGTGATCTTTCCTTTTGTGCCTCCAATTCTCCTCTCCTTCCCACCACTGGGATATGGAGAGCAGCAAGCAAGTGACATTGTGTTTCGAATGTCTCCGTGGGAGCAGTAAATTGTGGAGTACCATTCCTAAACCATGGCACAGCTCAAAACTCATTGAAGTGTTAGATTGAAGATCTATCACTTCTCTTCTGGCACACTCTATACCCCCAGTTACAACTGCATTCCCAAACCTGAAGAGGCTGAAGGACGGCACATTGCCATAAAAGAAATAACATCATGGCCAAGAATTATGGTCATTGACTATTTTTCAAGACTGTTTTTGCTATCTAAAATCTACATTAAAGAAGAACTGCCCAAAATATACTATTGATGTGTTCTGGCCACAGGTACTAGGAAAAGTAATTTAAAAGTAATTTATCTCTACTATGTGCATTCACATGGCAAAGAACAAGACTAAACTTGTAAATGCAATAGAGTTGACATTTTCTACTTTATCTTCGTTTCTCACATGCAGCCCAACTTACCAATCAGCAATTTTGCCAGCAATGTGGCTGCCATTTCACATCCAGGTTTTAATTTTGATGATACTGATTTCTTTTCTGAAGGTTTTACCACAGAATCATCAGAAATGGCTGCACTACTCAGGAGTAGCAAGGTCCAAGAGGGGCTGATGAAAAGTTTTAAATTTTATAACCCAATCATACATAACTCATACAGCATATACTTCACAGAAATTAAGTAATCGTTCCTTACTTTTTCCTATAACAAGTTTAACTGGATTCTTTTATTCTTTCTAGTTATCAACTAGAAAGTACAACTGAGTAAAGAATAGAGGTTTATCCACTGCTTTTCTCTGTTCAGGACAAAGCAAAGAAGCATCTCCTCGGGAAGCTCTCAGATAATTCAACTTCCTTCTTGGGCAACTCCACTTCCCAAACAGCACAGAACTATTCAGAAAGATTATCCTACTATCTGTAATTTCTTCTGTGAAGATGTGTTGCTGTTGAAGTCTGAACCAATGTTTTCATCCCTGACCTAGCTCTCCCACCTGTAGGTTTTTCTTCCTACCTTTCTAATTTAAGTTATCCAAACTCAAGTGTTGATGCACTTCTCTAAGAATCACAGAATCACCAAGGTAGAAGAGACCTTCAAGATCACCTAGTCCAATCGTCAACCCAGCACCAGCATAATTACCCCTAAACCATGTTCCCAAGTGCCACATCTAGATGCCTCTTGAACACTTCCACAGACAGTGACTCCCCCTGCCATTTTTTATTCTCAGTCTGCTTTGATTCTTTTCCCACATCCATTAAACTGGTTTTAGCAGTAATTCTAGGGATAAAATGGATTTAATTTTCCCATCAGAATTAGTATCTAAATAACTACTACTTTTACCGGCATTGTATTGCAACGTAAGGGTATTTTCCCTCACCAGAAGGAAACATGGAGTTGGCATGAAATTATAACAACTAAATTTAGGATATTGAAATTATTTGAAAGCTGAGTTGAGGAGAGAAGGAAATAACATACCACCTTTTACTTCTTATGCTGGTTTTAAAAAGCTCAGCAATTTTTAAAGACTGCTTTAACTGCCCCCTTTCAACAGTGGAGGGGGAAAACAAAAATCAACTCAGAGAGAGAGGCACAATTTTACTGAGACAAAAATTCACAATACAATGATATAGAGGAAATGGTTTAACCAACAAGGGCAAAACGTTGCTTGGCCTCGCACCTCCTAGAAAAAAACCAAAAGGGCTGACATTCCCATGCTGTCAGCTCCATATGGTTTTTCCCAGATAAAGACAAAATGGTGGGGGGCTATCCTGGCTCAACCTTCCCTTCCTATCCCCCTGCCTTAAAAAAACAGGAAAGAAAAAAAAGGGGGGCCAAACAAAAACCTAGAGAGCTAGTTCATTAAAACTGAGGCTCTCTTGCTGAGATGCTGACTCAGGTGCAGGGACTCTATCCACAGTCCAGCGGCAGCAAGCAGCAGTGGACTCTGGCGCAGTCCTGGGCTCTCTGGGGCTCTCCAGGGGCAACGTGAGGTAAAAAGCAGCGGTGGCAGCAGCGGCGGTGAAAAGCAGTGTCAGTGCAGCTCCTGCAAAACCCATGGAGCAGTGTGCAGTCCTGGGATGCCCCATCTGTTTCAAGGTGCACAAACTGCACTCTTGATGGCTGTGGCAGTTTCCCTCTGTACTGAGCAGTCGCGCAGTCCCAGGAATCCCCCAGTCCTACACCTTCTCTCCAGAGCTGGGGAACAGAATGGCTCTCTTCCATTTTCAGCCCATGGTTTTTAAAAGGGGCCAGTCTACCCTGTTCTGCAACCCAGACAAGAAGACAAAAAAAGGTTCTGCTTCCAGCACCTCTGAGTTCCCTGCCGAACAAAAACCTTCCCCCACAGTGACGTGGGTGGTGCGGAATAAACAAAACTCCACCCTTATCTCTGTAACTAGGACAATTCTGACAATATTTTTTAAAAAATTAATCATTCAGCTTTTTGGGCCTTACTAGGGCACCTAAAATATTCAGAAGTTACACAGAGAGAAGTGGCCCACTGTGCTCTATACTACCTCCATATTTATAAAATCTGCTGTCAAATACTGTCAAGTGGCAAAGTGCCTTGAAGAAAGACAAACCACAATAAGGGATCCTTAGAACAAAGTGTTTTAAAATCCCCAGAGGACTAATTAAAAAAAAAAAAATCAAGCATATTGCACCTCTTATGTTTACATAACCTTTGCACTTTAGTAAATGAACTCACTAGGTAAAACATTATGAAAGAGCATCATCTTACTATTAAAATAAACTGCTACTTAAGCAAGTTTGGAATACCTACACTGTAGTTTAAATTCTCTTATTGAATTTCCCCTTGCCAACATGGGGTTTTGGGGGCACTCACCAATAGCAGCGTGTGGTCCAGCAGCTGCTGCAGTGCCAGCCACGGAGAGGGAGGAGGAGCAGACAAGGGGGGAAGACAAGATCCCTGAAGCAAAAATACCGTGCGCAATACTGCACAAGAACTGGGGGAATAAAAGGGGCACCAGTTTCTGGGTTTTGGCTCTCGGGCTTCAGACCCGCTGCGGGAACTCTTCCTGCTCCCTGCCTACCCATAGTTACCACATTTTCGCTACCAGCCACTGCCACAATTGCTAACAGAACAGGACCCGGGATGGCCGCAGCTGTTGCCTCCCTCACTCGCTCCCACCACGGCCATGCCAGCCACGCTGAGCAGAGCCCTCTCAGCACCCTCCACTGCTGACTGCCAGAAACGAGGCACCCATCCTGCACTCCTGGCACCAGGATCGCGCTGTGTACCAAAGCTTCTCCCATCACTGCTGTTGCCTTCCAATCCACTGCTGTTCCTGCCTGCCACTGCTGCAGCCACCGCTTCTGCCGGTTCCTTTTTCAACCGCCAGCACAGCCACCACTGTCGCCTTCTGACTGCGGGCACAGCTGCCAACTTCCCACTGCTGACACAACTATTGCTGCTTCCATGTGGCAGCCACCCTACTGCCAGAACCACGTGACTACATTGAGACCTCTTGCATTGCCTCCTTAGCTAACGCAGAGGTGAAAGAATGATTTTTGGGTGACATTTGCTCTGCTATTCTTTGGTTATTGTTTCATTCTGTTTTGTTCTCCGTTTTTAGTAACTTTTATTCATTTCTGCACTTTTGCTCACAAGTCTCATCATCTCAGATCGGCATAATTTTAATGGGGAAGGGTTTCTATTCCATCACAGATCCCACCTCCATGGCATACACTGTCTTTAAACCAAGACAACCTAACAACATTTGTGTGATCCTGTCCTAATAGGTAACCTGGAGGAAACTGCAATCCAGGAGTACCACTTTACTCAGTTACGACAAGTAACAGCACAGGGTTATCACACCTTGGAGCTTCTTGAGCCTGGGCTCCCCACACTGGAAGACAATGACTCAAGTCTCAGCATGGCCATTAGCCTGGGGAGATGCATCTTGGAGCCAGCCCCATAACTTCCACATTCCAGCTGCACCAAGCACATGCATAATATCTCTGTATTAGAAATACCCAGAATATGACAATTAATTTTTCCTTCCACTTAATGCCCACTCAGCATAGTAGAGCTGTAAAAACTTCCCCCCCCCTTTTTTTTTTTTTAATATATATAGTCTCCTGATGGTGTGCTCACACACAGCATGAACCTGGTTTTTAAGTCTGTCATGGAAAGTATCAGTCATTTTCCAGCAAAACTTCACTTCTTCACTCTAATGGTTCTAAATATGTGGTAGGTAGAGTTTTGTTCATCCTAAATCACATCTCTCTCAAGGTACTTAAAAGGTCCATTACAAGACTTCCTAGCTGGAAAGCCTCCAATCCATTGTGAAAAGTCCCCTGTTCCTGTTAAAGAAGACACACTCTCAGAACCACATCCTGAGTTGATCTTGGGGTGCTCTGCTGCTGAAAAGGGGATTAATCTTGTTGCTCTGCCACCTGTCTTTGCCATGCAGACCAGGCTCCATTCTTGTCAAAATTCTGGTTCTCACTAAGCTCCTCCATAAATGGATTCAGCTTACCAATCTACCTAAAAACTACCTACTTGTCGCTCCCAGTTTCTCATCAGCCCACCAAGCCAAACTAACTCACAAGGGGGGCCAACAAGCCTCAGCAGCAGTACACAACACAAAGCCATAGGTATGTCCTTTCTTCTTGTAGCCCTTAGATTGACTCTCCACTCTGGGGATGAGACAGACATTCTTCCACCGTCTGAGGCAGAGTCGGGCATGCAAAACTATAAAAGCACAGAACTCACTCCTGGCACACTCTTACTACAAGAGAAGGAAAAATACATTATTTTAGGGAGATATATATACAGCATCAGAACACCACCAATGAGAGTAATTATTGGTACATGAGGACATACTAATTCCACATGCTCCTAATACTAGAAAATAAGCAGAATAGCCAGACAAAACTAAAAACACAGAATAGTTACTCAGCTGCTGAGTATTTTATCTGCTATGGTTTTAAAAAAAACCACAAACAAAACAGACTTTCTGACTTAGTTTATTTTTAGAGAAACTTAACAGCATTTCAATTAACACATCTCCATTGGGTACTGCTTGTGCACAAAGCAGTTACAACTCTTGATGAGGCTCCAGCACTGCAAGCTTTCTAGTGATTAATGAGGGGCCTGAATCAGAGTGCAGAGCTGCAACGCTTCGCCACTGCAGCTTATGCCCTGAGGAGCAAGGCTTGCTCCTCTAGCTCAGGCCTCCTGCCACAGCAGAGGGGCACCACTCACCTCCTCAATCTGAGGCACTGCCATGGGACTGCTTTGTCAGCAGTACCCAGAGCCCCTGGATCCCGCAGCATCCATGAAGAGCCACCAAGCAAGACAGAACCAGACAGACACCCCTCCCGCTCCCACAACATACTACAGGGCAGAAAGCCACCTTAAGAAAACCACTTTGTTTAATATTTATATATATATACATGGCCATAAAGCTCACTTTCTATTCACTGAAACAACAACTTGGTTTGTTACGCTGACAGTATTAATTCTTACATTCTGTGCAGAATGTTCTGACTTCAAATAAGAAATAAAATACCAGGAAGGAATGAGCAGTAAAGGCAGACAGTCTTGTTCCCAGGAAAATATTCTTTAAGTAGGGAGAAGAATAAAAAAGCAAAAAAAGCATAACACTTCCAAATTAAGTTTCTGCGATTATACGTGAAAGGAACTGAAAATTAAACATTTGGTGAGATATTATGTGCATTTGTTGCTATTTGAAAGAATAGAGAAAAAGTTCTTTTTCACTACATTTGGCATTTTTAAAACTCTTAAAAGCAACTTGTAGAGTCTTAGCATCCCCTGTGAGACAGCATCTAAGACTTTTCGCTTTTCAGATCACTCAAGATTGAATAAAAGATCACATTCCAAAGCCTACAGTCAGTTGGCATTGCATATCAGACACAGTTGGACTGCTTCTCCACAGCAATTAGCCACCAGTTTCAACAGATAAAGGTTGAGCTCTTGCACTGGCGCTTGCAGGGCAAGGGGGCTAAGGGGTGCCCAAACAGCCCCAGAAGGGGTCCCCCCACAACCCCACTCACCCCATTCCCAAAGGGATGTGTGCCGCTGACTCAGCCATCCTTTTCCAGCCTTAGCCTATCCTACAAACAGTATATGCAGGTCCCTGCAACCTCTAACTCCTACATCTACCACTGATTCACTCTAAGGTAATTCTGGTGTCAGGTTCTCTATCTGCAAGATGCAATCCATACTTTCTTACGTTTCTTATGAAAGTGGTAGACCTCGCATACTTAGACTTTGTTCCCATTAGGCACCAGTAATGTCAGGATGACTGTAAAACCTGCAGCTGTTAAAAGAAAGTAGCTGCTCCAGATGCTGTGTTTGCACAGGGTCCTACATAAACATCTCCACTTTTGCAATGATTTTAGCACTGCTTGTTCAAACTATACAAAAACAGGCTCAGAGGTAGATTTCAGTAAAGGCCACACTTTTTTCAGAAGTTATAAGGGAAGAATTTTGATCATCTCGGAATCTGTAACCACAGGGGTGATGACAGAAGAGCCTTACCATTTTTTCTTCTGAAATCATGGAGCATTTCTTTTTCTTACTAATACAAATACATATTAACATTTTGACTTCACATCTCCACTCTAATAATAAAAATCTAAAAGCAATTAGAAAACAAACTGTGGTCGTGCAGACAGATATGCATTATGCATCTCTTCTTGGGTTAGGGAAGAAAAAATAGAAAAATTACCTCTACAGAAGACATGACATACAACAGTATCCAGATGCCCAGCTGCCTTAAAATTAAGGTACAAACCAATTTAGAACACATTAGAACTTGAAAGTCCAGAGTCTTGACTTCTTAAGACTCTCAAAAATTCACTAGAACTTTAAATGTTTTCATTCAACTCTGTAGTTAATGAATGTGTGATTTTTTTTTCCCTTCTTATGACTTCATTTAGGAGAGGAGAACAACACTTGTAGCAGCAGTTAAATGGTTTGATTTTGATAGCTTTACAACATACAACAAACATGATTGTTCCTCCTTCCCAAGTTAAACTGCCTGCACTTTTCACTGGCTCCAACACAAGTGCAACAGCTTTTCCTTGTCCAGTCTCCCTTGAAGCCTGGTGCACTGTTCTTTGCTCATACCCAGAGGTCAGTCACTGCAAGGGAGGTCTGAAGCATGCACATGTCTAGTAAGGTCATTCAACAGAGAACACTACAATATATTCAATCAATGCCATGCTAGCCAAATATTTTCAATGAGACAGCATAGTCTAGCAGGAAATTATCAAATTGAAAAGCATCCAGAGAGTCACACATACCTGAGGGAATCACATAACAAGAGGGTCAAAGTAAAGCTGTGCCTCCTTACACTACCACAGGGCCCTAGAAGTCTGATGATGAGAGCCAGCTGAATATGTTGTATCATTAAACTGATTTGCAAAGTTTGTGCTCCAAACAATTCAGTTCTTGAATACTTCTACATTCCGAAAAATAATGGCCCAATTTTCCACAAATGCTCAGTATCCTGAAAGGCTGTTTGCTAACTTCATGGATGCCTTATAGATGTTTTTAAAGCTGTAGGTTGCTCATAGCAACTTATGTACATGGTGAAACGAGGAAATGGAAGGATATACACAGAAAGCACTTCACATCTATACTGCTAGAAGGCTCAGCACTGGCTCATATTCCAGCCTTGGAGAGGTCTTTTCTAGTTTAACTTGTGCTGCTTTAGAAACAGTCTGTTCTAAACTAGAATGTATGAACACAAACAAACACCATACAATTTCTATTTTTATTATAAGTTTTAAAATAAACAAAATTTTTTAAAGCCCTGTCGTTCTTATGCTCTGCAAGAGCATTCATACAAGGGCCAACCAGTAGTAGGTATTTCAGTACAGACAACTCCTAAATTAGATGCTGTCAAAGATTTAACATGCTTTTTTTGGTTTTAAAAGACTCTTTGTTTTGTTTTAGAAGCAGTTTTTTATAAAACTGTTCTATCAAAACATCCACTCATCATATCTACATCTTTTTGGAGGTGCTTTCCAAGACTACTCACCTTCAAATTCACCAAATGCCAGTAGTTACTTAGGTTCAGAGTGGTACCTGCTGAAAGGCAGCTTTCACTGTTCGGCTGCCTGTGTGGTGTCTCTTTTTCTACAGAGAAAACTCTGCATTACTCGAAGTATAAAATATGATGAAGCTTTAAAGGAAGAGTATACAGAGATTGAGGATGAGGGGAGGTCCTCCTATTCATTGGCCAGGCACTGAAACTAGCAGGAGGTCACAAAAGCTGAACTTCTTTATTCAAGCAAAAATTCCCACTGAAGCCAAATGAGGTTTTGTTGAACGAGGCCCACAGGAATAAGCCTATAGTACACTCTCGACTGGGAGCAAGTCAAAGCAAATTATGCAACAGCTGTCAGGAATCTGTACGCAGCTCTTCAGAGCCGCAGTGTAGGAGGAGCCCCGAAGCATCCTTAACCTTTGTCTATTTATGTCCCAGCACTGAGACCCCTTCCAACAAAACAAGCCATGCTTTAATACACTTTTATTAGTCCAATTTATAGCAAACAGCACCCTCTTCCTCTTGGTCTTTCCCCTCCCCTCCTTCCCACCATTCCCTCTCCTTCCCCTTGCCATGTTGTGCTGTTTGTGTGGAAAAAACGAGCTCCAACCCTTGCCAAGAGTGACATCAACTCATTCTTATCCAGTGATGTCCAGCAGAATCTTCCTCTGATAAACATTTGCTCAGTGTCAGAGCCCCAAGGTTACTGGCTGCATTTTGTTTTCATTGTCGCTTGTTTTCTGACACTTTGCTGCTTGTTACACATTAAAATCCTCCCCTCCCCGCCGTCTTCGACCCGGGGCCAGAGTGAGGAAGTGAACAGGACATTCCTCCATGCTTACCCGGGTCTTCCCACCACCCCTTTCCCTCTGAAACAAGAGTCTGTTTGTCTCTCTGTGAACAATAAAAAGCGGATACTGCAGAGAAGCAAAAAAAAAGGAAAAAACATATGCAAAAAGAAATTCAGCAGTGCAGAACTACATATTTTTAACCTTTGTTTTCCTTTTTTTTTTGTGCAGATTTCCTTATATCCTTTCCTAGCATGCTCTAAAGTTATTGAAGAGACAGCTGATTAATGGGCTGATGTACCTTCCTCTGCTTGCACAGCAGCACTCCACCAAGACACAGCAATATTTGCTCAAATAGGGCATCTGTGCTGTCTCATGCTTCTGGGCTCATCCCATCTTATCAAGAACCTCAGATGTTTTCCTCTTCTCCTCTCCCTCCTTTATCCATCATCTACTCATAAGCCACCAGCTTTCTAGAGAAAAGGGAAGCAAATGATCCTTTTCACTGTTCCCCTAACATGTTATCCCCATCGACGTTTATCTGAAGTACATCAACCTGTGCCTTCAGACAACTAGTACAGAATGCAATGCATTACTACAGAGACATAGAAACCATGAATAATCTCTTAAAGAAAGAATGAGAGAAAATTTTGCCAAAATCAAAAGGTAAAGACCAAGAGCCCTGAAATGTCTAGCAGTGAATAATGAGTGAAACCAAACACCTCTTGCTCTAGGATGGCTCCTATCTACAACTTCACTGAAAATAAAGCACTCTACAAAAACTTTGACTTACAGCATAATGGATACACTATCTACAACTGCATCCTTCCTTGGGTCATCCAGGAGAAAGAAAAATCCATTTGTACAGTTTTTCATAAGGAAAGGTCTGCTGCAAATAGAAGGTGATTTTTGGTAGCATCAATCTACTGACTCCCACTTTTCTAGTCCTAAAACCTCCTCTGGTGTTCACAAAAAGGTTGCAGCTGTTCTAAACAGCTTATAAAATCAGTGTTCTTTTAGCTTGTATGTGACAGAATGAAGAACAAGTACCTTCAGAAAGAAAACCAAGAAAAAAATTGGTTTTTAATATTGCTGAGTAGTACTCAGTAATGAGCATTGAGAAAGTACTGAGAAAAACTGACAGAAAATTACTTCCTCTCTCCCACCATTCCTTAGAGGAGCCTGCTAGAAGAAAGAAATGGAAGACTATGTCAATACGTTAAACAAGTAGGCAGAGTACAAGTAACAATCAAGGTCAGGCAAAAAATATGTTCTCAAATAAACCATTTGGTAGTAATGAGGAAGTAACATCCAGGCTCCCAAACACACTTTAAGGAACAAATAAGATACATTTTAAATCAATTTCCAGTAAGAAGGTTGCCGTCTTTTAGAAAGATGTTTGGAAAGATTAAGGTCTTATTTCCTCTTTTCATAACAGTTCATTCGAAATGGTAAAATATTAGTAGCAGTCGAAACATGAAGTCATCAGCTAGCCTGCAAATACAAATTTTGCAAAGTAGGCTCCCACAGATTAAGTTAGGTGCTACTTATTGGGATGCCCTCTTTCTTTTCAATAAGACCGCCACCTAAATGAACGAAAATTCCCCTCCTGCCTTGAAGGCCTGATAAGGCGATACACCACTACTACAACAGATTGCCCTCAAGGTTATCCTGTCCCTTTTCATGACTAAGCAGCCAGGTACACCACTTGGTACACAGAAATACTATAAATCTATAACCAAATACATAATGCCATTCCAGGAAAGCATGTCACAAAAAACCTACACCAATATATAACCAAACAAGTAATATCATTCCAGAGAAGTATATATAAAAACCCTACATAAACAGAAACAACACCTGCCAGTCAGAAATACAATTTCAAAGAAGACTGATTTTTCAGAATGCAAAAAGAACATTTTTAGGACCAAATTAATTACAAGCATTTGCACTGAAACATGTCTTAACTCAGTGGCCAGACAGAGCTTGGGTAGAAAAGGGGAGAATGTTTTTGAACCACATCTATTTGATGCTACCTCATCCATGGTTGTCTCACTGTCCTAAAGGTGAAACAATCATTGGCTGACATGTAAGAATGCAGCTCCATAGAAAACCTGGGTGACAGACACACCTGTGCTTGTTTCAGGGTTGAGTTTTTTCCTCAAGTATCCTTATTTATGGTATTTAAAGTATGTGAATATTTCCAGTATCCAGAAACAGGATGTTTGGTCATAGAACTACTAACAGGAACAAAAATTCCCAAATGACTTGGACTATAATTAACCATCTAACTATAGCAGCATTTGGCTGACCAACACCACTCTGGCTGACTTGTTTCAAGAGACAGACTGACTGCAGAATTTGCCAGAGCTGTCCTCCCTGTAAGACACACCCCTTATGCAATAAGGGAGTTGATAGCTGCAATACAGGAATTCATATGCCTGTGAACAAAATAAGCTTTTTTTTTCACAACAAAAAGAGAAAAACATATAGCAGTGATGTCTCAGGGGTTTAATTAGCTTCAAAGGAACCCTAATAACAAGACATCAGAAGCTTTGCTGTCAACAAAATCATTTAGTATCAATTGAAAGCGCATAACATGTATAACCCTGAGGTTCACAATGCCTAATAATTAAGTATTGGATCATTTCCCATACTCAAGAGAGAAAAGTTTTTATAAATCAACAATAATCCAAGCGAAGTTGTTCTCCTATGGGGACAAGAAGGGTTTGAATCCAGTACACTGATTTTAGCCAGTCGTCCTTCTGAAACTGAGTCATCGCACGGCACAGATTTTCTGTGCAACTTTCTGAGATCTCCAAATAAGACGGTGAATTTTTCCTTCCTAACATTTTGACTTGCTTTCCTCCAAAAATCAGTCCACACGTCCAAAGTCTCTTATAGACAAAGGAAAATCTAAGCCACAGCTAATTACCAGAACATCCACCCAAAACTGTACTTATCCACTTCCTCTCCTCTCCCTCTTCTTCTGCAGCCTTCTCTATCTGCTCCTCCATTACTACTCCTTTTTAATCTCCTTTTTGTTTCCAGCAATATTTATCTGGATCTTTTAATTAGCAATAGTTCAAAGGGTCCTTACTTACTGATACATATTTTAACTTCGTACAATCTCTAAATGGGCTGGATGAGTAGAAAAGTGCAGTGGATTGAAAACTGGCTGAGATGCTAGGCTCAAAGGATTATGGTAAGTGGAATGAAGTCCAGCTGGAGCACAGTTATTCCAGAGTACAATAATGGGGCCAATACCTTTATTAATGACCTAGATGATGGGACAGAGCACCCTCAGGAAACTTTCAGATTATAGAAAACACTTGATTACACCAGCGGGTTGTGCTGCCATTCACAGGCACCTTGATCGGCTGAAGAAATGCGCTAATGGGAATCTCGTTAAGTTTAGCAACAAGAAATGCAGAGCTCTGCACCTGGGGAATCACCCCGAGCACCAGCTCATGCTGTGGGAGAAAGCAGCCTTGCAGAGAAGGACTTGCAGGCCCCGATAGACAGCAAGTTAAACGAGAGCCAACAGCATGCCTCTGCAGCAGAGACAGCCAAGAGATCCCAGGCTGCACCAGGAAGAGTTGCCAGCAGAATGAGGGAGGTCACCTGATCCTTCCATTCTGCTCAGCACTGGAGAACCTTTGCAGTACTGTGGCCAGTGCTGGGCCTCCCTGTACATGACAGATATTGACATGCTGGCAACAAATCCAGTGAAGGACCAACAGAGATGATTAAGAGACTACAAATCTGTCACACAAGGAAAGGCTGAGAGAGCTGGAACTGTTCATCCTCAGGAAGAGAAGGCTTGCAGAGGAATCCCACCTATGATAAACACCCGATGGGAGGCAGTAAAGAAGATGGAGCCAGACTCCTCCTCTCAGGTATCGAGTGAAAGGATAAGAGGAAATGGATACAAATTGAAACACATAAACATGTGTTGTTTTCATTTTGTTTTGGTTTTCCTATGAAGATGATCAAACAGTGAAACAGATTACCCAAAGAGGATCCAGAGTCTCCATCCTTGGAGATACTCAAAACACAACTAAGCAGGGTCTTGGTCTTGCTGACCTGCTTTGAACAAGGAAACTGGACTAGGCTGTCTCTGGAGGCACCTGTCACCTTCAGCAATTCTGAGCAATAGGCTCAGAATTAGGCTCAAATCCTAACAAAAGTTAGGGGGTTTAAGGGCACTGATAACTTGCAAGCAGTGCTTATGTCATCTCCACTACTCTTAAAGAACATTATAAAACTTCTTGGCACATTTTTGCAGTACTACTACTTTCGCAGTAGGGTAATGTATCCTTTGAGAAAGAGCTACAAAGAATCACTACCAGAACAGGACTTTTTGACTTGCACTCAGCTCTAACTGTGTTTGCACTTGCCCCTTTTATCTCACTTGGTTAATGCAAATTGGTCAAGTGCAGCCTGAGTTAGAGAAGAAGCAGCAGCAGCAAGGAGTACACTATTTATATTCTGATATATGGCCATCTGGCCATATGGCCATGGCTTCTGGATCACTACAGCCAACTGAGAGCATTTCAAATTCATTCACTGGGCCAAATTCCTTTCTTAGTTACTGAAAAATGAAGCAAGCTCACTGTGATCAGGACATGAATTTTAGGCTATCATAATTACTGCTGTATGTGTGAACACATACACGCACCCATCCCACATGTTTAGACTGTGTGCTACTTCCATAACTTCACTTGAAGCAAAACAAGGCCCTTACAAGGTCCTTAAGAGTTAATTTAGAGCAACAGGCCTTGCTTTTAGTTAGAGTAACAGGCCTTGCTTTTAGCTGAAGATGATACCATACACCACAGGAATGCTTGCACACCTACATAAAAGCACATAAAGTGAGAACACCCAGAGATACAGGAGCGAAAGCGGAGGTTGGTCCAAAACCTTGCAAAATACACCCTGGAGTCAGTGAAAATCAAGAAAGTTGGCAGCAAAGTGAAGAAAGTTGAAAAGTTCAGAAATGAGTTGGGGTCTGTTACTCCTCTTCCTCCGATGAAGAAGACAGGAAGTACCCTAGTGGATCTCCCCAAAATGAAGATTCCACCCCGGACTCCGCCTTAACTCCACCTGCTATGAATAACTAGATGTTGCAATTATATGAATATGTATGTAAGATGTTGTAATCACACATAGAAACTGTATATATTTTTTTGACTTGTGCTAAGAACCTTGGAGCTCTTTGTCCAGCACGAGCTGGGGGCTACCCCAACGTTGCAATAAATACCTTGCTGTTTAAAGGCGACAAACTCTGTCACTAAACAGTTTTATTGTGCCTTTTTGGCCACCATACTGCAAATTTCATGACATGTATTTTTTCTTGCAGCATTAGCAAAGTTATAGGACTACCCCCATACTTCTAGACATGCTAACTGCAGAGGGCTTGAAAACACACGTTCTTCCCTTACTTCTTCATTTGCCTTTTGATTTTTGTCTAAAAAGCAAAATTTTTAAGTGGCAATTTTTGTGATTAGTATACAAGTCTTCTGTGTTTGAAGCTGATAAAGACAGCTGTCATTCAACCAGAACACTTCAATCCATATCAAGTCTTTCCTTAGAGAGAACTAAGTTAAGCACAAGTGTTACAATTTCTGTGATGCCCAAGTAAGTTCTTCAAAGCCATGAATGACTATCATCCAAAACTGTAGTACACAGGAACACCTTCCCGAGGTCACACAGAAACTAGCTACTATCTCCCCCGCTCATGCAACTTCTGCCACCTGCACCCACTGGCTTCAACAATTATATGGAGTTTGGCCTTCTAAGAGAAGCATTTTTACCCTCCTCTCCTCCAAGTGAAGGGCGTGAAGCCCTGGTCTGCTCCTCTTTACCAAAAACATTCCAAGCTCTACAACTCAAAGCAACCCCTTTTGCCTCATTTAACCCAACCTCCATCCTCTCAGAGCACACCAAAATTCAAAGCTATTTATCTCCAACTTACCTACATTCAGTCTTTAAGAATGCTCTCTCTTTTCCACCAGACGAATACCATAAAACATGTTTTGCAGACTCCATTGCTTTTGAGACCAGAACACTGCCATGTCTCAGTACAATTTAAAAAGAAGAAAAAAATTCTTTGAACGTTTCACAATAGCCCCATAATTTCCCTGTGTGCTTTAACCCATCTGTCTTGGTTTAACCAGGCAGAACAGGAGTTGAGCAGTTAGGCTTGCAGCAGGGTGCATCCTCCAGGTTTCACTGCAAGAGTCCCATTAGACAGAATGGAGATCTCAGTAGAAAACCTGGAAGATAGCAAGCAGTCTGCATCCCACATGTTAACCTTCACCCAACCACTGCCAGATACCTAGACAGGTTGAAAACACAGGGCAGAAAACCCTTGCTCTGGAGAAACTACTCACTTCTCAACTATGACTGCAGCACAAAAATCACAATATAAAGAAAGTTTCCTTGCACTAATGATACTTCAGTTGAAGGTAACATGGTTTTGATTCACAACACTGAAATTATTAAAATAATGGAAACTTTCCCTACAACCAAATGCCAACTTCTCCACAATCATCAGACCATATGCTGCAAGGCTTCACTCATTCATCCATGGTGCTGCATACCCTGAAATCCTGAAAGTTTCTTCCCATCCTACTGCTATTTTCCAGGAAAATTTTTTAAACTGTTAGAAGCACAGTGTAAAATCCTACCATTTAACTACCTAGAAATTATGTTATTATCCTGCCAAAGAAAACATTAATGAGCAGTCCTTGATAAAATCACTGCTCTTGTTTGCAACAGGTCTTTCAAGGAAACATAAGAAAAGGATGAAAACTCTCTAATTTTCACTTTTATCCAAAGGCACTGGAATTAACCCATAGGATTTTCTTTTATCTTTATGGTTTTATCTTTTTATCTTTCTTTCATCTCTTTTACCTTAGAACTGGAAGCAAAATAAATAAATAACCTCTTTGCAGATGACAGTTTATGGAAGCTTAAGCTCAAACACCCTAAAAATAAGGGGACAAAATCCCCACTTGTTTCTGCTTTGAATTTTAGGATTGCAGGAAGAAATACCGTATTTCAGCATACAGGGTAAGCCAATTTAAGTCAAACTTGCGGTCCTCTATCCCCATGTACAACTGGTCATATTATACTGACCTCTCCTTTACACTGTCACTGTTGCTTTTACAGAGAGGTGGAAAGCAAGTTCAGGGAACTGAAATTGAAAAAAACCTAGTGGGGTGGGGTTTTTTTGTTTGTTTGTTTGTTTGTTTTTCTCTTCTGGGGGCATGGAGGGGTGCATTCAGGCTCAGACCGGGTTATGTGGGACATCTTATCTTTGTGCCCACCCTGCCCGGAGGCACGCCTGGGATCGCTTCTTTTCCAACATTGTTGCACCAAGGTGATAATGTGCTGTACCTGGCTCACCCCTGCCATCCATCCAGGAACAGTTTGTGCTGGCTCACCTGTGGCCACTCTTCAGGAACACTTTGTTTCAGTATTCCATTATCTTGGTAGGGTGCTTAAAGCAAGAGATTGTCCCTCAGTTTGAGTATAGGCGGCTGTGTAGGGGCAGAGCAGGGTGTGAATAGCTTACCCCATTCATTTTAGTGGGGGAGAAGCCTATGTGCCCCTATGTGGTTGGGAGCTATGCTGGCAGTGGTGTATACCTCCATCAGGGTCTCCCAT
>VYXB01001136.1:1553-16522 GCA_013397135.1 Pachyramphus minor
TCAGTAGGTTGCAAACTGTTTCCTCCTGCATTACAGGAGGGCTATTCAGCTTCTTATCCCTGTCTATAAGCTCCAGAAGCAAGTTGTCCTCCAGAAAATCTGTCTCACTGTTGAAAACTGAGGTAAAGAAGGTGTTAAATATCTCATCCTTGTCCTCATCATGGATAACTATGTTCCCACCCATGTCCAACAAACAATGGAGGTTTTCCTTGTCCCTCCTTTTGCTATTGATGTATCTGTAGAAAGACTTTTTGTTATCCTTAACAAAAGTGGCAAGATCGAGCTCAGATTTTGCCTTTGTCTCTCTAATTTTCTTTCTACATGACCTAACTATATTCCTAAGCTCTTCACGAGCCACATCCCTCTTTGCCTGCTCCTGCTCACCGCGCTCTGTGTCGCTGCTGCTCCCAGCAGCTGTTTAAATCCCGCATCGATGAGTGGGCACATCCCTAGAGAAGGCAGGTTCTGCCCACCCAGGTAGGAGTGAGGCTGTTTCTCCTTCATCTCCACAGGAACTCTTTGGATGGGTGCTGAAATCTGGGGAAAGGCTGAATATTGCCAGGTAACACTCAGATATTTTCTTTCCAAAGGTGCTGTTTTTCCCCGCGTGTCTCCATTTGTCCCTGCCCTCTGGACACTACTCACTTTACTCCTTCTCACATTGGCTGCTGGTGCTGTTCCAGAATTTCAAGGTAAGGGCACTTGGTCCACAGGACATCATGATTTCAGAAGGCTGTGGGAGAAAGTTCTCTGCAGAACCTGCTCTGGCAGAGAGTGTTCCTCGTGCTGGTAAAGGAAGGCTCTGAACAGATGGCTCAGGTGAAGTGGCTGAGGGGTTTAACCCTCCCTTCCCTTCTCCTCCTCTGCCTTCCCTTCCCCTTCCCTTGTCCCACTTCCTTTTCTTTTTTTTTCTCTCCGTGCTTCAGAATGGCTTTGACTTCAGATTGTAGATCCAGCCCTGGGTAAAATAAGTTCATAGAATCAAAATCATAGAATATCTTTGAGTTAGAAGGGACCCAGAAGAATCATTGGGTCCAACCCTGGCTGGCAATGCTGTGCCTGGTGCCCCCAGGACACTGTTGGCCCTCCTGGCTGCCAGGGCAATGCTGACTCAGATTCAACTGGCCACCAACCAGGACCCCCAGGGCCCTTTCCACGGTGCTGCTCTCCAGCCTCTCATTCCTCAGTCTTTCTGTACATCCAGGATTGTTGATCCCAGATGAAGAATTGGCACTTTTTAAGCTTCATATGGTTGGTGACTGCCCATGTTTCTAATNAAGCTTCATATGGTTATGGGTGACTGCCCATGTTTCTAATTTGTCCAGGTCTCTCTTTGTCTTGGAGGGAGTCAATAGCTCCTCCCAATTTAGTACAGTTGGAAAACTTACTTAATACCCTTCAGTCCAGTGCCCAAGTAGTTCATGAAAATGTTGAAAAGAACTGGGCCTACGATGGAACCCTGTGGAACCCCACTAGTTACCAGTGTCATCCTAATGTTACCCATTTACTGTAAACCTTCAGAGCTGGACCTTTCACCCAGAGGTGTCACTGGTGTCCTAGAGGTTTGTTTTTTTTTTTTTAATTTGTGAAGTGGGTCCTGTTTTCCCCACAGAATTCTGCAGGTCACCATCTTAGTCAGCTCACAGTAGAAGCTGTAGCTGGAATCAGTGTCGACCACCACCACCACGCACATACACACAAACACACCCCCCACCCCCTCAAATCATGCTGGAGTTTTCCTTTTCCTCCCATCTGCACTGGAGGTTCAGACTTAGTTCACAGGACCTGATGTTTCATGGGCTGGATGGGTGATGAGTTCTCCCCCAGAGCAAATTCAGTAACACCCCCGTGCAGATGTCCAGGCCCCCAGGGTGCAGAGCTGCCCCAGAAGTGGCTTTTCCCACCACACACCAGCACAACCTGGACTCTGCTGGATCCCATCCTCCCCAGGTTCTAAGGCAGATGTTTTTTCAGGCATGAGTGAGTTCTTTTCCAAGGCCTCTGAATTAGAAGGGATTCTCCAAGGAAAGAGAAATCTGGAGCACAGAAATTAGTAGCAGGCAGGACATGAGGGAACTGATTCTGAGTTTTTTGTCCCCTGCCAGGATAAAGAAAACAAAAAAACAACCAAACAAAAAACCAACCCCCCAAACCCCCCAAAAAATTCAAAACAAACCAAATAAAAACAAAGACAAAAAACAACAAAACATTTCCAAATTCCCCCATCAGTGTAACCTCTGAGGTGAGGGAGGAGGGAGGAAGGACCAATAAAATATCTTAAAAAGAGACCCTCAAGAAAAGACTTTAAGAAGAGGTTTTGAGCATCCTCAGGGCAGATGGGTGGTCTTCCCTTCAGGAATGCAGTGTCATTGTTTCAGTGACACCTGACTTTTCTCACAGCAAGGTCACTGGAAGCAAATACTACACGGGCTGTGGAATCTATGAAGCTGAAGGATCTCCAGCAGCTCTCTCAACAAGTTAAAGCTCTGCAGGAAGCTTTTCAGGAAGGGCAGGAGTCCACACAGCGTGACCTTGAGCTCCTCAGAACAGACCAGCAGAATGCACAAGGTGAGTGTGCCCATTCCCAGCAGACCTTCATTTCTTTAAAGGCAAAAATTGGTCTACAGGGAAACCAACCTCCTCCTCCAAGTGGCTGCATTGGGCAGATGTTCTGTAGGAGCAGCTCTTATGGCTCAGGCCAGTGGAACACCTCGATGCTGAGATGGCAGCTGGAGTTGTCAAGGTCCTTCTTGTTTCCTTCATCTTTGAAGGGAGTGAAAGAACAGCATCTTCTTGGTCCTTTCTAAGGGGAAAAGCCCTGTGTCATTAGTAGGACAAGACCTCACCTCAGGGAGGTCAAAATCGTTGTCCCAGTGACACCAGTGTTTTTCCACAGGAAGGACAGTGGAGGCCCTGGAATCCATGTGGCTGAAAGAGCACCAGGAGCTCTGCCAGCAAATTCAAAGCCTTCAGCAAACCTTGCAGAATGTGCAGGAGTCCACACAGATCTTCAAAACAGACCTGGAGAACAAACTAGGTGAGGAGGGCCATTGCCCAGAAGGCTTTCATCTCTCTGAAGGCAAAAGCTGCTCTGCAGGCAAACTGTCCTGTGAGAGCTCCTCAAAGGGGTTGGGGAAGGACAGTCCTTACATGGAGAACAGATTTTGTGATCCCTGGACTGAAACACCTCCATGCTGAAGTGTTCCCTGCAGGGGATCAAGGACCTTGAGCAAGGCTGAGGCCCCAGGAACATTCCTGAGACCACAGTGAGGCCCCAGGGGCGGGTGGGGGAGGCACCACCACACCTTCCTCATGGCACAGAGCGTTGTCTCCCCGGGCCCACAGGTGCTGCCTGGAGAGATGGAGTGGGGTGATTCCTGCCCTCCATGCTGCCCAGCAGGCCTTGGTCAAGCCTTCAGGAAGGCTCACAGGGAGGGGGGTCTTTCCTAGGGCAGGGAGTTGGAGAGGTGTGTTCGGGTCCCTGAGTGAGTAGAGACGTGAGTCCTTTTCCAAGGTCACTGAACTGGAAAGGATTCCTTGAGGAAAGAGAACTCCCTTGTACAGCAGCTCATTTAGTGACCAGGCAGAACCTTGAAGGGAATCCAAATCAGGACCTCCTTTGGAGTAGCAAACACCTGAGAATGGAACTCACCTGGGATATCAACTTTGTCTTCCTGTTTAAGATCAATCAGGAGGCAAAGTTTCATGAGCAGAGACTGGATGTGTTTCTGAGCACAGGGGCCTGTGGAGAGCAGCTCTCCGTGAAGGAGCTGGTGCTGGGAAGGGCAAGGAGTCAGCTGGGGCACAGACACCAGTGTGGGCCTGATTAGACCCAGGTCTTGCTCAGGCAGGACACAGTGTGCGTTTTAATTGCTTTGAGCCTCTTGTCCCCTCCCTGCTGAAGGACAGAGGGCAAAAAGAAAAACATTTCCACATTGAACCTCCAATGAAAAACTGAATTCCTGTGAGGTGAGAATTTCTAAGGGGGAATGAAGAAGATAAAAACCCACCAGCAGGAAGACCTAAGGAGAGACTCCTGAGAAGAGAATAATTTAAATTAGGGTTTTTCAGCATCCTCATGGCAGATGGGTAGTCTCCCCTTCAAGGAGGCAATGTCAGTGTCTAAGTGATACCTGTCTTTTTCTACAGGAAGGTCCCTGGAGGCAAATACCACAAGGGCCGTGGAATCTGTGCAGCTGAAAGATTTCCAGCAGCTCTCCCAAAAAATGCAAGCTCTGCAGGAAGCTTTCCAGAAAGGACAGGAGTCCACACAGTGCGACCTGCAGATCATCAGAACAGACCTGGAGAAAAAACAAGGTGAGCAGGGCCATTCCCCAGCAGGCTTTCATGTCTCTGAAGGCAAAAGCTGCTCTGCAGGCAACCTGTCCTGTGAGCTCATCCTGCACAGCTCCTCAGAGGGGATGGAGAAGGACAATCCTCATGTGGGGAACAGTTTTTGTGATCCTGACACTGAAACACCTCCATGCTCAACTGTTCCCTGCAGGGGGTCAAGGTTCCTCTTCTCTCCCTTGTCTTTGAAGGGAGTGTTTAACATGGGCTCTCTATGCCCCAATATGTGGCAAAGGTTTCCATCCACCCCAGTTCAGAGGAGGTGGGAGGGTGAAAGCCTATCTCCTTTTTAGTCCATGGTCTGGCCATTCCTCTGGCTTCTCATTCCCATCTGAAAAGGAAGGAGAGGCCAAGCTCATCTCAGCAGTTTTTAGTCTTCCATGGATGTCAGAGGGAGCAAGTTGGAGACATGAGTCTCATGCCTGGGGAACAAAAATATCACAGCCCCTGATTTGCTGTTTTCTCTGGAAGATTCTGACCAAATGAAAATAAAACTGGTTAAGAGAACAGTGTAAGTGTGTGGAGGGGGAGTGTTGGGGTGGCCTCAGTGTCATGGAGAGCAGAGAGTTGAACAAGTCTGTTTTGGATCTCCCCAACAAGCCTTGACAACCCCACTGATTTTTAACTTTCTTCTTTTCCCACAGACCTTTCAGAACTACGGTTCTACGAAGGTAAGCATAGGGGAGGTGATGGAAGTGAGTCCTCAGAGCCTGAGTGCAGCTCTGGAAAACACATCCAGCCCTCTCAGAGGGCTGTTTGCAGGAGAATATTCTCAGATCAAGGGTGGTTTGATGACTTGTTTCCCTGCCCTGTGCTGCCAAAGGCTCTGCCTGTGCCTATCAGGAGTATCTCAGCTGTGGGGAACAGGGGCAACCAGCTTGCACTGGCTGTTGTACCTTGCTTGAGTCCTGCCACGGGTTCATCCCATGCACTGCTGAGCAGGAACAATTCCTTATCCTTGTGGCAGTGGAGTTCACTCTTCCACTCCAATCCATGTGGCAACAATATCCTAGATTGGTGCTGTCCTGTTACTGTGGAGAAACTGCCTAAACCTTGAAAAATCACCCTCAGGCTTTGCCAAGGAGTTAATCCTGACACCCAAACCTAATTGCAGCTGCTGTCAACTCCTGGTCCTTTTGCTCAGGCCACCCCCCAGCAATGCAGAGGTGGAGGGAGAGGGTGTCCAGCCCCACAGGCTCCTCCTTGGGGCTGCCTGCTGTGTCAGCAGCCCCAGGAAGGGACGTGGTGGGAGAGGAGAAGCTTGAGGTGCCCTGAGGCTGAGTATGGAGGGGGGAAAGGACAAATGAGAGGGGGATGAGGGCCAAGAAGAGAAAGGCTGAGAAAAGCAGAGCTTGTGTTCTCTGCTCCTCATGGCCTGACCTGACCATTGCAGTGTTTGTCACCCTGGACGCTGCCACGGCTCATCCCAGATTGGGAATCTCTGCAGACGGGACAAGAGTGATAGACACTGGTGTCAGCAGAGACTTGCCCAGCAATGAGAAGAGATTTGATTACCATCTGTTTGTGCTGGCAAAGGAAGGATACACATCTGGGAGACACTACTGGGAAGTAATTGTTGGGAGA
Organism: Pachyramphus minor; assembly: GCA_013397135.1. Lineage (NCBI taxonomy): Eukaryota > Metazoa > Chordata > Aves > Passeriformes > Tyrannidae > Pachyramphus > Pachyramphus minor. The sequence continues at coordinate 7,488 of VYXB01001136.1, forward strand.
AGAAGCAGCTGGGCCTTGGGTGTTGCCCGGGAATCTGTGACTCGCAAAGGGCCACTGACTCTGTCCCCTCAAAATGGCTTCTGGGTCATCGGGTTGGCAGATGGGCGACACTGTTGGGCCTACACGGATCCTCGGACCCGTCTGAGTGTGAGTGGGAAGTTGCAAAGGATTGGGATCTTCCTGGACATCCCAGCCAAGCAGGTGACTTTTTACAATGTTGGTAAGAGAGCTGCTCTGTACACTTTTAGCACTGCTGATGGCAGCAGCCAGAAAGGGAAATTCATCCCCTTCTTCTCCACATGCCCTGCTACTACAAACCCTGACCCTGAGCCTCTGGTAATAGTGTAGTTTTGTGATGATGATGAATAGCTCACTGTGCATTTCAGAGGTCAGTAATGTACAGGCAGCGATGAAATCCCGTTGTAATTAGGCTGCTGCCTAATTTGTGTCTCCTGAACAAAGCTAATGAAGGAGAGGACAGATCTGAGGTTTTTTACATTATGCATCAGAATGAAAAACATTTTGAGGGAAATTTTTTGTGCTCAAGAAAAGGAAATGTTCTTTCATGCTTGTATGGAAAAAGTGGAAAGTGAGTTTTCCTGAAAAGTTGCTGTCTTTTTCCTGATAATCTGTGATTTGTCATTTTGTTGAGGAAGGACAGTGATAGAGCGTCTTTGTGGGCACCTGCAACAAAACAAGGTCACCCCATGACACATGTCCACATGGATTTGGACTTTTTCCAAAAACAGGAACTCTGCAGCCGCTCTGGGTGACTCCTGCCTGGGCTTGGTCATCCTCAAAGTGAGAAAGTGTTTCCTGATGTTCAGAGGGACTCTCCTGTGTTTCAGTTTTTCCCATTCATGGGAGAAATGCTCCTGGCACCTCTGGGAAGAGCTCCCTTCAGGTGTTGATAGACATTGCTGAGATCCTCCCAAGCCTTCTCCTTCCTGGGATGAGCTCTCCCTGCTCTCCCAGCCTTTCCTCATGGGAGAAATGCTCCAGTCCCTAAATCATCCGCGTGGGCCTTCCCTGGACTCTCCTCAGTCTGTCTGGGTCTCTTTTGTCCTGGGGAGCCCAGAACAGCAGGTGTGGCCCCTCCAGTGCTGAGCAGAAGGCAAAGATCCCCTGTCTCAACTTGTGGCCTCACTCCTCCTCATGCTGTCTGGAATTTGCCCTTCTCCTTGCTGACCTTGCAGAAGTTCCTCTCAGCCCCTTTTTCTCCAGCCTGTTCAGGCCCACCTGGATGACAGCAGTGTTGGAAAGGATATAACTTTGTTAATTTTAAAAAATGTTTTTATATAAACCTTTCAATTAGTTGTTTTAATTAATCATAAGCTGTGTTAGGCCTTAAATCACTTTTAACCAGCATATAGCTAAAAGTTGTCATAAGGTAATTTTGGGAGAACTTAGCTTGGGAAAAGTACTAGAACTGCAAGTTTTGTTAAGCTAATTTTGATATGTTGCAATGAACAAACTCTGGGAGAGAAAGATGTATTGTTGAAGACTTTGCAGAAACAAGCAGATGAAGAAGAAGACTAAGAAAGGCTCATTATTTGTGTTGGAAAATCCCTACCAGAGATAAAATGATACCAAAAAGACTAAGGATATGAACTAATTATCATAGAAAGTGAGAAATTAAAAACCAATAATGGATAAAGCACTCCTTAATGAAGGAAAATTCAGTAATTTAGAACCAATGACCATTCATTTCTTTGTTGGTCAAAACTGTGTAAGCAGGTAAAAAGGTTATGCATTGCTGTCTGCAAATAAAGTAATGCCTTGCTTTCTAATCCTAAAAGATGGTGTTAGAGAGTTTTATTTAACCTGACATTTTTGGAGTATTTGGTGAATTTTTTTTTTAACCAAGGTGGGACTAAGCTTCTGGGGCTATGACAATGAATGGGATCAAGGATTCCAGCACATGCATTGAATGTTTTTAGGGGAAAACCTTCAATCCTCAAATCCTGGTGAGTTCAAAGCAAAAATGCCTGGGAGATTATTAAGGCATTACTAAGGGTATATGCATTAAAAAAAGTAGTATACCTACTTGCTCTATAATATAATTAAGTTATTAAAGGGATGATAGTTGGTTATTTTCTATTAAATATATTTTTCTATTAAAGGGAGATTGTGGGTTCGAGTCTCACCCGCACTACCAGTAAATGTCAAAAGGTTGTGGTTCTGTCTGGTTCTGCACAACTACCCATGTTGTGGAAAGGGGTTTGCTCAGATGCTCTGGGCTTATTAAACCCAAAGGTTTTCATTAATGTTGAGGAAATGTAAACTGTGAGTGTGTGTTAATGTCAGTGTTTAAGTTTGTATGAAAAATTCACTTGGTTGGTGGTATAAAACTTACTTGCTGTTAGGGTGTGGAATGCAATTGCATGAATATTGTGAATTCTGAAGTATTTGGTGTGTTTTAATTAATGTAATTGTTAAAGCTGAGATTGTGTTGGGAGCATGACCTGGGCTCGCGTTTGTGTGCACTGAGCGCCCTGTGGTGTCGGTTTTAGTCACTGCAGGATTTTATACAGTGCTTTGGATTAAAGGAAAAAAAAGGGTTAATTGAAATACGTTGATTTGTGCTTTGAATTGAGAAAATAATCAAGATTTGTGGAAGAGGACGTTGAGCTGCTGGTAGCTCCTGAGGTGGGGGCCTCATCTCAGGTCCCCCCGTGTGGATGACTGACTGTGGTTACAGTGAGACTATAAAGACACAGACTCCATTTCTTGGCAGGCAATGACAATGACCACTTTATTGATAACAGGCTTAGTTTATATACTTCTTCTTCTGTCCACGTGTCTATATTCCATCTTTCATTGGTTCTGTATCCTTGTCCTCTTCTGATAGGTGGTCAGCATCCTTCTGTGTGCTCACAAGTCTCAAAACAACACCAGTTATTTGCCTCCTTTTCTGCTTGTTCATTGTGGATATTTACATATTTTTACAACTTCACAACTCCAATTTGAGACCTAAGCTCCTGCAGCCAAGTCAGTGCCCACACGTGGTTGTTGTCGGACTGGTCGCAGGTCCGGGGTGGTGGTCAGGGAGAGAAGGGGAAAAATCACAAAAGGGCTCTGAGCCAAAATACTGGAAATGTCACAGGTGCAGCTGAGCAAAGCAAGAACTTGCCATTTTCCCAAGCTTTAAAAATTCCAGATAGGTAAACAGGGGTTAACACATAATTTCTGTGTATGCCTGAATGCCCAATGCCTTTGTTAGGAAGAGATAATATTTGAAAATGAACAAATGCAAGTGTGTAATTGTGGACAATGAGACCCTAGAGGCCCAGGTTTTTATGTTGTTACAGCAAGCAAACACAACAGATGAGATCCCAGAGGAGGAGGAAAAAGATGTTACTTTGTTGGTGTGGACCTCTGGAATTCCAGGGAAATCAAAGGCAACAGAACCAGTAAGAACACTGTTGAAACCAGACTCCAGAACAGTAAGGCAGAAACAATCTCCTCTGGAATTAGAAGCTAGACAAGGGTTAGAGGAATTAATTAGTAAATTTGTGCAACATAGATTACTGAAGGAATGTGAATCCAAATATAATACTCCTGTCCTACAGATAAAAAAGCCACATCTAATGAATACAGGCCAGTGCAAGATCTCAGAGCTATTAATAAAATAGTTGAATCTGTGCCAGAATGCCAAGGGACCTCACAACATGACTGTCTTCTCACTATGGAGCAGGTTTACTCCAGCAGGGAAGATTTAAGGGATGCTCCAGTAGAAGATCCAGACTGGGATCAGACAGGTGGGAGCAGTTTTGTGCTGAAGGAGAGAGGAAATCTGGATGTGCAGTAGTGACCCAAACCAAGGCAATCGAAGCTGACCCGTTACCTCTTCACAGCTCTGCACAAAAGGCTGAGTTCAGGACTCTGCAGAGCCCTGGACTTGTCTGCAGGTGAGAAGATCAACATATGGACTGGTTCTAACTATGCATTTGGAGTAGCACATGCCCATGGGGCCATCTGGAAACACAGAGGGCTCCTTTCAGCACAAGGGTCTCCTGTCAAATGTGGAGACATCATTACACAATTGCTGGGAAGTGTTCAGTTACCAAGCAAAGTGGCTCATGCATTGTAAAGCTCAACGGTTTGGAAACACACCAACTAATGCAGGAAATCAACTGGCAGATACAACTCCTGGAGAGGTGGCAGAGAGAAGCATCCTTGTAGTTACTCCATCAGAATGTGTGAAGTTTTCAGATGTAACCCCAGAGTACCAGGCCCAAGATGAAAAGCTGGCTGGAATTTTGAAAGCCCACCTAAATTCTGAAAGATGGTGGGTAACAGCCAAAGGACAAGTCATGGTACCTCAAGCAGTGATAAAAAAATAGCAGAGGAGAAACATGAAGAAGCATATTGGGGACCAGAATGTATTATACTTGATGCTTGAAGCATCAAGTAATTAGAGTAAAAATGACAGGAATCATCCATAGAGTAGTCAGTAAGTGTAAAATATGTTTGCAAAACAATCCAAACAGTCCTATGGAAGACCTCCTTTAAGGATGTATTGTGTTTTTGTGGCCAGGTTTTGGTAGCAGGGTGGCTTCAGGGGTGGCTTCTGTGAGCAGCTGCCAGAAGCTTCCCTCATGTCCAGTAGAGCCAATTCCAGAGGCTTCAGGACGGACCCGCTGCTGGCCAAGGCTGAGCCCATCAGAGACAGCGGTGACACCTTAGGGAGAACATATTGAAGGATGAGGAAAAAAAAGTTGTTGGGCAGGTAAAAATTGCAGCCAGAGAAGAGCGGCGTGAGAACATGTGAACAACTCTGCAGACACCAAGGTGAATGGAGAAGGAGGGGGACGAGGCCCCAGAGCTGAGGTTCCCCTGCAGCCTGTGGGGAAGACCGTGGGGAAGCAGCTGGGACATGTTGGAACATTGTTCCAGTGTACCAGTGTTCATTTGGTTCCATGAGTTTCCTCGATGTTCCTCTCCCCGAGCAGCCAAACAACAACTGACCATAACCCCCATTCCCTGTCTCCCTGTGCTACTGCAGGGGAGGAGGTAGAACTTGGAAGGAGGGAGAGGTGGGGGGAAGATGTTTTTAAGATTTAGTTGACTTCTCATTCTCCTGCTCTGATTCTGTTAGGAATCAATTTAATTACTAGCCCCAGTCTGAGTCTGTTTTGTCCATGATGGTGATGGGTGAGTGATGTCTCCCAGTCCTTGTCTCAACTGGTGAACCCTTGGTTCTGTTTTCTCTCCTCCAGTTGCAGAGGGGAGTGAGGGAGGAGCTTTAGAGAGTATCTGGCATCCAGCCATGGTCAACCCACTCCAGGGCCATTGTGACACTGCACAGGGTCATGGAATCAAGGGACCATTGGGACACTGCAGAAACTCAAGGAACCAAAGGAACCCTGGGAAACGGCAGGACATCATGGAATCAAGGCACCATTGTGACACTCCTGGGCATCAAGGAGCCGAAGGAACCAGGGAACACTGTGGAAAATCCTGATATCAAGAGGCCATTGATACACTGCAGGACCACATGGAACCAAATGAACCCTGGGACCATGAGGAACTGTGGAAGCAAACTGTGGAAATGTGAGTCACTATAGAACCTCTTGGAATCCAGGGTCCATTGTGACACTCCTGGGCCTCATCACACCAAAGGAATCCTGGGATCTGGCAGAATCTTATGGAATCAAAGGGGGCCATTGTGACAGTACGTAACCATTGTGTCACAGTGAAACCTCATGGAATCAAAAGGGGCCACTGTGACACCGCGGAAACTCTTGGAAACAGATGAGGCCATTGTGACACTGCAGGACCTCAAGGAGCCAAAGGAACCGTGGGACACTGTGGAATGTCACATAACCAAGGGGTCATTTTTTTAGTGGGATTGAGACACTTTGAGGTGATGGATCGATTCCTCTTGGCCATTGGAGTGCAAAGTGATGGAGAAAAGTCCCCCAAATCCCCCCTGAACCATGAAATCCTCCTGAATATTCCTCCCAAACCCTAAATTCCTCATGAAGTCCCAGTACAATGGTGGAGTTTTAGGTGTCTTTCTTCAGGGTCTTTGTTTTTACCCCAATTTCTGGTGTTTTTAAGGGATGAAGATGGATCAAAAGAAAATCAGGGACAAAATAAAAGGATTGATGTGTTGATGTTGTGTGAGTATCTACAGGGTTGGCATGGGTGGGTGGGTCTTTGCCCCAGCCCATCACCATTGGGATGTGGAAGATGCCTGTGGACCACAGAGAATTAGAATCGTGGAATTACTGTGGTTGGAAAAGACCTCAAAGATCATCCAGTGTTACTTGATGTAACCAGAAAGAATGATAGGATGGAGCGGGGGAGATTTTGGAGGTCTAAATTCAACAAATCTTCTCTTTCCAATGAATTTCCAACATTGGTCTGTGTCCCCATGGATGTTCCTCCCACTGAATTCACCCAGGTGCCCAGAGGGAACCAGGAGGATGTGGAGACTACCAGTCAGGGGTCTTCCCAACATGGATCATGGGAATGTGGGTCAGCAGGTCTGTTCCCAACGTGGGTCCTCTGATGGGAGATGGAGTTGGAGCAGCAGCCAAAGCTCTTCCCACAGTTGGGGCACTCGTAGGGCTTCCCTTACTGGTGGGTCTGTTTGAATGAGGTCAAGGCAGAGCTGCAGGAGAAGTTCTTCTCATGCTGGGGACACTTGTAGGGCCTCTTCCCTGTGTGGATGCACTGGTGCCTGATGAGGTTGGAGTTCTGGTTGAAGCTCTTCCCGCAGTTGGTGCAGCAGAAGGGCCTCTCCCCTGTGTGTGTCTGCTGATGCTTGAGGAGATGTGGGTTGACCCTAAACCTTTTCCCACACTCGAGACATTCATGGGGCTTCTCCCCGGTGTTGATATGCTGGTGGGTGATGAGGTCAAAATTGCAAATGAAGCTCTTACCAGTCGGGGCACTTGTAGGGCCTCCCTTCTTGATAGGTCCATTCATGTGAGGTCAAGGCTGAGCTCTGGCTGAAGCTCTTCCCACACTCCCCACACTTGCAGGGCCTCTCCCCAGTGTAGATTCCCTGGTGGGTGACGAGGTTGGAGCTGTTGTTGAAGCTCTTCCCACAGTCAGTGCCTCTCCCCCGTGTGTGTCTGCTGATGCAGGAGGAGATTGGACCTGGTCCTAAACCTCTTCCCACACTTGGGACCCTTGGAGAGCCCTTCCTCAGTGTGGATCTTCTGGTGGCAGATCAGGTGGGAGCTCCGGCTGAAGCTCTTCCCACACTCCCCACACGTGCAGGGCCGTTCCCCAGTGCGGATGCGCTGGTGCTTGAGGAGGTTGAAGCTGATGCTGAAGCTCTTCCCACATTCCAAGCACTTGAAGGGCTTCTCCCTGCTGGGAGGCTGCTCAGGGATCACCAGCTCAGAGCTCTGGCTCAAGCTCTGGCCATCTTCCCGGCACAGGCTGCCTCTTTCTTCCTCAGAGCACCCTGGGCTGGCCTTGGATCCCCTCCTCCTGAGGGATCTGTGGCTTTTCCTCCCCGCTGCCTTCCTGCGCCCTGGAGCCCTTCAAAACGGCCTCTCCCACCAGCTTCTGCTGCGGGGATTTGTCCTTCATGCTCTCCCTCCTCAGCTCGGGGCCTGGGGCAGGAAGGAAGGAGGACACGCANTGCTTCTTTCCTCCTCAGAGCACCCTGGGCTGGCCTTGGATCCCCTCCTCCTGAGGGATCTGTGGCTTTTCCTCCCCGCTGCCTTCCTGCGCCCTGGAGCCCTTCAAAACGGCCTCTCCCACCAGCTTCTGCCGCGGGGATTTGTCCTCCGTGCTCTCCCTCCTCAGCTCGGGGCCTGGGGCAGGAAGGAAGGAGGACACGCAAGGGATTTGCCTCCGGCCCTTGTCCTGCAGCCGGGGCCATGCTCGGCTGGGAGATGCAGGACAACAGTGGGGGAAAAGGGCACTGACTTCCTCCTCACCTGCCTGGGGGGCCCATGGCATCTTCCTCTTCCTCCTCACAGCCTATACGTGGGCTGATGTGGTTGTGTATTTTGTAAATAAAGCAGGACATATCAATAATCCTCCATTCACACATTTACACACCTTTCATGCACTTTCACAGATGATGGCCATCACCCACACACTCCCACAAACAGACTTTTCAGCTTTATTTTGCTGCATTTTATGATGAGAGATTGGCACTTTTTTTTGTCGCCCTTAGATCAGCAATATCTAACTAAATGTTTCTTTGGTCCTTAAAGTACTGCTTTGATGAGAATATAACCTGTAAAACATAAACATATTTCTGCCTCATGTTCAATTTAAAATTCAAAACCATACAATTCCTTCATAAACATTCCTATATTCAGAGATAATGTATACATTCCCCTATTTTTAAAGCAAACAGGCATTTCCAATGTTAGTTGGCTTGGATCTAAGGAAAACTTGTCATAGTTATTGCAAAACTCCGTAAAAATTGTTACAAATACAGAAACTTTATGCAATTAGTCGCTGCTGCTTACAGGAACAATTTAGAAAACAGTTGACAAGGTTACTTTTGAATTTGTTTGCATTATTAGACATCATCACTTATTTAAACAAAGACTTGGAATTAAGGGCTAAAAGACTGTCCTCCACAGCTCCCGGAATTTTTATTTAATGCTTATTTATCATTCCGATTGCAGTGAGCCCAAACCAGCAGTTTCTGCAAGAATTCTTCATCAGTCTTTGAGCTGTTTCAAAGTCTGTTTTTAAATAACTTCATCTAGTTCATGGCTGCTCACCTACAGTCCTGCCGCAGGTGACAAATCCATGCACGTTCCGTCTTCCAGCTCAGCCGTGCACCTCCACTGGGACAGGAAGAGCTGCTATTCCTGTCAATGTCCAGGGCTCTAGATATTGGAGACCAAGGCTCTCGGCCCCAGTCTCAGATGCCATTTGTGGAGGTCCAAGGACTAATTGATCCCAGGTTGGGGGTGAATACTGGAACACTTTATTGAACTCACGATTCGCAATATATGGGACTGGTGGGGATTTTTGTGGGGGAAGGAGGATGGGTTATGTTAATTAAGGGACAGTTTATGTTAACTAAGGGATTACACAATTTT
>VYXB01001139.1:11682-32482 GCA_013397135.1 Pachyramphus minor
GGCGGCCCCCCCCCCACAGCCGCCCCCACCCCCCCCGAGCGCCGCCGCCGCCGCCTCACGGTCCCGCAGGAAGCCCCGCCCCCGCCTCACGCCGCGCCCGCTGATTGGGTGGCAGAGCTGTCAATCAACGCCCGGGGCGGCTTCGCGCCTTTCGAGGCTCTGAGGGGGCGGGGCCGGGGGGGTCAGGGAGTCTTAAANGGAGTCTTAAAGGGGCCGCGCGCGTTGTGTGAGGGGAGCGTGAGGGGACGGGAGCGGCGGGAGGAGCCGGCGGAGCCCGCGCGGAAAAACGTGGAAATCCCGTGGAGCTCCCGTGGCAAAGCGACCATTTGAGCCTTCTGGCAACAAAAAAAAAAGGGAATTCGTGTGTAACTCACACGTATGTAAAAATCTTTCCATCCTCTACACCTCCAGGAGTAAAAGGAAACAGGGAAACTCCTCAGGAATCCAAGCCTGTAACCCATGAAATCCCACGGCACTAATCCTTGGGATGACGAATTAGTAGTTTACAGCTCCATTTATAAGGAATTTTCTTCCCAAAGCTGGATTTTTCATGGCATTTTTGTTCCATGAGCACGACAAATTTCTTAATTCCATCACATTTTCTCGACTTTTGCTGCTCATAATGCAGGCTCCTTCCCTTCCCATGGGATTTTTCCTAATCTAGGCATGTAAAGACTCTGTGTGGTAATTCACAGGGATTTAATCTTGATTTTGAAGGATTTAAACTAAATTATGGTCTTTTCCTGGGCTGTTTAAGCCAGATTTAATAGTCCAGACCCTAATTTTGGGCAGGATATAAAGATCCAAGGGGCCATTCCCAGCATTTGTTCCCACTGGGAAAAAATCCAGGCACTCTTTCCTGCAAAATCCTGAAATTAAGATAAAGCAAATTATTTCCCATTAAAAAAAAAACAAAACAAAAACCACAACCCCAATAGACTGGAGTGATGAAGGAATTCCCTGGAATTGAGGGAAAAAAACAATCCAATAATGTCCCAGAAGTCCCAGAATTCCTGTTTTTCCTTTCCCACTCCTTGGCTTCAGTGTTTTAATTTTAGTATTTCCTCCATTCCAAACCCAAGGGACAGAGAAATTCTGACCCAGTGGTGTGTTCCCTACGGAAAATTGGAATTACAGTTCAAATATGATGGATTATTTAGGAAGGAAAAGCAGAAAAAATGGGGATATGGATTAAAAAAATAGGAATTAAAAGCTAAAAGCACTTAGGAATATGCATAAAAAATTAGGAATATGCATAAGAAATTTGGAATAGGGGTAGAAATATCAGGAGTTAAAAGCTAAAAAAATTAGGAATGTGGATATGTAAGTTTGGAGTTAAAAGCTAAAAATAATTAGGAATATGGNGCGCGGGGGGGGGCTGCGCGCGTTGGGGGGGGGGGAGGGGGGGGGGCCGGGGGGGTCAGGGAGTCTTAAAGGGGCCGCGCGCGTTGTGTGAGGGGAGCGTGAGGGGACGGGAGCGGCGGGAGGAGCCGGCGGAGCCCGCGCGGAAAAACGTGGAAATCCCGTGGAGCTCCCGTGGCAAAGCGACCATTTGAGCCTTCTGGCAACAAAAAAAAAAGGGAATTCGTGTGTAACTCACACGTATGTAAAAATCTTTCCATCCTCTACACCTCCAGGAGTAAAAGGAAACAGGGAAACTCCTCAGGAATCCAAGCCTGTAACCCATGAAATCCCACGGCACTAATCCTTGGGATGACGAATTAGTAGTTTACAGCTCCATTTATAAGGAATTTTCTTCCCAAAGCTGGATTTTTCATGGCATTTTTGTTCCATGAGCACGACAAATTTCTTAATTCCATCACATTTTCTCGACTTTTGCTGCTCATAATGCAGGCTCCTTCCCTTCCCATGGGATTTTTCCTAATCTAGGCATGTAAAGACTCTGTGTGGTAATTCACAGGGATTTAATCTTGATTTTGAAGGATTTAAACTAAATTATGGTCTTTTCCTGGGCTGTTTAAGCCAGATTTAATAGTCCAGACCCTAATTTTGGGCAGGATATAAAGATCCAAGGGGCCATTCCCAGCATTTGTTCCCACTGGGAAAAAATCCAGGCACTTTTTCCTGCAGAATCCCCCAACTAAGATAAAGCAAATTATTTTCCATTTAAAAAAAAAAAAAAAACAACAAAAAACAAACACAACCCCAATAGACTGGAGTGATGAAGGAATTCCCTGGAATTGAGGGAAAAAAACAATCCAATAATGTCCCAGAAGTCCCAGAATTCCTGTTTTTCCTTTCCCACTCCTTGGCTTCAGTGTTTTAATTTTAGTATTTCCTCCATTCCAAACCCAAGGGACAGAGAAATTCTGACCCAGTGGTGTGTTCCCTACGGAAAATTGGAATTACAGTTCAAATATGATGGATTATTTAGGAAGGAAAAGCAGAAAAAATGGGGATATGGATTAAAAAAATAGGAATTAAAAGCTAAAAGCACTTAGGAATATGCATAAAAAATTAGGAATATGCATAAGAAATTTGGAATAGGGGTAGAAATATCAGGAGTTAAAAGCTAAAAAAATTAGGAATGTGGATATGTAAGTTTGGAGTTAAAAGCTAAAAATAATTAGGAATATGGATAAAAAATTTAGGAATTAAAAGCTAAAAAAATAAGAATATGGATATGAAAGTTTGGAGTTTAAAAATTATGGATTATGGATAAAAAATTAGGAGTTAAAGCTAAAAAAATTAGGAATATGGATAAAAAATTTGTGAATTAAAAAAGAGGGAAACTAGGCATATGGATAAAAAAAATTAGGAATTAAAAGCTAAGAAAATTAGCAATATGGATAGAAATTTAGGAATTTAAGCCTAAGAAAATAAGGAATATGGATAAAAATTTAAGAATTAAAACCTAAAAAAATTAGGCATAAGGATATGAAAATTTGGAGTTAAAAGATGAAAAAAAAATAGCGTTATGGATAAAAAAATGTAAGTATTAAAAACCAGGGAAATCAGGAATATGCTTAAAAAATAGGCATAAAAAGCTAAAGAAATTGGGAATATGGATAAAAAAATCAGGAATTAAAAGCTAAAAACCCTGGAAGGTTTTCATTTCCCCCTTTTTTTGGTGCATTTATGGGGTGGATCCTTCAGAAAAATCCCCAAATTGGGGAGGTTTTCACTTCCACGGGAAGGACTCGCTTTTTAATTGTGTTTTCCTGTGTTTTATGAAAAAAAAAAAGAAGGTTTTATTGATGTATTGATGATAAAAAAGGAGGAATAAGCAACAGGGGAGGCCGTAAACGGGATAAAGAGACACAAACCCAGCGTGAGGAGGCCAAAGTGAGGAACAACCTCTTGGCTGGAGGAGATGGAATCTGTGAAACCAGGAGGAATTCTGCCCTTCCAGAGGAAATTCCATATTATTATTATTATTATTGGAGAGGCCCCATAATTCTGTAGCTCCCAGTCAGCACTGCACTTTCTCCCCGGATCAGGAAAACCCTCCCTCCCTATTTTCAGGGCCCTATTTTGATTTTTCCAGCTTTTTGGGACAGGGACAGCCACTCCTCGTCTGGAGTAATTAACAGCAGTTCCAATTAGAGCAGCCGAGCCACTTGCTGGGAAATCATTCCACTTACAGTCAGCAGGGGTGAACCACACCTCCCAAATATTCCCGGGAGATAAGAAGGTTTTGGGATGAACTCACATCCTGAGAGGGTTTTACGGCCCGGGAGCAGAACAACTGTGCAGAAGCCAACAAGAAATGAGGGAATTCCTGGCTGATTCCCAGAGGGAAAACAAAGAGGACGAATCGTTTCTGCTCCTTTGCTGCATCATTTCGGTTTCTCTTTGGAAAGTGATCCCAAAGGGACATTTTTTTTCCCTGGGATTGCTCCTCATCCCTGCTGCTGGCACTTAAACCAGGCAGTTTGACTCTGTTTAAACTCTAATCCTGGCCTAAAATCCAGCTTTTCTCACCCCAAAATCCCCGGTTCAGGAGTCACAGCCAACACCACAACCCTTCCACATGCTACATCCAAGGACAAACAGGTGAATCCCAGCAGAGCTCCTCAACCACTCCAGTGTGTAGTGGTGCCTCCCCCCGGCCTCCCCCTCCCTGGAATTCCCATTCCCCATCCCAGATGGATGGCAAAGTGTCCCCTGACCACACCAGTTGGGCAGGACCATCCCGGGAATTCTTCATGGCAAAGCTGGGAGTGAATTGTTCCTGCCAGGAGCAGCAGTTGCCCAACCAAGGGGAGGAACAAGGGATGACCAGTTAATCCCTGAAAAATGCCACCAGCACTTCCCAGCCTGGCTTATGGCCAGGAGGGGAATTCCCTGCTGGCTGAAGGCAGACATGGAATCACAGAGTGGTTTGGCTTGGAGGGGAACAGAAAGATCATCCCATTCCATCCCCTGCCACGGGCAAGGACACTTCCACTATCCCAAGTTGCTCCAAGCTGCCCTTGGACACGTCCAGGGATCCAGGGGCAGCCACAGCTTCTCTGGAAAGCTCATTCCAGCCCCTCCCCACCCTCCCAGCCAGCAATTCCTTCCCAATCTCCCATCTCTCCCTGCCCTCTGGCACTGGGAAGCCATTCCCTGTGTCCTGTCCCTCCCTGCCTTGTCCCCAGTCCCTCTCCAGCTCTCCTGGAGCCCCTTCAGGCCCTGCAAGGGGCTCTCAGCTCTCCCTGGAGCTTCTCTGACCATCCAGGAGCCTCCTGAGCTGGGAATGGGGCCCCTTCCCACACTCCCACGCTCAGACCAGGCTTCCTTGTGGGATCAATCCCAACTTTCCCGTATTGGAGTCCCAGAAGTCTCAGTCCCTGAAACAACTTAATCTTGGTGCAATAATCAATTAACAAAATAACAGCTGGAGCTGGTGGCTCTGGGAGGGGACCCCCAACAGAGGAAACCCTGGATTTTTACACCCCCACTGCTTAAGGGTGGGAAAATCTGGGATCATCAGCTCCTTCCCTGTGTCCAAGTGCCACCGGGATGGGCCACAAAGGTCCCGTGGCTGGTCAGTGACACCTCACAACTTCTCACCTCAGGGCTCAACCTGTGCTGAGGGCGTCCCTCAACATTCCCCAGCCCTGATTTTTCATGGAATTCCCAGGATTTTCCTGGAAAGCTATGGAAAACGAGCAGTCCTCCAGCCTGAGCAGCAGGAACCCTCATGGAATTTCCTCTCTGGGCAGCCCAGGAGCAGCACAGCTCCTCGGCACCAAACTCCCACCCAGGAAGTCAGGACCGCCCCCTCCCCGGCTTTTGAAGGAATTCTTGGAAAAGAAGGGCAGAGCCTTCCAAGAAATAAGTCAGTCCAGGTTAATTCTCACTCCTGGATGGGCGGGAGGAGGATTCACCTGCTTCCCATGAGGAATCAGCCAGGAAATGCTATGAGCCAAAAAACCCCTTTTCCTTCCCTTTCTTAAATATTGTGGAATATATATATTTGATTGATTGATTGATTAATTGATTTATATTTATACCCATTTATTTATTATAATGTATTTTAGATAAAATATATTTTGTAAACAGTAAATATATATATTTAGAAAGATAATCTATAAAAATAGATTTTTTAAACTACGAATAGATATTAAAACATGTTTATGTATTTTATGTAGAACATGGGGATATATTTACATTCATATACTTATTAGAGAAAAGATATGATGTGCTTATTACATGAACATATATATTATATGAAAATGTATATTATATAAATATATATTTATTTTTTTCCCCGATGTTCTGTGCCAAAATAAAATTCCAGCTGTCAGAATCAACAGAGGCAGAGGAAGCCAAGAGGCCACGAGCCCGGAGCCGGAGAGGATTTGTTGGGAGCAGGACCTGTGGGAGCGCAGCAATCCCGGGAATGCTGCAGGACGGAGCCCGAGGCAGGAGCTCTGCAGCTCTCCCTTTGATTTCCAGTTTGGGAGGTTTTTGTGGGACCAGCAGCAAGTTCCAGCTCCAGCCCTGGAACCTCCTGCATCCCCAGGGAGTCACATCCGGATCCCGCAGGAATTGCATCCCGTGGTCCCCGCGGGTGCCGCATCCACCTGGGCAGTGATATCCTGCCAGGATTGCGTCCCTTCCCGAGATATTGCATCCTTTCCCGAGTTATCGACCCTCCTGGGCATTGCACTTCCCGATTGAACCCTGCACATCACCCAGGGACTGCTTTTCCCCGGGATATCTCATCCCACCCGTGATGGGACATCCCCCACGCCCTGATTTTGCACTCCCTGCCCTCCAAACATTCCATCCTCCCGGTATCCTTGTCCCCGGGTGGTGCCTCACACCCCCGGGGCGTGTCACCCCCTCACACCCGGGAATTCCATCCCTCTTCGGGGACCAAATTTCGCACATTTCCCCGCCCAGGCTTTGTATTCCCTGGTTTTTGCATCCCTCCAGCTACTGCATCCCGGTGTTTCATCCTCCCCAGCGGCGGTATTGCATCCCCCCAGGTATCCCGCCCTCCCAGGTATCTCATCATTCCCCCTTATTTTCATCCCCTTATGGGTATTCCGTCCCTCTTCGGGGACAAAATTCCACACAGTTCCCCCGTGGGTTTTGTATTCCCTGGCTATTGCATCCCTCCAGCTGTTGCATCCCGGTATTTTATCCTCCCTAGCCCCGGTATTTCCTCCCCTCAGGTATCCCGCTCCTCCAGATACCTCATCATCCCCCCGGGCACTGAATCCCCCTCATCCCTCGGTATTCCATCCCCTCCCGAGCATTCCATCCCTCTTGGGGGGACCAAATTCCACACATGTCCCCTCCCAGGCTTCGTATTCCCTGGCTATTGCATCCCGGTATTTCAACCCTTCTGGGTATCGCATCGCCGGGATCCCGAATATCCCCCCCGGGATCCCGAATCCTCCCCGGATCCCGAAACCCCCCCGGGTCCCGAATATCCCTCCAGGGTCCCGTATATCCCCCGCCGGGATCCCGAATCCTCCCCGGGTCCCGAATCCTCCCCGGGTCCCGAATCCCCGCCGGGTCCCGAATATCCCCCCGGGTCCCGACTCCCCCTCTCCCTGGAGCGCATCCCGTCCCTCCCGGTGTCCCCATCCCGGCAGGGCGGCGCATCCCTCGGGGTGGCCCCGTCTCGAAAGCGAAAGCGAAACCCTTCAGTTCCCCGGCGGGACAGCCCGGGCAGCGCCGCCGGGGCCCCTCGGAGCCGGAGCCCCCCAGGCCGCCGAGCTGCCCCCGGGGCCGCTCCATGGAGCGGCCGCTGCTGCCGCTGCTCTGCGGGATCTTCTCTCTGCTGCTGCTCCGCGCCGCCGCCGACACCGGTAAGCGGGGCTGCCCCGGGCTGCCCGGAGCGCCCGCCGCGGCACCCAGCCCTTCCCGGGGTGCTCACACCTTCCCCGGGGTGCCCAGTCCTTCCCTGGGTGCCCACACCTTCCCCGGGGTGCCCAGCCCTTCCCGGGGTGCCCACACCTTCCCCAGGGTGTCCACACCTTCCCCAGGGTGCCCAGGTTACTCCTGGGGTGCCAAATCCTTCCCCGGCTGCCCAGGCTGCTCTCCGGGATGCCCAGCCCTTCCCGGAGTGCCGAGGTTACTCCCCGGGGTGCCCACTCCTTTCCTGGGGTGCCCAATCCTTCCCTGGCTGCCCAGGCTGCTCTCTGGGATGCCCAGCCCTTCTCGAGGTACCCAGGTTACTCCCCAGAGTGCCCAGTGCTTCCCGGGGTGCCCACATCTCCCCTGGGGGTGCCCACATCTCCCCCGGGGTGCCCACACTACTCCTGGGATACCCACTCCTTCCCTGGGATACCCACTCCTTTCCTGGGGTGCCCACTCCTCCCCCAGGGTACCCCCACCTTCCCTGGGTTGCCCAGGCTACTTCCCGGGATGCCGGCTCTGCTCCACATCCTGGGGTACCCATGCTACTCCCTGGGGTGCTCAGGTTCCCGCCCAGGGTGCCCACACTATCCTGGGGTGCCCATTCTGTCCCTGGGGTGCCCACTCCTTTTCTCGGGATGCCCACAGTATTCCCTGGAATGCCTGCTCTGCTCCATGGAGAGCCTGCTCTGCTTCCTGGGGTACCCACGCCACTCCCTGGGCTGCCTGAGCCCCACTTAGGGTGCCAACATTATTCCTTGGCACATGCCCACACTTCTTCCTGGGATGTCCAGGCTACTTCCCAGTGTTCCTGCTCCACTCCCTGGGATTTGATTTCACCCTGGGTGGGCTCTGTGGGTTTTCCTTGGGATGTGAGTTGTCCGTGGCTGCTGGACTGGATGTGTCCTGTCAGGTCTGGCCTCTCCAAGAGCATAAACCCACGGAATCACTGGAGCATTATGTTGAAAAGGACTTTTAAGGTTATGGCGTGTGATGATTAAACCCAGCACTGCCCAGTTCACCTCAGACCCGTGTCCCCAAGTGCCACATCCACAGGGATTTGAAATCCCTCCAGGGATGGGGACTCCCACCCAGCCCTGTGCCAGGGCTGGACAACCCTTCCCAGGAAGGAATTTTCCCAATATCCACCCTGAGCCTCCCCTGGCACAGCCTGAGGCCGTTTCCCCTTGTCCTGTCCCTGTTCCCTGGCAGCACAGCCCGACCCCCCCCGGCTCCCCCCTCCTGTCAGGGAGTTGCAGAGCCAGAAGGTCCCCCCTGAGCCTCCTTTTCTCCAGGCTCAGCCCCCCCAGCTCCCTCAGCTGCTCCTGCTGCTCCAGCCCCTTCCCAGCTCCCTTCCCTTCCCTGCACACAGCAGCTTTGGGAAAAATCCCATCCCAGAGCAGGGATTCCAAGAACCCCCAGGAACCTCTTGCATCTCCGTGACCCTTACGAAACATTAAACGCGTGGAAAATGCAGGAAGTGGGAAGGATCTGTGTGGAAACACGGCTGGAAGGGAGCGCAGAACTTCGGGACAGTTCAGTGCTGCCTCTTCTCCAGGCTGCCAAAGCCCTGGAAAAGGAATTTATCCCTATTTATAACGGGATGACGGGAGCAGTGAGGGCTGTGGAACATCTTCAAGGACAAAAATAAGCGGGAAGAGCCACCAGCACTGGGAACAGCCACTAAAAATAGCCTTCCCTGAAGCCAATGCCCCCTTACCACCAATCCCGGACCTTGGGACAACATTCCTGGCAGTGGTGATGTAATGAGGACCCCCTTGGGGCAGAAAACGTGTTTTTTTGGGCTGTTGGAGAACAGGAATTTGGTATTTATGGCTTTTTATTCAGGTGCTGGATAATTTGGGATGTGCTGCTGCATCCCGCAATCCCGTCCTCTCCTGTAAATATTGTAAATATTTTTCAGGTAAAACATGGAAAAGTTTTTATTTCTTTCCATGATTTTGGGTCCAGACCTCCAAAACTCCTCTTTTCCCAGCCTTTTTTTTTTTTTGGCTTATGGTTTCCCAGCCAAATAAACCCTCCCAGTGGCAATTTTCCAAGGAGAACAGCCAGGTTTTCCCAGTGTGGATTCTCCGGTGTCCATGGCTGTGCATCCCCCTGGAGCTGCAGGTGGACATGGAACAACATCACAGGGCAGCACCTCCACATCTGGGACATCCTGGCCTTGTTCCCAGTGCTTGGAATTTTAGCTCCTCCTCACGGGCACCATTTGGGATCACTGGCAGAAAAGGACAGAAAACAAGTGAACTTCATCCCTGCAAACACAAATCCCGGGAATGCTTTCAACCTGGATATTCAATCCCAGCAGGGTGCAGGGAATTCAGATGGAAACAAGGCACCTGGAAAAGCTGGCACCGGGCACTGTGGTTCTTTGGGATGCTGGCCAAGGAATCCTCGGGCACTTGGGCTGACACATCCATGGGAAATCCCAACTCCCTGCCGAGGCATCAAAGCCCAAATCCACACCACGCAACCCCAGGGCTGGAAACAGGATTCCCCAAATGTTTCCTGCCCTTTTCCCCCTTGGCATTTTGTCTCACCCAACAATCCATGGCACGGCACGCTGGATCGGATCCGGGAGAGTGGTGACGTCGGGGTCTTGTCACCGAAGAGCCAGGAATTTTTGGGAACAGGAGATTATTTTACAGCCAAATCAACGGGGGAAAAAAAAAGCGCCATCCCTCAATCCATCCCATCCCAGCCATCCATCCCATCCCAGCCATCCCTCAATCCATGACATCCAGCCATCCCTCAATCCATCCCAGCCATCCATCCCATCCCAGCCATCCCTCCCATCCCAGCCATCCATCCCATCCCAGCTGTGACCACTCCCTCCTGGCCCTATTTCCTGTTATCCCCACTGTGCCTCTCCCCATCCCAGCACTGGAGTCACGGATGAGCCATTCCCACGCTCCAGCAGCATTCCTGGTGCCAGCATAACCCTGGAGCAACCAGGAAACTTCCTCCCTTGCACGAGGAAAGGAGCCAGACTTTACCAGCCTGTTGGGAAATCGGCCTCAAGCCTCTTTTCCTCAAGGAAAAGATTCCAGCTGCAGCCTCCAGAGTGGGGGGAAAACCCTGGGAACCGGCTGGAGGACTCGTGTAGTGTCTGGAATTTTTCATGTCCAGTTGGAAAACGGAGGAAGAAGGGGGTGGTGAAATGCAGCAGCTGGTGGCCGGATGGAGCCGGGGCTGCTGTCCTGGAATGGTCTGAAATGGGGATGGAATTCCACAAAAAGTCTTTGGTGGATGGAGGAGCTGCTCCAAGTGACCACAAAGATTCCAAAAATCGACCTTTCCCTTTCCCACCTCCTGGAGGAGCTGCTCCAAGTGACCACAGAGATGCTGGAAATTGACTTTTCCCTTTTCCAATCCTGCGAGGAGCTGCTCCAGGTGGCCACAAGGATGCCAGGGATAGTTTTCCCTTCCTAATTCCCGTGTGCAGACACAGCCATCCCAGATTATTTCAGGAGGCTGGATGGGGCTCTCCCAGCCCTGGGGCAGCATCCAATCCCTGTATCCACCCCCTGGCCAGGATTTCATGGACTCATGGCATGGTTTGGGTGGGAAGGGACCATAAAGCCCATCCAGCTCCAGCCATGGGCACGGACACCTTCCGCTATCCCGGGTTGCTCCAGCCCAGCCTCGGACACTTCCAGGGACATTCCCCGTGTTTTCCCGGTGTCCCAGTTGTGATTCCAGGTGTTTTTTATCCCTCTCCAGCACGATGCAGCCACCCCAAGGCCGTGGCCAACGCCCACATCGACGTGGGCAACAACACGGGGCTCCACTCCCTCCTGCGCTATTCCTGCAACCCGGGATACAAGCGGAAAGCCGGGACTTCCAACCTCATCCAGTGCATCCTCCGGGACGGATCCGCCCGGCCTGACTGGACCAGCCCCACGCTCCAGTGCATCCGTGAGCTCCCCACGGGGAATCGGGGCGTGGGAATCCCGCTGGAGATGTTGCATTCCCTGTTCAGCATTTTGGGAGGAGATTTAATCCCTGGAATTAAGTAACGGATGAGGGACACGCTCCGGGGTCGGGAACATCAATTCCAAGCTTAGGGCTTGATGGATTTGGTGCTCCCAGAGCTGGGGGGGGGAGGGAGGGAAGATGGAAAAAAGATCCATCTGGGAAAAAAAAAGATGATGAAAGGACTGAAAATGGGGATTAATTGGAATTAATTAATTAGAGTGAATTAGAGTGAGAATTAATAACCGACAGCGGGTGGAATATTAATTAACGAACCCATGGACCAATCAACACTAATTCTTCTAAAAAGAGCTAAAAGTTTGGAAAAGTGATTGATGGTTGTTTTTGTGGAGCAATCCCCAGCTCCCTCACGTGGAATGATGCCCATTTTCCACCCCACCAATCCGGGCTGGAGGGTTTATTCCCTGTGGTTTTTGGTCTCCACGTGGTGTTTTCCCGCAGGAGATCCAGGTCATCCTCCACCGATCCCTGCGATCCCGACGGAGAGCACGGCCCGGAGCGGTGAGCAGGGGGGAACGGGAGTGGGGAAAACCCAAAGATTTGGGGATTTCTCAGGGATTTCCAGGGGCCACAAAACCGCCCCCGTGGTGCGGGAAGCAAAATATTCCGACGGCGCGGCCGGATCCGTTAAATCCCGTGGAACGACAGCACTTGGGAGCTGCCGGATTTGGAGCCGCCTTTTCATTCGTGGAGCTGGGAAGGGAATTAAAACGGGATTTTACACCCTCTTGCCCTGCAGGAACCACGAGCCCCAGTCCCAGCCCTTCTCCCTCGGGAAAGCCTGGAGCTGACGGGACATCACCGGACACATCCACACTGGGAGAGGGGACAACCCCACTGCCCAACCCCCCCTCGGACAATGCCACAGGTTGGGATACTTCCCATGGGAACACAGCCTGCCCCCGGGGGATAATTTCATCCAGGAAAAGCTCTTCTTTCTTTCCTGGTGGATTTCTTCCCTTCTTCCCAAACTTCTTAGTGATGCTCTTCCCACTATTCAGCTTTTCCAGCTAAAAAAAAATATCTCCCTTTCTCCCTTCTTTTCCAGCTTCCATCCAGACCTTGGCCTATTCCATTGGTAAGCGGAGTTTATTTTGGGAAGCAGGGGCTTATTGTCCATGTTTTTTAAGCCTGGAAGCCCTCGGGGCTGAGGGAGCTTTATTCCAATGGGAATGTCACCGAGGTGGGAGGGAGGCAGCACCCAAGCTTCTTCCTGGAAAGGAGAATTCCCAGTTTTATCCCTGTCAGGGTGGGGAGGGTACCTTAGGACTGTGTCCAAGGCTTTTTTTGGCTCTTTGTGGAGCTGTTTTTGTTTGGAGCTGGGCTGTGCCCTCATCCATGTCTTTCCCGCAGGGTTCCCAGTGTTCCTGGTCACCGGAATCGTGGCCTGCTGCTGCTGGAGGAGGAAAATGTGAGTATTCCCAACCCTGGGAAGTCTTCCCACCCCAGGGAGGAGTTTTCCTCGGCCTCTGTGCTTCCCTGAAAGCCGAGGAAAAGCCTTGGAATGCCGGTGCTGCTCCTCCTCCCTTCCCCAGGCGCCCGGGGCAGGGCTACAGCGCGACTCCGAGGGACATTCCCATGGTGCCTCCTGCCCCTGGGAATGAGGAGCTGCCACCCCCTGGGATGGTTCCCACGGGATGAGCGCCCACAGCCGGGAATGTCGGCGCAGCCGCCGGCCCCAAGG
This sequence comes from Pachyramphus minor, assembly GCA_013397135.1. Taxonomy (NCBI): domain Eukaryota; kingdom Metazoa; phylum Chordata; class Aves; order Passeriformes; family Tyrannidae; genus Pachyramphus; species Pachyramphus minor. The sequence continues at coordinate 24,707 of VYXB01001139.1, forward strand.
ACGCTCCAGGATCCCACGGAAAGCCGGATGCTTCCCTGAGTGGTGCCACGCCCCGGTCTCCACGTGGAGCAGCCTCATCCCAAGGGAATGTGTGGCTGCTCTTCCCAGCCGGACCCAGTGATTCCCATGGATCACACGGCTCCAGGTGCCACAGGTGAGGGGGTTTCCGGGATCAGGGGGAAGGAATTGGAGGAATTGGCCCTGGGGATGCTGGGGGAGGAGGGGGGGGAGTGGGATGAGGGGGGTCTGTGGGATGCTTGGATTTGGGCGTCAGGAATGCTGGGATTTGGGTGTTGGGTTTGCTGGGATTGGGTGTTTGGGATTTGGATGTTTGGGATGCTGGGAGTGGGTGTTTGGGATTTGGGATGTTGGAGACTTGGGATGTTGGGGATTCCATGTTGGGATTTGAGTGTTTGGGATGCTGGAATTGGGGTCTTTGGGGTGCTGGGATTGGGTGTTTGGGATGCTGAGATTTGGGCATTTGGGATGTTGGGATTTGGGTGTTTGGGATACTGAGATATCAGAAGATCTCTAAGACCGAGTCCAACGACTGGGGATGCCAGGATTGGGGTGTTTGGGATAATGGAGTTTGGGATGCTGGATTTGGGTGTTAGGGATTTGGGCATTTGGGTGTATGGGAGCTGGGATTTGGGTGTTTGGGATACTGAGATATGGGTGCTTGGAATGCTGGGATTTGGGCATTTGGGATGCCAGGATTTTGGTGTTTGGGATGATGGATTTGGGTGTTTGGGATACTGAGATTTGAGTGCTTGGGATGCTGGGATTTGGGTATCAGGGATGCCTGAACTGGGTGTTTGGAACGTGAGCCACTGGGATGCCAGGCTGGGGGTGTCTGGGATGCCAGGATGGGGATATTTGGGATGAAGCTGAGCTTCCCTGCTCCAAGCAGTGCCCGTTCCCTGCCCAGCAGCACATCCAGAGTTGCCCAACTGGACACCAACCCCAGCCCTGGAGCAGCTCTGCCCCAAATCCCCCCAGATCCCAGGAATCAGGTGGAGAGGGACCCATCCAAAGGTCCCTCCACTCATCCTCACCCCTTTCCTGCTCTTTCCCAGCCAAGGGCAGCTCCGGGATCCTTTGGAAACACTTCCAGCCCCGATCCAGGCTCTGGATTCCCGATCCCCCCTGGCTCTGGCTGATCCCAACCTGGAGCAAACTCACTCCAGACACTTCTCGAAGAGCAAACTTAGGAAATATTCCAAGAAAAATATTTCCAGGATGCGACTTAAGGGGGATATTTCCCTTGGTGTGGTTTTCCTTTATCCATCAGTAGTTTTTATCCACTTGTTTTCCTTTATTTCAGGACAGGCAGCTCTGGTGCCTTTTTTTATGTATAAATATATATATTTTATATAAAATCACCCAGAGCACTTGATTGTTTGACTGACTGGGGGGTTTCAGCCGGGATGGGGAAGGTGAAATCCACCAAGGGCTCGTCAGGCACTGGAATTCCCACCCCTGGAAAAGGGGTTCTCAGCTGGACGGCAAAAGGTTGGAAAGCAATGGCTGGAATTCCAGCTGGAATTCCCAGCTGCTGTGCCTTGCCCTCCTGTCTGTGGGGAAGGAATCAGCACCATGGATGTGTGACAGTCCGAGCCCTCCAGCCATGGAAGTGCCTCATTCCCATGGGATGGTCAGAAAACAGCTGGGAGGGAGCTCTGGAGGTTCCTGCTCCGATGTCTGTGCCGGGCTTTGAGGGCACATCCTAATCCAAGTGGGAATTCCTGCCCCCAGGGCGAGCAGAGCAGGGAATGTGCTCCTGGAGTCAGCCTTTCCTTGGGAATAACAGGATGCATGAGCTTCCCCCAGCTCCAGGCCTGGATCCAAGGGCAGATCCCTTCCAAAACCACTTTCACTTTCGCTCTTCCGTGGCACGCAGGCTCTGGAATTGCAGCACAACGGAGCACAACCCACCAGGATTTCCAAGAGCTGGAATTAAACACAGCCAAGGCAATTCCTGAGGGAGAGGGGGAAGAAAAGGAAGTTTTAGGGGCTTTTTTTTTTTGGTTATAAATGGAATTTTGGGATTAAAACCTCTCTTGAGTTTGTCTCTGAGTGAGACAGAGGCCAAACCACGGCAGTTCTTCCCTCGTGGTTTGGTGCTGGGAAAAGGGAAGCAGGCTGGGAAAGCCCTTGGCTGCAGGGAAGGGGAATTCGTTCCCTGGGAGGGATTAATGATTTCCTCCCGTTGCTGGCCAGGAAAAGTCCATTTCCCAGAAATAGACTGTTCCTTTGGGAGCTTTCCAGGGTCACATTTCCTCTTCTTCCAGTGGAGCAGAGGGATTTCACCCAGGGCTGACGTCAGGGAGGAGGGAGGGACACCCAGGGAAGTTTGGTCGCTGTGATGGAGCTAACAGGGATAATGCTCCAAAATTAATGCTGATCCAGTTCTTAAAGTGCAAATTCTTTGGAATATCCTGCTTCCCAGCTCCTGGAAGGCAAGGCAGGGCTGCAGGGAAGGTCTCCCAGAGCCTCCGGGGTTCCTCTGGAGCTGGGCTGGACTCCGGTTCCAATATCCATCCAAATCCCACTCCAGTATCCACCCGATTCCTGAGCTGGGATGTGCTAATAGGCTTTGGGAAGCTGGAGGGGCTTCCCTAGAGCTGGCAGGGCTGTTGCTGGAGCGCTGGGCAGGAGGTGAGTGGAGCCAGGGAGCCGAAGCGCTGCCGGGTGCAAGGCTGGCACAGCAAACCCCCGGGATCGTGGCTGCCGTTGCTCTGCAGGAGGGAGAGACAGGAATTTCAGGGAAGAGGGAGCTGCAGGAACACCAGCTCTGCTTCCAGGCTCGGCCACAATTCCCTCACGCCCAGGGAAGGGAACAGTGATGTGCCCAAAGCATGGAAATCCCTCCTGGAGTCATGGAATCGTTTAGGTTGGAAAGATCTCTAAGACCGAGTCCAACGTTCCCAAGCACTTCCAAGGCCACCACTAATCCATGTCCCCAGGTGCCATGTCCATGTGGCTGTTAAATCCCTCCAGGAACGGGGAATCCAGCACTGGAAAACCCTTTCCATGCAGGAATTTCCCCCAACATCCCACCTAAGCCTCCCCTGGCACAGATTGAGGCCGTTCCCTCTTGTCCCGCCCTTGTGTCCCTGTGGATGGATCAGAGCCATCTGTTGTCCCTTGTCCTGGACATGGAGCTTCCCAGATTTTCCACGTGGTCACTCCAGAGCTTGGCCTTCGTGGTACCCTCTGGACAAGGCTCCACCCCAGAGCCAGAGGTTGGGATCAAAGGCAAACCTGGCCCCCAAAATCAGATTGTCCCTGAGGTGAGGGGTGCCCTGCCAATCCCACAGGGAATGCTCCATGGACTCAGCAGAGGCTCCAAGGCTCAGGTGTGGGATCTGACACAACAAAACCCCAAAACTGCCTCCACCTGGAACCACAAAAGGTCTCAGGTGAGAATCCAGGAGCTACACAGATCTGTGGGAAGTGCAACACCACCTGGAACCCCCCTGGGAAGTCACAAGGATGGGGAGCGGCGGGGGTGAGGTCCTTGCACGGAACAGGAGGCTCCCAATCCCAAAATCACCCTGGCATGACGCACGTGAGTCAACGGGAGCTTCCTCACAACCAGCCTGGAGCCGGGATCCAAGGTGTTTGTGCATCCTGACACGCAGCAAGGGCGGGATGCTCCGTCCTTGGCAGCCTCACTCATCAGCTCCACCCGCAGGAAACACTCCTAGGAAACAAGGAAAAGAGGGAATGACACCCCTCAGAGGGAGCTGAGATGCTGGAAGAGGTGGCTCCATTATTTTTTTTGGAAATGACTTGCAGCAGGATGGGCTTTCAAAAAGAAACAAAATCCTAAATTCCTCCTGGTAAAAAAAAAAGTCAAGGAGAAGCCAATGGGAAAGGAGGAAGGAAATGAGGGAAGAGCTGGCAGCCCTGCAGACAGGGAAGAGGGAATCTCGGAGGGAAGGACTCAGGATCTCAGGAAAACACCACCCAAATGCAAGATCTGCAGGGAAAAAACTGCTGCAATCGTTGTGTTTTCCCGCTGGAATCACAGCCCGGAGCAGCAAAATGCAGGAGAAACGTGACCTCAGCTATTGGCAGCCCAAATCCACCTGGAAGTCAGGATCAGGGGGAATCTTAGGATGATCCTTAGGTGATCCTAAATAACCCCACTGAAGGGGTTTTCCTGGCTTGGAGAGAGGTTCCACTTACCCCAGCCAGGGTTAGAAGGTGTTCCAGGGATTTGGACAGCAGGAGATATTTCTTAGCCCGAGTCACAGCCACGTAGAGCAGGTTCCACTCATCCTCTGGGATCACACCTAGCATGGAGCAGAGAGGATCCATGGATTCAGGGAGCAAGGATCAACAGCTCCATCCTCCTTCCAACGCCTCATCCAGGTTGGACAAGGCTTGGAGCACCCTGGCATCATGGAAGGTGTCCCTGCCCAAGGAAGAGGGTGGGATGGGCTGGGCTTGAAGGTCCTTCCCACCCAAACCATTCCAGTGTTTCTCTGGGAAAGCGGGAATGTGCAGTCCCTGTTTGCTGGGCAGCCCAAGCTCCTGCCCCACATTGCTCCCTCCAGGCTCAGGCAGGGCTGCACACGCTGGAGAAGCTGCTCCCAGCTCCGTGTTTTCCTGCCTGTGGAGCACAGACTCGGCACCGGGCGCGTTTCCCGGTGCCTGGATTCCCTCTGCTCCCTGGGGAGAGCCCAGCTCCTCCAAAAACCAGGAACCTAAGGAATGCAGTGGCTTTACCGAGCCTGGAGTTGCTGTTTCTCTGTTATTACACAGCTACAGTTGCAGGAATAATCATGGAATCAGAGAATCCTTGGAAAAGACCTTTAAGACCATGGATTCCAAATGTCCCCCAGCTCTGCCAAGGCCACCCCTGCCCCATGTCCCCAAGTGTCACATCCACAGGGATTTGAAATCCCTCCAGGGATGGGGACTCCAGCCTGTTCCAAGGCCTGACCACCCTTTCCAGGGAGGAATTTTCCCAGTATCCACCCTGAGCCTCCCCTGGCACAGCCTGAGGCCGTTTCCCCTTGTCCTGTCCCTGTTCCCTGGCAGCACAGCCCGACCCCCCCCGGCTCCCCCCTCCTGTCAGGGAGTTGCAGAGCCAGAAGGTCCCCCCTGAGCCTCCTTTTCTCCAGGCTCAGCCCCCCCAGCTCCCTCAGGAGTTCTCCAGCCCCTTCCCTTCCCGGGACACTTTGCTTTCCCGCTTCCAGCCCAGTCTGGGCACCACATGGAGCTGTTCCCTTACCAATGGTAAGGTTGGTTCTCCTCTGGGAAGCGCTGCTCCCACACGGGGCCTTCACAAAATCATCTGCAACCAGCACCGTGTCGAATTCCAGGCCTTTGGCTTGGTGGACAGTCCCTATGAGATAATCTGGATCCAGCAAATGTGGGAACAGGGAGGAAAGAAGGAAAAGAGATCAGTTGTGGCAGCAAAAGTGGTGGTTTTTAATTCCATTTCATTCTCCATTAATTTAGTTTCTCCTCAAATATAAATCGGAGGCTCCTCTGTCCTGGAATCCTGAGGGCTGGAGGAACTTGCCAGCTCCAACTTCCAAATGGGAATGTTCTGTATTTGAGGAATTTTCTATCTGATTGCTTTGTGCCCTCCCCACATTTCAGTCAGGGCAACTGGAATATCCATAGAAACATAAAACCATGGAATGGTTTGGGTGGGAAAGGACCTGAAAGATGATCCAGTCCCAATCCCAGGGACACCTTCCACTATCCCAGGTTGCTCCAGCCTGGCCTTGGACACTTCCAGGGATCCAGGGGCAGCCACAGCTTCTCTGGGAACTCCATTCCAGCCCCTCCCCACCCTCCCAGCCAGCAATTCCTTCCCAATCTCCCATCTCTCCCTGCCCTCTGGCACTGGGAAGCCATTCCCTGTGTCCTGTCCCTCCCTGCCTTGTCCCCAGTCCCTCTCCAGCTCTCCTGGAGCCCCTTCAGGCCCTGCAAGGGGCTCTCAGCTCTCCCTGGAGCTTCTCTTCTCCAGGGGAACATTCCCAGCTCTCCCAGCCTGGCTCCAGAGCAGAGGGATCCAGTCCCAAAAGCTCCTGTTCAACCTCCCTTCTCCCTGAAAGTCCAGCTCGATCCAAACTCAGCCTTTTTTCAGGATCAGTTGGATTTGGGACTGGATTTGCCCCTTCATCCCAGACACAACCTGGAATTACCTGCCAGGGATTCCCGGGGCACGTGGGCTCTCTGGATCCTCTGCACCAGCTCCGGGATCCGCTCCCTGTATTTCTCCACGATGGAAATCTTCACTTCCAGGTCTCTGTCATCCACGTGCTCGGCGTATTCCTTCAATCCAAGGAATCCCTGAGTGTCCACCCATTTTCTGATGAAGGAATCGTTGATCACGAGGTTGGCTGGAAGAAAGGGGACAGGAATTTATTATATTATATTTTAATATATCATATTATATGATAATTAAAATTTAATTTTATTATCATAGTTATTATATTATTAATATATTGCATTATTATATATTAATAATATATTTATATATATTATATGTAATATATTATATTACAATACATCATTATATATTATATACTATTCCCCATATGATATAATAATACATACTTATTATCATTATAACAATAATACATTTATATGTGAATATGATATATCAAAATATTGTGTTATAAAGTAAATATAATGTGATATAAAGAGTATCCTATTTATGAGTTTAGTTTAGTTTAATTAATTTTTAAAAAGAATTTATATTCTAGTTGTATTATTAACAATACATAGTATTATATTAATATATAACTATATTTTAATATATTAATTATCAATATATAGGAATATATAGGAATATTTCTAATTATAACTATAATAAATATACATTGTCTACCTTACATGTAATGAATTTATGTTACAAATTAANCAAACACATAATTATTATATATTAATAAAATATATGATAATTATACATTAATAAACCAGCTATAAAAAGATATATCTCTATATAAAATATATAATTACTACTATGAATATAAATAATATCAAGAATAATATTAATATTACTATTACTAATAATTTAATTTTAATTAAAGGTTTTAATGTGACTTCAGGGCATAAATCCCGCTTGTTATCCCGATGCCAGGGAGTTTTCCTGGTTTTCCTCACCTCCCCAAACCCCAGGAACAACATCCCTATGCAAGCAACCAATGAATCCTTTGTTTTCCTTGTTTTTCCTTCAATTCCTGATGCCAAGAGGCTGCAAAGGAGGGATTTTTTTATCCTAAATTTTCCCCACCAGGGAAAAAAAAAAGCAGGATTTAAAACCCAAAAGAGAACCGGGGAAGCTTAAGGCAAAATAAAAATGATTTAAAATCAGGGAAAAATAGGGAAAATCATCCCAAACCTCCAGATAAGTGGAAATCTGGGGAGGGATCCAAGACAAAGAGCCCCAAAATTTTGGCATTCCTGGTATTAAGAAATGAAGATCCTAAAGCTGCCAAAACCAGCTTGGATATGAATTAAAAAAAAAATTTTAAAAATCATTTTTTTCCATGGAGAATTTAATGAGGAAATGCAAAAGGAAATACTCACATTTTTCCCTGATTTCTGCAGGTTGACTGAGCTTCCAAATATCATAAATCCTGCTCAGGCCAAACCGAGCCAAGCCCTGAAACAACCAAAAATGGAGTTTAACATCCCAAAATCAAAGCCCTCTCCCGGTTTCCAGGGTCGTTATCAGGAAAATAAAGCAGGGAGGGAAAAAAATAAATCCCAGTTTCAACCTAAATTCACCCAAAAAGCTCCTTT
>VYXB01001141.1:1856-13138 GCA_013397135.1 Pachyramphus minor
GGAGGGGGAGAGGGGGGTGTGGGGAGAGGGGATATGGGAACGGGGATATGGGGATATGGGAACGGGGTATAGGGAGCGGGGATATGGGAAACGGGGAGAGAGGGATGTGGGGATATGGGATATGGGAATGGGGATATGGGGATATGGGAACGGGGTATAGGGAACAGGGATATGGGAAACGGGGAGAGAGGGATGTGGGGATATGGGATATGGGGATATGGGAACGGGGTATAGGGAACGGGGATATGGGAAACGGGGAGAGAGGGATGTGGGGATACGGGAACAGGGTATGGGGAACGGGGAGAGAGGGGTGTGGCGTATGGGGATATAGGGGAATAGGGGTGTAGGGTACGGGGATAAGAGGATACAGGGATATCAGGGGTATAGGTGTGTGGGGATGCAGGGGTACAGGGAAACATGGATAAAGGGGTGTGGAGGTATAGGGATATAGGGGTACAGCAGTATGGGGGCACAGGGATAAAGGGGTGTGGGGATATAGGAGTACAGGGGAGCAGAGTACGGTGATAAAGGGATGCAGGGGTACAGGAGTGAGAGGTGCAGGGCTGCAGGGACTGGGAATGGGATGCCTGATCCAGGAGAATGGGGTACCCAGTGCGGGGCCCGAGGGTGCAGCAGTGCAGATGTGGGTGGTACAGGTACAAAGGTACAGATGTGCTCAGTACAGGTACAAAGGTCCAGATGTGCTCAGTACAGGTACAAAGGTACAGATGTGCTCAGTACAGGTGCAGATGTGCTCAGTACAGGTACAAAGGTACAGATGTGCTCAGTCCAGGTGCAGATCTGTGTGGTACAGGGTGCAGATGTTCACAGCACAGAGCCCTCTCTGTCCCTCCCTGCCCAGCCCCTCAGCTGTCTCTCCCCACTGGGGCCACTCCTGGCACCTGATCCCTGACATGCACCATCCAGCACTGCCTGGGAAATATCCCAGTGCTGCATCTTCCCAAGGGCTGCCTGCCCTGTTGGCACCTGTGCAGCACACCCACCCTTCTTCCTCCTCCTTCCTTCCCTCCTCCTCGTGCTCCCTCCCTCCTTTCTCTCTCCTCTCTTCCTCTTTCCTCCCTCCCTCTCTTTCCCTTTCCTCCTCACATCTCACCCTCCCCTGCTCCCCTCCCCACTGCCCCATGGCCCCAGTGCCAAGCAGTGGGTCACCCTGTCCTGTTCCGACCTTGGGTGGCAGCTCCTGATGCTGGAGGGTCACTTGAAGCCCCTCAGTGTCACCTGCAGTGCCCAACGCCTCAGGCAGAGCAGCCCCACGGGCTCCAGAGGCCTCTCATCCCTGGCTCAGGCCTTTCCCTTCCTTGAGGCAGCTGCCAGTTCCCTTCTCCAGATCTTCAGCTCCATCCCCTTTCCCTGCCCCTCTCCAGATGGCAGTCACTGCCCTTCCCTGCCCATGCTGATGTCCCTGTCCCCCTCATCCCTGTCCCCCTGGTCCCCAGTGACACTGCTGGTGTTGGCACAGTCCCTGTTTTGGCTGCCAAGGGCCCTGCAGTCACCTGGCAGTGGGCAGAGCCCATCACTCCCACAGCAGCCTCTGTCCAAGCCCAACGAGCCCTTCCCACCCCTGATCCACCGGGATTTGGCCTCTCTTTGTTCCTGGGTGTGATTGGTGACGCAAATCAAGGCACAAACCTGGGCCCGGGTGCCTGAGGAGCGGCCACGAGACAAGGACAGAGAGGCTTTATTGCCCTCGAGACACGGGGCTGCTGCTGCAATGACAACGATAATGACAACGATAATGACGTCATTGATAATGATAATGACAACATTGATAACGACAATGATGATATTGATAACGATAGTGATAACAACAATGATATTGATAACGATAGTGACGCTATTGATAACCATAATGATGATATTGATGATAATAATAATGATAACAAGGGCATCCTTATCAGCACGTTCCGGGGGGCGAGGGGGGGGGGAGCTGTGATCCCTCTGTACTCCCACATTCCCGGGGTCTTTGGCCCTGCTGTGCTCCCACATTCCCGGGGGCTGTGACCCCGCTGTACTTCCACATTCCGGGGGGCTGTGATCCTGCTGTGCTCCCACATTCCCGGGATCTGTGACCCCGCTGTGTTCCCACATTCCGGGGGGCTGTGACCCCACTGTGCTCCCACATTCCCGGGGGCTGTGACCCCGCTGTGCTCCCACATTCCCAGGATCTGTGATCCCGCTGTGCTCCCAGCGAGTGCCCGACCCCACGGCGAAGCCCCTGGGGCTGGGGCAGGTGTCAGACTCGGAGCCAGAGGAGCCCCCGTGCCCTGGGACCAGCCCCGCCGAGCAAAGCTGCCCCGGGCGGGTTTGGGGGGTGCTGAGCACCCCCAGGCACCACCTCGGTTCCCTGGGCAGGGCTGGGGACGTGCTGGGGTGGGGAGCAGGGACACACATCCCACTCCCGCCGTTGTGGGGCTGAGATCGCTGCGGTCGGGAGGACCCATGTGCCAGCAGAGCCCCGGCTCTGCGCTCCCCGCTGGCCCTGGCAGCCCCCGGGGTGGGCTCCATCTCCCCTGTCACAGCTCGTCCCACATCCCGCTGCTCCCGCAGCTCTGGCCATCAAACATTCATGGCCTTCGGCTGCGCTGCTCCGCTGGAGCCACACGGCCTCTACATATTTAATTTTTTCACCATTAAAAACGCATGAAGCGATGTTTCGTTTCCCCCTGTCCCTAATTCACTTCCATCTCCCACCTCCGGAGCGGCTGCCGGGAGCAGGCGGGGGGGGCACTGCCGGAGGTGTCAGAGCTGCTCCGGGCTGGCAGGGAGAGTATCCACTGTCCTGGAAAAGGCACATGAGGAGAGGCACCCAACAAGGTCCGGGGAGAGGCAGCAGGACCCACGAGCCTGGGCAAAAGAGTTTGATTTGGAGAGAGAATAAATAAAAAGGGTTTGAGTTGAACAGACAGGAACAATCCCTCGGCACCGGGAAGCAGAGCAGGATGTGGTGTGGGCACCCCCAGGAGCAGGGCTGGGGACCATCACCTGCCCCTTTGGGTGCAGCCAGAGCTGCCCACTGGGTGCCCAGGCACGCTCTGGGTGCAGATTGGGAGCCTCCCATGGGGAGGGAGGTTCTGTCCCGCCTCTGTCCCACCCAGCACAGCCCCCGGGGGACCCTTTGCTGACACAGCCCCTCGCCCCCGGCCCCTCGGGCTCATCAGGAGCAAAGGGAGGAGAGGGATGCCAGGACAGCCGTGCTGCTCCCAGCAGAATTTGGCACACAGTGGAGAAGGGGCTTCATCCAGAAGGGAGAGGGGCTGCAGAGGGGCTGCACTTGCTCGGGAGATTCCCCGAGACCACCAGTGCCCGTGGGTGCTCAGGGATGCGCTGCAGGTGCAGACGGACCTGCAGGCAGGGAGGCAGGGCAGGAACAACCTGCAGTTGCTCTTACCACAACAGAAAATATCAGGTTTTTAAAGGAAATAAAAATCTTTATAAAAATGCACACGAAGTGAGAACTCCTGAGCTGGGAGTTCTCCAGCAGCAATGTCGGATCGGGGCGATGTGCTGGGACCATCTCCCAGATGTTGGAGGGGACCTTTCCTTCAATTGTGGACACAACGTGCGGTTTGTAGCTCTGCAGCGCGTTGTGAGGCTCGAAGTCAATCGATAACAACCATTTCCCGGGGGCAGGTTGGAAACGCTGCAGCACCTCAGCTGTGCCCGCAGCAATCGCGCTCTGGGCTCCCCCTGGGCAGGTGGGAGGGGCGGGGGGCTGTGGGGGGCACGGGCACATCACCCCAAATTTCCCCGGTGGCTTTGGCGGCCGGAGCTGAAGCCGCCCCGCACACACGGCCGGCACAGCCCCGAGGAGCGTCCCAAGGGCGGCACTGGCTCCTCGTGGCCCCGATCCCTCCTTGTCACCGGCTCCTGGCACTTGCTGCTCACGTGCCGCTCTTCCCGGCCCCCCGGGACCATCCAGCGGGAAGCGGCTCCAAACCCACGCTCTGCGTTTCCCTCGTTCAAGGACGGGCGGCGGCCGCAGCCCCGGCCCCCCCTCAGCCCCCCGGCACCTCCTGTCCCTGAGCCCCAGAGCGGGAAAATGAAGGTTATCCTTGGGAAAAATAAAGGATTCGGTTTCATGGCCGTGTTGCTGTTTGATGGTATCTCGTTCCCTGGGGTGTTTCCATCCCCGCCCGGCCTCGCTGCAGATTTGGGGCAGGAAGGGGCGACGCGGGCGCGGGAGCTGCTCCACCCTCGCTGTGTTTACTCCAAATAAACCCCCTGTGCCCTCGCCTTAAAAGTCAGGGCAGGTGCGGGGGACAAAGGGGACCCGGCAGCGGCGGCCGCACCCGGGCAATGCTGCAGGTGGGGCTCAGCCTGCCCCGCTCCCCCGGGGGGGCGGCCGGGGGCTTCCCCAGGCCCGAGCGGGCCGGGGGCGAGGACGCGGGCACCGGGCGAGGTGAGTGCGGGGCGGCCCCGCTCGGGCCGGGGACACGTCCCGCAGAGCGGGGACAGGGGCTGGAGCAGAGCAGAGGGGCTGGAGCAGAGCCACAGTTCCTGCCCCAAGCCCGGGGCTTGTCCCGGGGCGGGCAGAGCTGGAGCCACCGGCCAGCACCGGGGGCCGGGTGGGCTCGGGGTGATGCTCCTCGGGGCTCCGGGCAGGGCAGCACCCGGCTGAGAGGAAGAGGTGAATTTGGGGACCGCGGGGGGCAAACAGCCCCTGCTTCAGCCCCGGCGTTGTTTCAGCCTGGTTTCTGTGGCCAGGAGCCTGCGGGACTGTGCTCGGGCTGTCTCCAGGGCAGGGAGTCAGGATGAGCAGCCACAGCAGCAAACTGCTGCCCCTTCCCTGAACCAGCACTGACCCCGGTCTGCTGGTCCTCCTGACCTCGAGCAGGGGCCAAACTGAGCTGGAGAGCAAGAGCCAGAGCCGGACCCAGCCCAGGCGTCAGGACCCTCTCGATGTGCCACCATGTGCTGTCCTCCCGTGTCCCCTCGGGGCCAAAGCAGAGGTTTGGCTCGGTGCGAATCCATCCTTGACTCCCCGGGCGCATGAACACATCTGAGATAATGCACCCGAGAATTAACGTGTGTTAATTGACTTTACCCCTACCAACGAATCCCTGCCCCGCAGAGCTCACCCAGGCGGGGACAGCTCCCGTCTCCTGTGCAGGGTTTGGAGCTGAGCTGTCCTGCAGCCCCGGGGAAATGCCGCTCCTGTCTCTCTAGGAGGAGCTCGGGCTCTGCTCTTCCCGGAGCGGGGCTGGCGGCTGCCCGAGCGCTGCCCCTGTGCCGTGTGCGGGACCCTCCCGCGATGGGGACCTTCTGTCCCCAAGGGGCTTCTCAGGTGCTCACCAGTCCCTGCCAGCGGTCCCCGGCCGGGGTCTCTCCGGGTCCCTGGGGGCACACGGGGAACAGGGACCCTCTGCACCCCTCAGAGCAGCCCCGCACCCCCGGCGAGCCCCTCGAGCTGCAGCACCTTCTCCTCGCAGCTTCCCTCCGGCTCCCGAGCGGCCGGAGGGGTCGGGACACTTTGGCAGGAGGCAGCAAGAGGAGGGCAAACACCCGAGGGTGGCTTTGTCCCTCTGCCTGGGCCCGGAGTTCCTCGTCCTGGGCTGCCCGACCTGGACAGGACCCTCCTGCCCCACTCTGTCCTTGGGAGGGGACACGATGGTCCCTCTCAGCCTCAGCATCCCTTGGGCCCTGCTGCCCGTGAGGTCCCTCCTGGCCCCTGCAGAGCTGGGCTGGGACTGAGCTGCTCGTCCTCCTCCGTGGTGTGACTTGTCCCATGGTCATCCCGGGGGACAGGGACTGTGTCCCTGCTCTCTGCACCTCCCTCTCAGCAGGTCACAGGCTGGGAAGTCAGGAGCTTTTTGAGGGGTACAAAGCCCCTCACAGTGGCAGAAGCAGCCCTGACACCCAACTGGGACCTGACCCTGAGCTTCCCCAGGGTCCTGAGCCGAGGGCAGCAGGAGAGGGCAAAGCAAGCCTGAAACCTTCCCCTTGTAGGGGAGAATAAAGAAATACAGGACGTGGCTGTAAGACTTCAGAGCGCCCTCAGCCAGGGTGAAACGCTGAGACGCGGAGCGGTGGAGAGTGTTGAATAAAAGGTCTTTGTCCTACAGAGGCGTTTGGCTCATCTCCAGTCACCATCGTGGTCACATCCGAGGCTGACACCTGGGACAGCGACGCCTCCTCCTGTCGGGGCTGTGGACAGTTCGTGGACTGGGACAGGATGCCGGACCCGCAGCGCCCGGCACAGATCCCCCGGGACATCCTGAGCAGGCCCCGGAAGGAGCTGAAGAAGCTGGCGAGGGAAGGCTGCTGGGCCACGAGCCACGGCCTCAGGGCTCGGCTCTACCACCAGCTCACCCAGCAGGTCTCCTGCCGCCTCGTCACCCCAGACGCTCTCGTCTACAGGGACGTGGCGAGCCGGCTCTTCGGGAAGCCCAGCGGGAGCTCCCACCCTTTGCCCGAGTTCCTGGAGGGATGCCCCATGCCCACGTACTGCCTCAACCTGGAAGGGGTCACTGCCCTGAAGAGGATCCTCATCTGTGTTGGCAACCTCTTCCCTGACATAACCTACAGCCCGATCCTGCCCTCCCTGGTGGCTCTGCTGCTGCACTACAGCGAGGACGAAGCTCAGTGCTTCGAGAGCATCTCTCGCCTCCTCGCCAGCAACGCTCCCCACACCAGCTACATCGACCAGTCCTTCCTGGCCCACCAGGCCTCCTGCATGACTTTTGGGGACCTGGCCAACAAGCACTGCCCAGCAGCTCACAAACTCATAGCCAGTGCCTCCGAGAACGTCTTTGAGGTCTACTCGGAGTGGTTGTCGTGGCTCTTCCACGACCTGCCCTTCGACTACGCCGTGCGTGTGCTGGACGTGTTCCTGCTGGAGGGGCAGAAGGTCCTGTACCGCATCGCCCTGGCCCTGCTCAAGCAGTTCAGGCTCTCGGGGAGCTGGGCTGAGCTGGAGGGCACTGACATCAGGGCAGACCTGCAGGCTTTCGTGCAGAACATTGCCGAGCACGTGACTGCCAACAAACTCCTGGAGAGAGCCTTTGGCATCCGGCTGTTCTCCCGCAAGGAAATCTGGCTGCTCCAGATGGCCAACAGGAAGGCGTTAATGGAGAGGGGCATAACCATGGTGCAGAGCAGGTAAGGAGGCCTCTCCCTTTGCCAGCTCGTGGGGCTGAGCAGACAAAATGTGAGTTACTGTGGAGACACAGGGGGGAGCTTCAGGGACCCCCCATAGCTTTGGCTGTGCTGGGGCCTCCCAGCCCCTCAGGGGACCTGATGGGAGACACGGGACAGCCAGAGCTGCTGGTGGTGGCAGAAAGCTCATGCTGCAAAAAGCAGGATAAACCTGATGCCTGGGGGCTGCACCCCAGAAAGCAGACAGGCCCCCCAGCTCAGCACAATGTCCATCCCCCCGTGCAGGCAGCCCTTCCACCTGGCTGTGGACATGCAGAACTTCAGCTCCAGCATCGTCACGGCTCAGGAGATGCGCCTCGTCTGGTCCTGGATCCCCGAGCGCTTCTCCCTCTTCCCCCCCCTGCTGCTCTTCTCCACCTCCCAGGACGGGTGCAGCCTGCAGAGGTAAAGCAGCCCCTGACCCAGGGTGGGTCGGATGTGTGGGGTGAAAACTGGGCAGGGGTTGGTGGTGTAGGAAGGAGCAACACAGAGTGTCCCCAGGGCACATCGGGGGCTGCTGGGGACTGTCCTGGGCTCAGTTCAAGACCCTGAGTGTGATCTGGGCCAGTGCTGACTCAGGGGAGAGGGCTGAGGCTCACTCAGGTGGTGATCAGCAACTGGGGAACACGGAGCCCTGGGGATGTGCAGTGCAGGGGACGTCCCGTGTGCCACACTGGCCACGCTGTGAGCAGCCAGGTGCAGCCAGCACACCTTCCCCAGGGCTCCAGCTCCCTCCCAGGGAGGGGGCACAGGGGCTGCTGGGCACTGCAGTCACGGCTGTGGCTCAAAACAGGCAGGAAACCCAAGCCTGTCCTGTGTCAGAGCACCTGACAGTGAGAGGTGCCGAGCTCAGGGCAGGGCCATGTGGGCACATCCTGCTGGGGCAGACACCAAACACCAGTCAAAAGGGCCCAGGTGTCAAGGCCAATGCCCAAAATTGCAATAGCAAGATGTGTCAGAGCAGGAGAGAGCCCAGGGCCCAGTGACACCCTGGCTGTGGAGTGCAGGCTCTGCGGGAAGCAGGGACACCCCCACATCACTCAGTGCAGGGGTGTTTCTCTCCTGGGATGCAGCTCAGGGCGGAGCGGGAAGGGCACTGGGATCACTGGGATGTCCAGGACTGGGTGCTGCCCACTACCCCCCGTTCTCAGGGCAGTGTTTAAGGTGGGTGTGATGGGCACCTCAGTCAGCACCCTGAGCTCCCCCAGCCCCTGAGGGGTGAGTGGGTGTCCCATGGCACTGGTGCAGCCCCGGGAAGCACAGCCCTGACCTTTCCAAGGCAGCACAGGGTGCAGAGCCTGGATTGTGAAACACATCCAGACTAAAAGTGAGCTTGTTGTGTAAACTCCCCCTAAACATCCCCCCCAGGCCTGGTGTCTGAGGGTAGGGTGGGAGGGTTGAGTGTTTGGGTTTGTCTGAGCTTCACCAAGCAAAGGTGATGACTTGAGAAGTCCCATAAGGCAACTCCCTCTGCTCTGCACAAACCCTGGAGATGCTCAAGCTTCGTGACTCTGAGTTTCTGCCGTGTCCTTCCACGAGCTCCCTTGAGCCACTTGAGAAGAGCCACTACCCCCCTCCTCTCTCCTTCCCAGCTCTGTGCTGGTCACACACTGGGCTCACTGGTCTGGCCTCTGAGACCCCCCAGCCCGACCCCCTTGTCCATCTCTGCAGGTTTTACACGTGCTGTGAGGGCTACGAACCGACCGTGCTGCTCATCAGAACCACCGAGGGGGAGGTGAGTGTTTCCCAAGCAGAGGTGGGGAAGGGGACAGGGGGGTTGACCCCACTGGCAGTTCTTGGAGCAGCCATGGGGCTGTGTGGTCCCTCTCCTGCCCTGGGGTCTGTTCCAGCTCCCAGGAGAGAACAAACTGCACCTCCAGGCACCAAGACACCCCTCAGACAGGGGATGCTGCAGGAAACAGGAGGAGCTGGGCAGAGGAAGAGGGGCCACGAGTGATTCTCTTTTACTGCAAACACAAGTCGTGAATCCTTGCTGAGCAGACTTTCCTCAAGTCAGCAGATGCTTTGTCTGAGCCAGGACTTGCTTTCAAAGCACTAAGTGCAAGGTTCTGCCACTGATTGCAGGAGCAGCCACAGAAGGGAAATGGAGGAGAAACAAGGACAGTTTCTGCTGGAAGTCGTGAAATAACTGCAAACCCCCTGAGCCAGGGCTCTTCCCAGGGCCTCTGAGAGGGGCTCAGAAACCTGTATTTTATCTCTCCACTCTCATCCAACAGCAGAGGCAAATTCTGTGAATTGTTCAGGCCTCCCAAAGATTTATTGACCCACCAGTGCTGATGTCCCAAGCCTGACACTTCAGTGTGGTGTGGAGATAAACACCTGCCACCCCCAGGGCCCCGTGCAGGTGACCTATAGAACTTGGTTTCCTACACATTTCAGCTCCTGTTATTCCTTGGCTGTGCCAAGGACAGGCACAAGTTCCAGCTCTCAGTAGGTCCCTTCCAGCCATGGTCAGATCAAGGACATCCACACCAGGGTCAGCCTTGGGCACAGAAGCCAAGTGGACTCACGGCCAGAGCACCAGTGATTGTCAGTGCAGGACTCAGCTGGCACAGCAGAACTTGGCTCCCTGACTCCCCCAGGGACTGGGCAGAGCCCCTGCCCTGCTGACCCCACGGGCCATGGCCAGTGCTCCAGGGGCTGGCTCTGGTCCTGGTCCCCCCCTGATCCCTCTGCTCTCTCCCAAGGTGTGTGGGGCGTTTCTCTCCTCCGACTGGAGTGAAAGGAAAAAGAGTGGGGCAACATCGGCCTTTTTTGGGACCGGGGAGTGCTTTGTGTTCACTGTAAGTCGTGGTTTATTTCTGGGTTTGGCCCTTCATTACTGTTTCCTTGACCCTTGAGGGCACAGAGAGCCCCCAGGTGCAAAGGCCAGGGCTCTGTCCCCACGTGTGTCCTGTCTCCAGGTGCGCCCCGAGGCAGAGAGGTACGAGTGGGTGTTCATCAAGCAGCCGGAGCTCGCCAAGGCTGTGCCGCGCTCCCGCCAGCGCTCGCCTTCCCCCTCTCCCGACCCCCGGCTCGGCTCCTCCCCGGGCAGCTCCAGCTCCAGCCGCCTCACCGTGCCCACACCGCCCAGGAAAGGCCGCCTGTCCCCGTTCCTGGCCGTCAGGCATTTCCTCCTGCCTTCCAAAACAGCCTCCATGTTCATGTCCGGCTCACGGGAAGGGATCGTTATCGGTAATTAATCACCCATCGGGGCACCCGGGGGTGGGCACCGACCTCCCGCCACTGCTCTGGCTGGACAGGTTAAAACCTTCCCGAGGGCAAAGAGCTCCTGGTTCGGGATGTCAGTTCAAAGGCGGGGCAGGGGAAGGCAGCCCCTCGTCCTCACATCAGCAGGACAGCGCCGAGCTGCACAAGGGTCGGGGGCTCCTTCCGAGAGCCCCCGAGGGGGAACAGCACAGCCCAAACCTCCGGGACAGGTCTGTGCCCCTGGGGCTGCTGTGTCCTTTCCCAGCCCTTCCCTCCACTCTGGGTGGGATGGAGGAGACGTGGGAGGGGATCAGCCCGAGGAGGGGCCGGGCACGGTCACCGGGTCAGGCTCGGGCTGGCAGTGGGATCTCTGTGCCCCCCGTGCTGGGGTGTCAGAAAGCCCTGCAGCACTGACAGCCTGTGCCCCCTCCCAGCCCCGGGAGCAGGGTCAGGACAGGCCCAGGGCCAGAGAGCCGAGGGGTGGGCACAGCCCTGAGCCCTCCCAGGCTGGGCTGGAGCTGCCCAAGGAGGGAGCTCAGCCCTGAGCCGGCGCTCGCTCTTGCAGGTGGAGGGGGAGGCCAAGCCCTGTCCCTCGATGCCAACCTGCTCTGGGGGCACACGGAGCACTGCGAGACCTTCGACAACCCCCCGCTCTGCCAGGAGGACTTCAAGGTGCAGCTCTTGGAAGTGTGGGGCTTCCAGAGCGCGTAGGTCCCGTGGGGGACAGAGCCCCTCGTGTGCCACCCACGGACACGGGGACCCCTCCCCGTGCTGGGCACCCCCGGCCGGCCTGGGGCCGTGTCTGCTGCAGCTCCACTCTCCATCCTCCCTCCACCATCAGCCCCCGTGGTGCTGTGGAGAGAGGGCAAAGCAGAGCCAGGAACAGCACTGCAGGCGCTGCCTCTGGGGACATTCAG
>VYXB01001145.1:0-17791 GCA_013397135.1 Pachyramphus minor
GCGGAAGCGGGCGGGGCGGCAGCATGGACGGGCCGGGCGGTGAGCGGGACCCGGCGAGCGAACGGGAGGGAATCGGCACCGCGGGGCAGAACCGGGCCTCGTGGGGAGCGGGACCCCGGGGGCCTGGGCCTTGGAGAGGCTGACAGTGCCCAGCGTGGGGTCAGGACCCACTCCCGGGGAGTTCCGCAGTGCTGGGGTCGGGTCCTGGTGCCGGGAGCCCCGGCCAGGGCCTCGCCGGCGGCCCGGGCCCGGCTCCCGCTGGGGCAGCGCCGAGGAACTGCAGGGTAACCGCTGCCGCTGGCAGCTCTAGGATGCCGAGAGCGCGGCGGGCCCNCCCCGTCCTGGCCCGGAGCCGGTACCGTCGGCGGAGGCGCGGATGAGCTCGGCCATGGTGCGGGCGGGCTCCATGCCCCGGCCCGGCGCGGGCAGTCGGTGCCGGTGGGACGCGGGCCCGGGGGTGGTGGCGGGAGCTCCGGTCCGAGCCCCTGCCCCGAGCGCTGCCCGTCCCGGCCCCGCGCTGGTCGGACGCGGGGGCTGAGCCCAAAGCAGAGCCCCGGGAGCGCTGACAGCACACAGGGACGGCTGGGAGGCAGGACAGGAGCGTGGGGCTGGCAGGAAGCGACTGGTGTGACACCAGAGGAAGGAAACGCCAAGGGCCTGAGCTCACCCCGGGCCCAGCCTGACCAGCCCCCGGCCGTGTTTAGTGCTTTGCTGCACAGTTGCCACTGAGGTCATCGGGACAAGCCAATTCCTCATGGGATATTTACTGCCACTGTCTTATTGTCTCTTTTTTAATGGCAGAAGGGCAGCATTACATCCAGCTCTTCTTTCCCACTCCCTTACACTGAGGGCAGAGCTCAGGGGCTGCATCTTCCCCAGAGGGGCAGCAGTGACCTCTGCTCTCTGTGGCCAGGGAACCCCTGGAGCTGGGCCAGGGCAGGGTCAGGTTGGATCTCAGGGAAAGGTTCTTCCCCCAGAGGGTGGTTGGCACTGCCCAGGCTCCCCAGGGCAGTGGGCACAGCCCCAAGGCTGCCAGAGCTCCAGGAGGGTTTGGACAATGCTCTTGGGGGCAGGGTGGGATTGTTGGGGTGTCTGTGCAGGGCTGGGGATTGGACTGGATGATCTCTCTGGGTCCCTCCAGCTCAGGATATTCCATGATTCCATGATACACGTGCTGGGGCAGTGACAGCCAGTGTCACCTCAGCAGGGGCTGTGGCAGGGGCTGCTGCCTCTCAGCAGAAAAGGTTCTGATGCCTCCTTGTCTTTCCTCCCAGAGAGAAGCACCAACCTGCTGGGGGTGAGGCACATTGTGCTGGTGCTGTCGGGGAAGGGTGGGGTGGGCAAGAGCACCCTGAGCACGGAGCTGGCCCTGGCACTGCGGCACCGCGGGCACAGGGTGAGTGGTGGGGGAGCTCTGCCCTCCCCTCCCCAGCCTCCAGCTGTGCTTGTGTGTGTCCTGTGTGGGCTGCCTGTGTGTTTTCTCTTTGTGAGAGTGGTTCGAGTGATTCTTCTGCGTTTGCAGGTAACTGGGTCAGGTGAGTTCATTTCTCTTTTACCCAGGAGACTAAAATCACCCAATAGTTACTGTTGGGTTTGAAGTTGAGGCACTGAGAAATGGCTCTGCTGGTTTGGAGTGTGACACCCACTCTCTCTGGGGGGTGAAGTGGGTGAGCTGAAGGACAGTGTGACAATGGGGACAAAAGGGAACGTGTGTGCACAAGACAGGCTGAATTCCCTGAGGGTCTTTTTAGAGGCTCTATGCAGCCAACACCACTTGGATTCTGGCATAAAGTGTTTGGAAACACCCAGGAGATGCTCCTGGGGGGAAGGAGGCTGGGAGTGCAGTCAGATCCAAAGCAGTTCTTTGAAACTGTTTCAGACCTGGCCATGAGCAGCCCAGCTGTGGGGCTGCCTCCCCCTGCCAGGGAAGGAGCCTGGGAGCTTTGAGCCTGCCCTGGCTGAAGGGCTGTGCTGGTCTCACAGGTGGGGATCCTGGACGTGGACCTGTGTGGGCCCAGCATCCCCCGCATGCTGAGGGTGCAGGACAGGGCTGTGCACCAGTGTGACAGTGGCTGGGTGCCCGTGTTCGTGGGCCAGGACAGGGCTATTGCCCTCATGTCCATCGGCTTCCTGCTGGAGCGGCCGGACGATGCCGTGGTGTGGAGAGGACCCAAGAAAAACGGTAATGGTGGGGTTTGGGGCTGGGGAAACCTTCCCTGAAACCTTCTGTGGACCCTCCTGGAGCTGCTGATGTGCTGACACCTCCTGGTCTTGTCATTCCCTGTGGGAGTGAGGCTCCTGTTCTGCAGGAGTGGGTTCAGCTCACTTGGATAGGGAGAGTGCAGCATGTGTTGTGCTGAGGGATCACCCTGCCCTCCCTCCCCGTGTCCTTGTCACCCAGGGTGCTTCCCAGCCCCTGTCCCATGGCTCCCAGGGCACCTGTTGTGTGGTTTTTGATCTGCCCCTTTTATTTCATAGCTTTGATCAAACAGTTTGTCACCGATGTGGCCTGGGGGGACCTGGATTTCCTCATCGTGGACACCCCGCCGGGCACCTCTGACGAGCACATCTCCACCGTGGAGGCCTTGAGGCCCTACAGGCTGCTTGGAGCAATCCTGGTCACAACACCCCAGGTAGGACAGGGGGCTGGAGTTCCCAGGTGGGCACCAGCCTTTGGGAGTGGTTTGGGGGCAGTGTGACCCCAGGTGGGTGTTTGCACAGCCTGTCTGTGGCTGCTCGTTCTACACATCTGCTCCCACTGGATTTCCCCCTGCTCTGGCCCCAGTTGCTGTGGACAGGGGCCACCCCAGTTGCTGTTGCTCCCCCAGGCCGTGTCCGTGGGGGACGTGAGGCGGGAGCTGACGTTCTGTAGGAAGACGGGGCTGCGGGTCCTGGGCGTCGTGGAGAACATGAGCGGCTTCGTGTGCCCCCACTGCTCCGTGAGCCTCCTCACCTCCCTGGGGCTGGGGTGTCCTGCAGATGCCATGAGGGTGATGCTGTGAGCTGGGGAGGGGAGGTGCTGCCAGGTCTGTGTGCCAGCTTTGGGAAGAGCCACTGGCTCTGCTGTCCTGAGGAGAACTGGGAAGGGCAGGGCCACAGGCCCTGGGGGTGGAGGGTGGGGAGGAGCTGGCTCTGCTCAGGTGATGCAGCACCTGCTGTGTCACACAGGGCTCTGGAATTCATGACTCCCTGCTGTTCTTCCTCCTCCAGGAGTGCACAAACATCTTCTCCAAAGGTGGAGGGGAGGAGCTGGCCAAGCACACCGGGGTGCCTTTCCTGGGTGAGTGGCCTCTGGAGCAGAGCTCTGCTCAGGGGTCATCTTGTGATGCTGTGGGATGCAGAGAAGCAGCAGCATGGGGCAGGTGGGCTGGACTCCAGTCCCCATGAGCCCCAGGCAGAGCTGGGGTGTGGGTCGTGCTTTGCTCCTGTGCCATCCAAACTCCCTGTGGGCACCTGGCTGGGGCAGAGGGGGTGGTGCCAGCAGCCTGCTCTGGCTGCTGACATTGTGGTGACAGGGTAAACAAGCCTGGAGCTGCCCAAGAACCATGTTGGGGTGTCCTGGAGCCTCCCTGAGAAATGGGGGCTGAGGGCTGAACCCTACCTCTGGGAGGGCTGGGATCAGGGGGGAAAGCACCTCTCCTGAAGCAGTGGGGTGTGGTGGGGTCTTGCACCCAGAGGAAGCAGTTGCAGGTGACAATTAGCTCCTGGAGAGCTCTTTCCTACTGATTCTCCTGGAGTTGACTCTGGCAGTGTATTTCTTTAACCCTGACTCCAGACCTTCACAGTACAAGGAGCAAGCAGTCACTCCCACTCCTGTCCCACAGGCTGTGTTCCCCTGGACCCCCAGCTCAGCCAGAGCTTGGAAGAAGGCAGAGACTTCATCCAAGAGTTTCCCAAGAGCTCTGCCTTCCCTGCCCTGGCTCACATCGCCCAGCAGATCTTGGATACATCACAGCAGAGCTCCTGAGAAGGTTGTGGAGCTGAACTGTTCCTGGCTGAGCCCTGGGCCAGCTGGGATGGGGGATGCAGGAGCTGGTTAAGTCTGAAACTCTCACTGAGGGCTGAGGGAGGGAGGGGAAGCACAGGTTGCTGCTGTTCATGGCAGTTCCCAAAGGGAAGTACTGCTCCACCCCCCTGGATCCAAAGAGACTCTGGAGCTGCAGTGGCAAGTGGCTGTTCTTCCCTCAGTGAACCCACATGACACCGATGATCCAGATCGTGGCTCCGTGTGCTGCTGCCTCCTCCTGCTTTCCCTGTGGGATGGATTCCATGGTACTTGGTTCAGTGATGGATTACAGGTACTTGGTTCAGTGGCTGAGTCATGCTGGATGCTCCATGTGGACCCAGGCCAGACCCCTGTGCTCGCTGGTTCCTGATGAGGGCACGGCATGTGCTGCACGTGAGGGGACATCTCCAGGAGCTCTCCCACCTGGGAGATCTGCATCCCATCATGCTGGAAACCAGGCCTTGGGTCTGTTGGGGGTTATGTGGCTCAGGAATATTTTTGAAGGTTCCAGGCAGTAAACGCTTTTCTTAACTGCAAGTCTGTGAGTTGTGCTTTTCCATGGCTTCAGACGTCGTCATAGGTCTGAGTCTTGGCATTGCGAGCACTTCATGTACATCCAGGTACTTCCTACTTTTCCCTGGTTTGCTTGCTGGAATTCAGCTAAAACCCTTCTTCTGTAACAGCTTCAGGATCCAGCTTGTCCCTTGTCCTGCTGTGGGCTGGCCCTGGCAGTCCTTGGGACCATTTGCCATGGGTGTTCTCCACCCCCCGCCACACTTGGGGCTCCTCCATGTCCCCCAGGTGGTTTCTGCTTCATTGCTCTGAGTGTCCTGTTCCCTACACCTCTTTCCATGGGCTGCTGCTCCCCTGGGACCTGCCTTCCTCATGCAGTCTTGGGTTAAGCTGAGGAAGCAAATGGAGGTGGTGGCCTTACATCTTATCTCCCTCTCTCCTGGACTCTGAGCCCCTCCTGCCTGCTGCCCTCACCGTGTCTGGGACTCACCCTCACAGTGGAGTCTCAGAAGACAGTGAAATGTTGTATTCCCACTCAGCAGACTGGATTATAGCAGGCAGCCACTGCTTGGAGGAGAGCAGGAGCACCACAGCCCCCTGCTCCCACTGTGCCTGTGGGACCCACACCTGACCAGGTTTCCCCATGTGCAATTTTCCGGGAAAATTTTACCTGACCTTTGAACACTTCTTTGGGATTTGGAGAGCCAGGAGCAGCACTAGAGTCTGACAGGGCTGTTGGCTTTTTGGGGGTGGCCAGGCACCTCTTGCTCCCTCTCTGGGCACGTCTCACCCACCCAGAGCTTGTGGGAAACGCTGTGAGCTCCTCACCCCCCCAGGATCTGCAGCCCTCACCCTGAGCGGGCTCTGGGGAGAAACCCCAGCTGGGGGCAGCACGAGCTGTGGAACAAATGTACTTCCAAGAGGGGTTGCAATAGCTCCAAAGGTTTATTTGTCTGCTGCCATTTATCAGGTGAGTGACATGTGGCTCTCTGCCGCTGCAAGGAATCATTAAAGCAAGTCCTCTGCCCCCTTCCCTGAGCTCGAGGGGGTTTTAGGATTTCCCCACTGCTCTGTGGCAGGAAGATGCTTTGTTTTGTCCCACACAAGTCCTGGACCAGGCAGGGATGCCCCTCACTGGGGGGGGGGGGGCAGCATTCCCCCATCCTGGAGGCTTTGAGATGTTCCCACTGGGAACAACTGGGGGCTGCTATTTAAATATTAAAGGGCTGAAATATTCAGTTTGAAGCCCAAGAGCTGCTGCACATCCAGCATTGCCTGGTCTTGACTCTCCTTGTGGTTGCAGCTGGAGGTGGCAAAGCTGGGCTCGTCTGGGGTGTCCACAGAGCCCCAGGTCGTGCTGCTGCCCCGGGACAGGGCAGGGAGGTGGCAGGGGAGGATCCCCCATCGGGACCAGCTCGTCCCCTGGGAGGGGCCAGCCCAGCTCAGCAGTGAGCAAAGCTCTCCTCGGTGGTGTCCCGGAGGTCCAGCCCTGCCAGGGCCGGGGGGTGCAGGCAGGTGAGGTTGTTGTAGGTGTACACGGGCACCTGGGTGTCGTCCCCCTCGGCCACCGACTGCACGAAGCGCGGCACCACCAGCGGCTGCTGCAGGGAGAAGTCCCGCAGCCCCTTCAGGGAGCAGTTGCAGTGCCAGTTGTTGCCCCCCAGCCACAGCTGCTCCAGGGTGAAGGGCGGGCACAGGAAGCCCACAGAGAAGGTCTCAAGGGAGTTGTTCCTCAGGCTGAGGTACCTCAGGTTGGCCAGGGGGGAGATGACGGCGTTGTCCAGTGTCTCCAGCTGGTTGTGGGAAAGGTCAAGCCAGAAGAGTCTCTGGAGCGGGCTGAAGGTGTCCTGGGAGATCTCCAGGAGCTGGTTGGAGGACAGGAAGAGGTACTCCAGGTTGCTCAGACCCACAAAGAGCCGGGGTGAGAGGTGGCTCAGCCCGTTGTGCTTCAGGTCGAGCTCCAGGAGCTCGTGCAGTTCACTGAAGCTCTGGTCCTCGATGAGGGAGATGCTGTTGTGCTGCAGGAAGAGCCGCCTCAGGCTGGACAGCCCAGAGAAGGTGTTTGCTCGGATCCTGCCCATGCAGCTGTGCTCCAGGTGGAGGCTGTGCAGCTTGGTGACCCCCTTGAAGACAAAGTCAGGGAGGACCTTGATGCAGTTGTCAGACAAGTGCATCACTGCCACGTTGTACAGCCCCAGGAAGGCCCCAGCCCTGATGTCCTGCAGCTGGTTGTTGTTGAGGCTGAGAACCTCCAGCTGCCCCAGCCCCTCGAAGGTCCTTTCCACCAGGCTCCGGATCCTGTTGTGCCCCAGCTGCAGCTCCTCCAGGAACTGGAGGTCTTTGAAGGTCCTGGGCCTCAGGCTGGTGATGGAGTTGGTGGACAGGCGTAGGACGTGCAGGCTCAGGAGGCCCAGGAAGGTGTCCTCGTACAGCGAGACGAGCCGGTTGTGGGACAGGTCCAGCCACCTCAGGGCCTTCATGCCCATGAAGGCGCGGGGGGCGATGGCGTTGATCTGGTTGTGGTTCAGGTACAGCTTCTGCAGCTTCTGCAGCTTGACAAAGATGTTGATCTTGATGCCCTTGAGCGCGTTCCCGCTCAGGTCCAGCTCCTTCAGCTCGGTGAGGCTGCAGAAGAGCTGGTGCTGGAGGTAGGGGAGCTTGTTCCCAGCCAGGATCAGCTCCCTCAAGTTGGGTAAGTCATGGAACACCTTGTCAGGCAGGACCACGAGCGAGTTCCAGCCCAGGTTCAGGTACCAGAGGTTGGAAAGGCCTGCGAACAGCCCTTCCTCCACCTTGCTGAAGTGGTTGTTGTTGAGGCTGAGGGAGACGAGGTTCTGGGTGTGCAGGAAGGTGTGCGGGGCCAGGTGCCTGAGGCGGTTGCGCTCCAGGTGCAGGTGGTAGAGGCTCCTCAGCCCGTGGAAGGCGTGCTGCTCCACGCTGGCCAGCTGGCTGCTCTGCAGGTCCAGGAAGTCCAGGGCTGACAGGTTCCTGAAGGCAGCAGCTGGCAGGAGGGTGAAGTTGTTGCCGTCCAGCCACAGGGCCTTGGCGCCGGGGGGCACGTCCTCGGGCAGGCGCGTCAGGTTGCGGGCGCTGCAGAACACGTTGAGCTCCTCGCTGTAGTCGTCCAGGCTGCAAGCACAGGGGCTGGGGCAGCGGGGTGGGTCTGTGTCCCCCTGCTCCTTCGGGGGGTCCCCCCCGGGGGGCTGGGAGGCGGCGGCCAGCAGCAGGGCCAGGGGGAGCAGGAGGGGGACGGCTGCTGTGGGGTGTGAGGAAAGGGGCCTCAGTCAGTGCAGGGACACGGCTGCTCTAGGGGACCCTTTGGGACCCCCCTGCCACTGCCTGCACTGCTGCAGTTGGGGTCAGTCCCAGCCCCAGTCCCCCCCACAGGGCAGCTGCAGCAGTTTTCAGAGGTTGGAATCACTTGGGAGAGCGTGTGGGATCACCCCCCACTCCTACCACAGCTCAGGCTCCTTGGGTGCATGGAGCCCCAGAATTCACCTCTATACTGCAGTGGCTGCAGCAGCTTCTCCCTTCCGTGGGGAAAGGCCCCCCAGTCCCCTCTCCTCCTTCCTCCCCAGCTGCCCCCCGTTAACCTGCTGTTCCTCGGAGCCAAGGGGTCTCTGTGCTGCAGTCCCTGCCCCTCCCTGCAGCCCCCAGCCAGGTTTGGGCTCTGCCCTGCAGTGCCTGCAAACCCCCAGGCAGCTCGGGGGCACCAGAACGTCTGATCAGCAGTGGAGGAGAAGAGCGAAGGGTGACTGAAGCCCCAGCAGAGTTTGAGCGTGTCCCCCCAGCCCAAGCCCGGCCCAGGGGCAGGTTCCCCACCTCACCTTTGCCTGCGCTCATGGCGACGGGCAGGGCAGCTCCTGCTCCTGCTCCTGCTCCGCTCTCCGGCCCCGCCGCCCGCGCAGGGATGGATGGAGCAACCACCTTGACGCCTGTCCAGCGCCGGCAGGCCGGGCTTAACCCCACTGCTGCTGGGCTGGGCCCGGCTGGGCTTGGCTTAACCCCACTGCTGCTGGGCCGGGCTGAGCCTCCGGGGCCCCCTGGCCGGGGTTACTGGCACCGGCTCCTCGCTGCTCCCCCTCTGTAAATCCCTTCAGCACAGACCGGGAAAGGGCACGGAGGGAGATGTCTGGGAATCTGATGGAGTGGGGATGGGGATCCTGCCAGAGATGGGGTTTGTGTGGGCAGTGAGGGTGGAGGGAGGGATGGGGCAACCTCACAGGGTGTCCCATGACCCTGCCCTGAGCTCCTGGAGGGTCCTGAGCACTGACCCTTCCCTGGTGCCTGCCCTGCTCTGCCAGGGATGCCCTGGGATAAGCCCTGGCAGTGGGTTCTCATGCTGCATCAGGACCCAAAAACCACACCCTGGGTCTTGGAGCATCTGTAGTACACAGGGATTAGAGGTGTGGGGGTCATCCTTAGTGTGAGATGGGCTGGAACACCTGAGGGTTAATGGTCATGCAAGTGGAAAATGAGTTGGGAAGTGGGAAAAAGCTCTTTTCCATGTAGCACTAGAAACCTCAGGGCCGAACCCCCAGACCCCTCCTGTGGGTGGTGATGGTGCTGGAAGCACCACAGGCTTGGCTCAGTGTTTTTGTGCCAAAGGGGAAGCAGAGACCATCTCCCAGTGGTGAGATGGTGACTGTGAGGGTCCCCTGGACAGTGGGGTGATGGTGGATGGTGCTCCAGGGCTGGCAGATCACACTCTGCCCCTGGCAGCTCATCAAAACCACCCTGGGGAGGCTGGGGACCTCATCCTGTGTCCCTGGGCATTTCCCCACCAGCCTCCAACACATGTTCTGTGGAATCTTTTTCCACTTTCCAGGGAAGAAAGAGAAAGAAAAAGCCCCAGCGAGAGGAGCCTTGTGGCCAGTGGCTGCTGGATGGAAAAGCTGTGGCCAACCCTTCCCCATGTCCTGGCAGCTCTGTTCTTCCCTGAAGATGAAGTTTGGCATCATTCCCATCATTCACCTCCAGGAACAGGTGTCTCCCACCAGTGTTGTTCTTCCCAGCCCTGGTTCCCCCATGCTGGAGGTGCAGCAGGGGTTCCTTGGGAGCCTGGCATCTCCCCCCAGCTCCACATCTCAGCTCTTCACCACTGAACTCGGGCAGCTCCAGGCCCGTGGGAAGAGGTGTTGCAGAGAGACATCCAGGCTCCAGCCTTGCAACACAACTTTCCCACAGGCACTGCTTTCTCCCTTCCCTTTTGGCCCTGAGTGCCATTCTCCTCCCCCTCTATTTTAATCCTCTCTTCTGGGAATTTATAGATCAGAAGGGAGAAACACGGGATGGGGATACACGCACCCACTAATAGGCACTGAGCACATATTGACACAAGGTGTAATCAATCTGGAAGCTGAAAAGAGCTGAGCCAGCACAGCTCAGCCAGCCAAAACCCACAAACCTCTTTGGGAAGTTTAAACGAGCCCTGCCTGCAGCTGGAAGCAGGTTTATCCTCCAGCAGCCCTCTCTGGGAAAATGTCAAATGAGATGTGATGGAAAAATAAAGAGGGTCAGTGAGCAAACCCCTTCCCAGTGTGGCTGTGCTGCAGGGAGGAGCTGGACCCACCTTTAAAGGTCCTTGAGGCATCTCCTCTAGACCTGTCTCCAACTTTAGACCTCCCTGAGGGCATCTCCTCCAGATGTGTCCCATCAGCTGTGGCAGGAGCTGGCCCCCACCATGGATGTCCTCCTCCCACAGTGTCCCTGGCCAGTGTGGACCTCCCCACCTGATCCCCCATCACTTCAGCTTTGACAGATAATCTCCCTGGCCGGGACCAAAGTCTGAGCCGCCTCCCCTGGTTGCCATGGAGAAGGCTGTAATGGTATTAGGAAAAGCAGCAAAATCAGAAAAAAGTAGTTTTTAAACCTATTTAAACTCTAAGGAATCATTTACCCTCCCAGCAGCCCTCCCGTGCCTGCAGGTCCCTCCCCAAGGAGCTTCCCAGTCCCTGTGTGTGGGAAATGCCACCAGCTGCCCCTGGTCCCTGTTCTGGCTGAACTGGGGAGGGACTGGTGCTGGTGGCCCTGCCAGGTCTGCTGTGGGACCCCAGGAGCTCTCTGGTCCATCCCCACCCACCAGGGTGAGTGCCCAGGGGCAGCTCTGGATCCCAGCAGGGACAGCACCAGCCCAGGTCGAGCCCTGGGGGGAGGAGGGATGTGACACATGTGGTGTTGTCACAGCTGAGTTAGGGATTATTTTTAGCAAATCTTGCCAAATATTGTCCCTCTCTGGAGGAGACCATCTCATGTTGCCAGGGCAACCAGCACTCCTGCTCCTCGTCCCCAGCCAGCACCGTGCCAGCCCTGATGCTGCTGCCTGAGGGAGCTGGGATGGGTGACACCAGCACCCCAGAGCTTGTGCCACTCTCCTGGGGACACCAGCAGGGACCTGGGGCTCACTGGGCACCCACGGTTCTGGCCACCCTGGTCCCCATCACTGGAGATGGGGGTGGGGGCACAAGGACCTGGCAGCTGCTGGCAAAGGTCCCCATGGGCATCTCCAAGTGCCAGTTCCTGCCCTGCCAGTGCTGGGAAAGCTGGGAAAGGTGCTGGATGCACCGGAGGCTCTCAGGGAAGCCAATTACAGCCCTGGTGGCCACATGAAACCTCACCACCAGCCCAGCCTGGCTGGACTGGTTGGACTGGGAGAGGTGAGGACATCCCTGAGGTGACTGGGTGGCCAGGCTGTTGCTGGAAACACAGATGGGAAAACTCCCAAACACTCAGGTTTGGGGAAAGGAAGAAGGCTGGGGAGTGGGAGGTTGGAGGTGTATGGGGACAGGAACAGCAGGAGAGCCTGTCCCAGCAGTGGCTGCCTGGTCAAAGGGTTTGGGGAGTGAACAGAGGGATGGGAAGCAGACACCTTGCCTAACTCACCTTGATGACAGTGCTGGTGTGCCAGGAAGGGGGAGAGTATTGTCCATGTCCCAGGTCAGCTCTCCAGACCTGGTTCTACACCAGCCCCACAGCAGCTGCTGGGGGGAGGGATCAGCCTGGTCCTCAGGGTGCCTGGGCAGGGGAATGGGCCACACACCCTCCCCCTGCCTGGCACTGCATGGCCACAGCCCCCACACTGCCTGCTGCTGGGGTGTCCTGCCTGCCCCATCCCAGCCTCCTTCTCAGCCCTGTGGGGAAGCACCTGGAGGTGCCAGGGGGGTGAAAAATGGGACATGAGGCAGCAGTGGGTGCTGGCAGTCCAGCAAACCCAACACCTCCTGGCTGCAGCACAGGCAGCTTGTTCAGCAGGGCCAAGGACGTGATTCTCCCCCTTGAACCCCTGGAACACACGGACATCCAGCGCCAGGATCCCAGCACAGGGCAGACCTGGATGGGTCAGAGCAGGTCCAGAAGGGACCATGGAAAGGGTCAGGAGGCTGCAAGAACCTGCTCTTCAGGAGGGAGCTGGGAGAGCCACGGCTGGGCACCTCTGTGCTTCCAGCCAGGTGATGCTGGGGCTGCTCCCACCACACTGGGCATTCCCGGGGCTCCACCCGCGTCCCAGCAGGAATCCGCTGCACCCGGGAGCGAAGGCAAATTCCCTTTGCTGGCGCTGGAAGCCAGATGGAGCCAGTGACTGCGTTAACGCTGCACCGGCCCCGCCGAAGGCTCCGGAGGAGGCGGGGGCTGCTCCCCCCGGGTCCCGAGCGCCGTGTGTGACCCTGCCAAGGGGGACAGCGGGGTCGGCCCGCTGGGCTGCGGGCTACAAATATCCCACCGGCTTCCCCTTGAGCTCCCGTGGATTTGGGAGCGTTTCTCCATCTTTGTGCTGCATCCCTGGGGAGAGATCGGCACCTTGGAGCTCGCTGGTGATCCAGCCCCCACAGCTGCTGTGGTTAAGGTGCCCTAGACACGAAGAGTGAAAAACCCTCAGTACAGAGCTGGCCTTTGGTGGGGTTAAGAAAACACAGACTTTCTGTCTGGTTTTACTCTGGAGCAGGGATCAAGATTCGGGGCTGCAGTGACACCCTAAAACCTCATTTCTCAGCCCCAAATAGCTTTTTGTGGCGTTGGCCGGGATAAATTTGCTTCATATTCCCAAACCATGGGGAAAGTGAGCACTGGCACTCCTGGTGCCCACAGGACACCTGCCACCAAGGTAGGTTTGCATAAATAATGCCATATTTGTGTATGTTGATTGTCCTCTGCCATGTGAAACGGGCACCCTGCGGATCAGGGAGCACCTGGCTGTGCCACCATGACGGCATGGGCTGTTTGCCCTCCTAAATCAGGTGTCCTGGGCTCTGGGACAGCCTGGGTGCCCATCCTTGGGGTGTCCCTGTGGGGCTGAGACCCCTCAGGACATGGTGTGTGCCCGTGGAGTGGAGCTGCTGCTCAGCTCCCCGTGTGCTGAGCCCCCTCTGCCGTGGGTGGGGTGTGAATTTGGCTTTCAGCTCCTCGGTGGGTGTGAAGAGACTGTGAATTCTCATAAGCACTTTCATTACCTTAATAAAATTACTTCAGGTCTGTTAAGTTCTTTCGCAGAAAAATAAGCCATAATTGGACGTTCTGTTGGCTTCTCCTTCCCCCAAGCCCCAGAATGTTCAGTCCCTGGGGATCACAGCCTTGGACCTTCACTCAACCCCCCTCGAGGGGCTTCTCCAGCAGCCTGGGCCAGGTGAGGAGCCTTGCTTGGCACAGAGCTTCTGTCAGGATGGGCCCTCTCCCTCTCATCCTCTTGGCTCTGACAGATCCAGAAGAGTTATTCAGAGCTGTGGTCTTTTTTGAACATTAATTGTCAAAGCTTTTCTTCTCTAAAAGACAGATTCTTACCTAAACTCACCCACTCTACAGAAATAGCAGCGATAATAAGCCTGAAATGAGCAGATTAAGAACTGGAATTCATTTTAGAATCAGAATCATCAAATAGTTTGAGTTGGAAGGAACCTTTAAAGGTCATCTAGCCCATCTAGTTTTACCCCTGTTCAAGGTTTTCCAACATTATCCACCATGCCCTACACTCCCTCTTACCCTGGAGACTCTGCAAGTGCCTTTAGCTTTGCACACACTTGGGATTTGTCCTCCTGCAGCTGGGCTGGTCCCAGTTTGGAGCCAGCAGCAGTGTGTAGACCAGCACAACCCAGTTTTGCACTGTCTGGGCTAATCTGGACTTGTTTCAGTGCGTGCTTTGCTTTGAAGTTTAGATTTTGTCCACACAGTATTTCTGATGTGAAGGGATAAACTGGGAAAGGTCTTTTCTGTCACCAGCTTCAGCTTGGTCACAGCTCTGAGATCCTGGGACCTTTTGGGTGACTCACTGACAGGAGAGGTGCAAGGACTGCAGAGATCAAGAGAAAGTTGCCTGGAAGCAGGTGCTACTGATGGTTTGGAGCAAGTGGGGTTAATGGGTTAATTAATGGGAATTATTGGTTCCACCTTAAAATCGAGGTGGATGCCACACCCTCCAGTAACCAAAGTTGATAGCAACAGTGCTGGACCTCCAGGGAGAAGTTCCTTAGAGATCCTTAGATCCTTCCTTTGCTTCTCAGTTGCTGCCAGCCCCACACTGTGCTGAGATCCCGGCCTCTGAGCACATGGATCTTGGAATTGTTGCAGAGAATGGGAAGGTGAGTCCTGTGACAGAGCACATGCAGCACTGTGCTAATGACAAATGTGAGTGTGAAGGTCTGCAGCCCTTCCTGGGTGATGGAACAAGCACTCTGCCAGGGAAATCCTCGTTACAGGAGGAAAATGGCAGCTGCAAATCCCATCTAGAATCTGTTCAGGCTCTGAAAAGCTGAGCTCTTCCAGCAGCATGTGGTGGGTGAGTGGCAGGGGAGGAGGGCTCGGCTGGCACCCGCTGTGGGAGCTGCTCTGTGTCTCCAGGTGCAGCTGCAGGATGGGAGCAATGGGATGTACCGGCTCAGAGACCCCCAGGAGGGGATGGGGAGCTCCAAGGCAGATTTCCCAGCCAGGGTGCTCTTCAGTGAAGAGGAAAAACTGAAGGTAAAACTTTGAGAGTAGGAAAGAACTGAGCTGTGAGGCTGTAAGAGGTCTGTAGATCCACAGTAGGAAATCTGGGGGGAAATTCCTCCTTGTAGAGGGGTGGGTGTTGTGCTTAAACATCCTGTTGGCCTCAGAATCCATTCATGGTTTTAATTAGGTCCTTTCTTTTCCTAGATTTCCAAAGACCTCGTTGATCTCCAGATAGAGACCAACAAAATGAAGGAGCAGTGTGAGACAGAGAACTTTGAACTGAAAAATATGGTATCTAAAAGTCTGAAACAGCTGATTTCTGCCCTGCCTCTATCCAGAAGTCCAGCTCCTTACACACCCATCTTTGCTTTGCTTGGCATATTCTCTTGGCTCTGCCCAGAGCCACATCCCCCCCTGACATCCCAGATACCATGGAACTCATCTCCCTGGGATGGCTCCTGGCCTCTACCACAGTCTAACCCTGCTGCCTTCTCTCTGCAGCTCCTGGCCCTGGAGAACCGTGTGCAGGAGCTGGAGCTGCGCAGTGAGAAGGTGACGGGGGAGCGAGATTCCCTCCGGGAACGCCTGCGAGCCCTGGAGAGCGCTCGGAAGGAGCTGGGCCAGGAGTACATCATTCTGAAAAGCAACTACCTGGCCCTTGGGAAAGAGCTGGACCAGGAGGTGAGACAGACTCCAACCCTCATCCTGGTGTTCCTGGCTCCACCTCACATTCCTCTGATGTAGGGGCAGCTTGGTGGCTTCGGGTTTTGTGTTCGTGTCACAGCTCAGCTCCAGTGAGGTGTGTTTAGAGAATTAGGGAATGATTTGAGCTAAAGGGGCCTCTTAAAGGCCACCCAACTCTACCCCCCTGCCATGGGCAGGGACACTTTCCACTAGTCCAGGTTGCTCCAAGACCCATCCAGCCTGGCCTTGGACACTTCCAGGGATCCAGGGGCAGCCACAGCTTCTCTGAGCCCTGTGCCAGGGCCTCCCCACCATCACAGCCAACAATTCTTTCCAAATATCCCATCTAACCCTGCCCTGGGGCAGTGGGAGCCATTGCCCCTTGTCCTGTCCCTCCATCCCTTGTCCCAGGTCCCTCTCCAGCTCTCCTGGAGCCCCTTTAGGCCCTGGAAGGGGCTCTCAGGTCTCCCTGGATCCTTCTCTTCTCCAGGTGAACCCCCCCAGCTCTCCCAGCCTGGCTCCAGAGCAGAGGGGCTCCAGCCCTGGGAGCAGCTCTGTGGCCTCCTCTGGACTCTCTCCAGCAGCTCCATGTCCTTGTGCTGCTGTTCCCCATATCTGGAGCAGCTCTGCAGGGGGGTCTCACCTGGGGGGGCAGAGAGGTAGAACCCCCCTCCCCTGCTGCCCACGCTGTGGGATCAGCCCAGGGCACACATGTCCAGCCCCTCAGCTGTGACACAGCCCTGGGTTTGTTGCAGAGCTGGGGTTGGTGTCACATCCCTGTCCCCACAGGGTCTGTGGGACCTGCTCTGCACAGCGGGGTCGGTGCTGAGCCCACGCTGACCCGTGTGATCCCCGCTGGCACAGCCTCCCCTCTCCGGGCCGGCCCCATCCCTGTTCCCGGGGTCAGGGCAGGGCTGGCCCGGGCACACGGGGCTCTCCCCCCGCGCTGATCGAGCGCTTTGTTTCCCTTTTTTCTGCTTGGCTTGCGCGGGCTGCACGTGAACGGATTGGAGTCGCTCTGGTTTCGGGCAGCGGGAAGGGGCCTGGGAGCTCTTAGGCAGACAACTTTGTAAAAACACTGAATTCAAGCAAGTTTCTGAGGGTTCCTTAAAAGATAGTCACCTTCCCAGTGGCTGTTAGCTTAGCAATTATTAACCAGAGTCTTTTGGACCTGGATTTGTGCATTTCTTTGGCAAGAACCGCTACTTCAATAGCCCTTCCTCTCTCCCCTGCTTCTCCTCCCTTTTAAATTGGAGGGAATGACTGACACTCTCCTGCCTCCCTCCCTCCCCCAGCAGACAGTTTAGCTGGTTCAGTGAAATGACCTGGTTTTCCACACCAAGCTGTGGTGGGAAGATGTGGAGCTGGGCCCAGGCATGTTTGTTTGGTCCAGTCTGTCTGGATGGTCTGCAAAGCCCTGGTAGAGGAGGATATGGGATCATGATCAAGCTGTGGGTTAGTGACACTTGTGAGCTGATCATCTGTCTTCTGTAAGCTGAGAATTGGGAATTTCTTACAAGGAGGCAAGTTCAGCACTCAGAGAGGGATGAACCCCCCCCATCATCCCACTGGAGCATGAGGCAGAGCTGCTCTGCTCCCTCCTCGTGGAGGAATAGCTCCGTGTTCAGCGTTCTCAGCTGCTCCTTGTCCCCAAGGGGGTGCAGTATGTTTGTCAAAAATTGGATTTTCAGGCAGCTGACATCTCTAAATGATGGGTTTAGCGAGTTAGAGGTAATAACACACTGTTTTCACATGGATTCTGGAATGTTTCAGAGAGTGAAAACACGTGGACTCAGTTCTGTGCCTGGATAACATCCTGAAGAATTCTAGAATCATGGCATGACCTGGGTTGGAAGTGACCCTAAAGCCCATCTTGTTCTACCCTTTGCCATGGGCAGGGACACTTCCACTAGACCAGGTGGCTCCAAGAAGCAGTGGAGCATGGTCCAGAAGCCAGAGGTGAATTCCTTGGACATAATCCATATGCTGAGGGGTTTACCCCAATTCCTTGGCTCTGACTACCAGATATCCCTGCCTGAAGCCAGAGAGGCTCCGACTTGGCAGGCTGGGACTTGTCGCGACATGGGCCTCTTGCTCATTATTTTCCCAGTGTGGACTTTCCCAAAGGAAATGGGAAAAGCAGCCTGCGGTTCTGCCCCCTCCCCTTCCCCGGCGCTCTTCTGGGGAGACAATGAACCTTTTACACATTCCCAATTACAAGTGCTACTTGTGACCTTGCCAATATGTTGTCATGGCTGCTTGGCGCAGAAGCAGCTCCGCGAACTCATTCACGGCCCCTTGGCCGGGAACAGTTGGAGCCTCTGAATTGCCGGGCGCGCATTGTGCTGGATTCACACACCGCCCCGGGGCTGTCCCGGCCGCAGCGCCGGCCTTGCCCAGCCCTTGGGAAGTGCCTCGCAGAAGATGCCAGTCAGGCACTTGGTGCCTGTTTTCTGACTCGCTGTAAATTCTTCCTTTTCAAGTCTCTGACCCTTCGTCGCTCCCCGTTTCCTTCTCCCTTTGTCCCTCGGCGGCGCTCGGCGGAGGGACCCAGTGCCGGGTTCCTCGCCGGGGTTTTCCCTGGAGCCAGGCCAGGCTCGGGAGCTCAGCGAAGCCCAGCTCAAACGCGGGACTGCCTCTTTTTTTTTTTTTTTTTTTTTTTTTTTTTTT
>VYXB01001145.1:17819-30852 GCA_013397135.1 Pachyramphus minor
TTTTTTTGCTAAACCAGTAGTTGTGCCCCCTTTCCGACCGAATTGTCGGGGCTGACAGCTGCAGATGGATCGCTCTGGGCTGGGGAACAAGCGGGCTGGCTCTGCAGAGCTGTCAGGTTTCACAGCTGTATATCTCACCTCTTTGTCAGCCTCTTTTCTCCTCGCTCTCCCCCAGCCCACCCTGTGCTATCTTTTGATAAGCTATTCTCTCCACGGATGACTCAGATGACCTCTGCCTCCCATCCTCCCGATTCACTGCCATGGTAACAATTACTCAAGCTTGTCCCCAGTCATAAACCCCATCAAAGCTTTGTTATCTACACAGAAACCCTCCCGGGAGACATGAATTCCCCCAGTGTTCCTTCCAGATCACCTGTAACAGAGCTTTTCTCATTCAGCTCCTCTTTATCTTTTGGAAATGTGTCACTTCACACCAGCACTGCTTTGAATCTGCTGCCTACTCGGAGCTGTGGGCTGGCTGCTGCTGGGGGATGCATCCCAACCAAACTGGGATTGTCAGCACAGACCGACAGAAGGATGGAGATTTGGCCCTTCTCCTGCGTTATGGAGCCCAGCACTGTTCAAAGCTATTCCACGGGGAAAGATATTCCAGAGGTGTTGGGAAGCTGCTTGAAGGGTGCAGGGTTGGGGTGAGGAGAGAGGTGGTGGCAGAGCTGTGCACAGGGCTGGCACTGGGATCTGGATCTGAATGAGAGAGAGACAGGCAGAGGGATGAGGTTCTGTGGGAATAACCCTGCTGCCTGGAAATGCATTTCCATGAGAACTAGAAAATCGCTCATATCTTTGGACCAATGGAGATAGGACCACAGGAGAGAGAACTAAAATTAAAACTTGCTTTTGGGAGGGTACAGGGGTGCCTGCCTTGTGCACACACCAGGAGTAGCACGTGTGTGCTGACTAGAGGAGGATTTTCTTTCCTTCTTGTTTGACCTGGCAGGTCAGGAGGAATGAAGAGCTCACCCAAGAGCTCCTCAACCTGGCCAAGGGCAGGAACACCCTTCCTGGCACAGAGAGCACCCACCCACCTGCCATGGCCCATCAACCCTCTGTGGAGATGGAAAGAGTGAGGGGGAAGGTAAGGAACTCTCTGCCCTTCCACCAGCTCCTTGGACAACAAGGATCTAACAGGCCCTTCTGTCTCTCCTCAAACCAGCCTGAAGGTGTAGTTGCCTCTGAACACAAGCAGCAGGAGCTGGAGAGAAATGTGAGTGTGTGGGGTCTGCTGCTGGATCCTTGGGAAGCAGAGGGGGGATTGATTCCAACTGTGGCTGGCACCTCCTTGTGCTAACTTGAGTTTTGTGGATCAGCTGATGCCTTGATTCATTTTAGGTTCTTTTTGTAGTCTGTGCAGATGCAAAGGGAGGCTGGGATAACCCCAGATGTGCAGGCAGAGCTGAGGGAGGGCACAGGTGGTGCCCTCGGTCCGTGCCCTGTCAGGGTGAACACAGGCAGGAGTTTAAAAGCCAACAAGTGCAGAGGACACTTATTCTTGCTCGTACTTGAGAAAGCTGGGGGTGAGGAAGCACCTGAAACTGAGAGCAGGGAGATGCTCCCAGCCTCCTCCCCATCTGCAGCCTCTGAGAAACCAGCTCGGGCTCTGCCACCAGCTCCTGCTGGGAATGTGACTCTCAACGTGAGAATTTCCCTTGGGAGGGTGACACGTGTGCACCTCCACGTGCCCTGTCTGCAGATCAGACTCCAGTTCTGCTGTGCTGCAGGGCACCAGTCCCTTCCAGTTAAAACCAGTCCTTTCCCCAACATGTCACTGCTCACTGGAGCCTCTCCTCACTTTGTCCTCTCTTTGCTCAGCCTTCTGCCTCATCTTCCTCTTTGTTTGTCCCTCAGTTGCTTGGAAACCAGGATCACATAAAAGTGGAGCCTGAAAAACTGAAGAAAACCCACGACTGGCAGCAGCAGAAGCTGGAGGAGCGAGTGTAAGTGTTGGGGGCACCTTCTGCTTGGCTGGGCATTTATGGGCTTCACTGCAGCTGGATTTGATCCATGGGAGCAGGAGAGGAGGCAGCCTGTCTCTGGTGGGGTACAAGGTGGGAATGATGATTCACCCTGGGAAGAAGTGAGACCTGGAAGGAAAACCTGATGTTTTCAAGGCTCGTCAAAGAGTCAGCTGTCTGCTTAAAGTTGGTGGTGTTTAGGGACACCTTGAAAATCCACCTTCTGTAACACACAGCACACGTGTGACAGCCCAGAGATGAATCCAGCCCCAGCCCTTACCCCCACAGCAGGTCCTCCATTGTCATGGGATGCTGTTGATGTCCCGGGAAAGGCTGCCCCAGCAGGGATGCTGCAGGATTAGACCCTCTGCCTGGGGAACACATTCACCTTTGATGGGAGGAGTTCTGTGGTGCTGGTTGATGCACATCTGGGGGATGGCAGCTGCTGCTGGGAGATTTCTGTCATCCCACTGATTTCCTTCCCAAAACTGGCTGTGTTGGACCTACAGGGACTCCCAGAATGATTTGGGTTGGAAGGGACCTTAAACATCATCTCCCATCCCCCCCGCCACCTTCCATTAGACCAGGTTGCTCCCAGCCCCATCCAACCTGGCCTTGAACACTTCCAGGGACGGGGCAGAGGTTTGGAGGGGTTAAAATATAACACATTTTCTTGCTGTGTGTCCAGGCTGGGGCTGGGGAAGGAGCTGCAGGAGGCGAAGGGAGCGATCGGGGACACGCAGCGCAGGCTGGTGGAGCAGTCAGCGGTGAGGACAGGCTTCCTTCCCCTGCTCCTCCTGGGAGCCATGTGCTATTCCTGAGCTTCCTGGCGGGGGGTGCCTGGTATTCAGGCACTCTGACACCTCTGCCTCTCCAGGGAGCTTGTCCCACCCAGGTTCTCCTCCCCGTGCATTTTCCTTCTGCACGTGGTGGAAGGTGCTGCTTGCTCAGGTGGTGGGAGGAATTTTGTTCACTGATTTTTAGAAAGAGTTGGTGGAATCACCGGGGTGGGGAGGTGATAAATAACAGAAGGTAGCAGGGGAATTGAGGCTATAACATTTCCGCTGGACTTCTCTGAAAACTCAGAACCTTCCCAACTCCAGTGAAGCTGAGTATCTGGAAAGGAAATCTCCAGTGTATTATGGAGCTTCTCAGATGCCCCTCCTTGGCTGGAGGATGAGGGCAGCAGCTTTTTTGTTTGCTGTGCCCAGGTGCTGCTCACATCCCAGAGCCAGCTGCAGGAGGTGGAGGCAGAGAACTCCCGGCTGCAGCTCCAGCTGAAGGAGCTGAACGAGGAATATCGTTCCCGGCTGGCGCGGTACCTCAGGGATGTGGCGGTGGGTACCCCCAGCCCAGGGGCTCTGCTCACCTGGAGAGTATCACAGAATCATAGAACATCCTGAGCTGGAAGGGACCCGAAAGGATCATGAGTCAACTCCTGGCCCTGCC
The DNA here is from genome assembly GCA_013397135.1 of Pachyramphus minor. NCBI lineage: Eukaryota > Metazoa > Chordata > Aves > Passeriformes > Tyrannidae > Pachyramphus > Pachyramphus minor. The sequence continues at coordinate 21,242 of VYXB01001145.1, forward strand.
CAGGACATCCCAACAATCCCCCCTGTCCCTGAGAGTGTTGTTCGAACACTCTTTGAGCTCTCACAGCCTTGGGGCTGTGCCCACTGCCCTGGGGAGCCTGGGCAGTGCCAACCACCCTCTGGGGGAAGAACCTTTCCCTGAGATCCAACCTGACCCTGCCCTGACACAGCTCCAGCTGTTCCCTCAGATCTCTCCATGCTGGCTGTCCCTCTTGCAGGCTGCTGCAAATAAATAAGACTAAGTAAGTGAATAAGAGGATCTTTCAGTCCCAGTTATCCAACCAAGAAAAATCCCAGCAGAAACTCATAGATCATTTTGCAGGGCTGTACACGAAAACTGGGTGCAGAAGGGGGCTTGATAGAATCATAGAATGGTTTGGGTTGAAAGGGACCTTAAAGATCATTTCATCCCACCCTCTGCCATGGGCAGGGACACCTTCCACCAGCCCAGGTTGCTCCAAGCCCCGTCCAACCTGGCCTTGGACACTTCCAGGGATCCAGGGGTTGCCACAGCTTCTCTGGGCACCCTGTGCCAGGGCCTCCCCACCCTCACAGGGAAGAATTCTTTCCCAGTGTCCCACCCAACCCTCCCCTCCGGCAGTGGGAAGCCATTCCCCCTTGATTCCTCTGTCTGTACATTTACAGAACTACATGGACAGCAAATCCAGCCACATGACAGGACACAGCCAAGCCCCAGCTGATCATGCTGCCATGAAGCACTTTGTGGACAGCATGCTGAAGGATATCCGGGCTTCCTACAAGTCTCGGGAAGAGCAGCTGGCTCGGGCAGCACGTGGATACAGGAAACGCATGAAGGACTTGGTGAAGAAGCACGAGAACCTGCTGATTGCCTATGGGTAAGGCTCAGACAGGCTCTGGGCCACCTCTGCCTTCAGGGCCAAGTGAAGTGCCCCATACACCCACCCCACTGTCCTAGAGAGAGGCAAACGGGGCTCCCAGGAGGAGCAGGGGATGTGGAGTGTGTGTTCTCCCTGCTCCTGACAAGCCAGGATCGAGGTGCCTCCAGCTGCACGTCAGGGTGCTCTGGACACCATGGAGCTGCTTTGCACATATGTTTCTCCCACATAAAATTCAGGGTGAGAGATTGATCCCACGTTGGATGGTGTGGAAATGCAGAGGTACCACAAATAGCTCCACCTCCCAGCCCGTCCCTGCAGTGCTTTCAGCTCCACTCCACAGCTCTCTCAGCAGCTTGGGCTGTGGGAAGCTGCAGAAATACTTGTGGTATAAAAGCCACAAATAGCTCTAGGACAAGCTCCCCTCAGAAACTCTCCCAGGGATGCTCCCACTTATCCTTTGCAGGTGGCCAGAAACCAGCAGGTCCCAAGGGAATGATACCTCCAGGAGCAGCAGAACTGCTCAGTGTTGTCAGACAAAAAAGTAACCAGGGACTGACCCCTCTGGCACGTTACAGGCTCCAGCGAGAGCAGATGCGGTCCCTGGGGAGCAGTGCTATGGACTGTGGCCCTGCTGAGCTCCACTTCTCCATCTCAGACCCAGAGCTGCTCACAAACTCCACCCGGGAACTGAACCGGCTGCGGGAGGAAAAGGCGAAGCTGGAGATGCAGCTCCAGGAACTGCAAAAGGTGGAGGCTGGGCAGGGAAACTGGGGGGTGGTGGGGAGAGTCTTACAGGTGACAATGAGCCCCTTTCTTAGGCATTCACAGGGTTGTTTAGGTTGGGAAAGCCCTCCAAGATCACCAAGTCCAGCCATTCCCCCAGCACTGCCAAGGCCACCACTTAACCATGTTCCCAGGTGCCACATCCACCCTCTCCCTGAGGATTTGCTGTGCCTGTGGCACAGGCAGGGAATATTCCAATCATCTCCCAGTCATGGGATCATGGAATCCCAGAATGACTTGGGTTGGAAAAGACCTTAAAAGCTCATCTTGTTCCACCTGCCCACCATGGGCAGGGACACCTTCTACCAGCCCAGGTTGCTCCAAGTCCCATCCAACCTGGCCTTGGACACTTCCAGGGATGGGAGGAACATCTCTTGATTTGCATAGGATGCGTTTATTTAAAATTTCAGAGGACAGGTGACCTAAAACCTTAAGATTCTACAGCACATCCTGTCCTTGCCTGGTGGTTGTGGCAGTGCTGGGGTACGTTGTGCTGCCTCACAGGGGGCTTACGAAAAAGGGGGAGTGACTTTTACAGGGGCAGACAGTGATAGGACAAGAGGAACAGATTTAAACTAAAGAGGAGAGATTAAGACGGGATATTGGGAAGAAATTCTTCCCTGTGAGGGTGGGGAGGCCCTGGCACAGGTTGCCCAGGGAAGCTGTGGCTGCCCCATCCCTGGAAGTGTCCAAGGCCAGGTTGGACGGGGCTTGGAGCAACCTGGGCTGCTGGAAGGTGTCCCTGCCCATGGCAGGGGGTGGAACTGGATGGGCTTTGAGGTCCCCTCGAACCCAGCCCATTCCACGACATGATTTCTATGAAGGTGGTAGGATCTGGGATTGCACTGGTTGAATGCTTATGGGAATCCTGTTTTTCTTTTGCCTCCAGGAAAGACTGAAAGAAGCTTCTGCCTTTCCACTGCTTCCAGAGCAGTAAGTGCTGTTTGCTTTGGAGGATCTGTCATTCCACATTCTCCTTAATGTGTGCATCGAGGAATCTTTTTTGCTTACTCGGAGACAGCAATAAATAGGGAGAGAAGGAGCCTCTGGGCCTGCCCTGGGAAGAGCAGCTGGCTGTCCCCTCAGCACAGCCCTTCCCGTGGGGAGGAGAGTCGATCATTTGGGCCTTGATCCAAGAAAGCTCTTAAGCATATATTTGATTTAATCCTGTTTGTAGTCCCACTGACCTCTTTAGAAGCTGAAATCAAGCATATGCCCAAGTGCTTTGGTGGATCACAACCTGAGAAAGTGCTATGGAACACCACCAGTTTGGGATAGTCCTGTTTCTCCTCCCTCCCAGCGCAGGAGCTGGGCTGGAACCCTTCAGTGCCACTGTGCTGATGCCTCCCTGGCTTCCCAACAAGCTCTGGATTTGCTCATTTTTGATGAGTCTCTTCCCTCTGCTCTGTTTTTCTGCTGAAACTCGAACAGCTATAGCTGTGGAGAGCTGGAACAAAGCGTAGGAGAAACCTGAGCTGGGATTTTTCAGCCTTTTAAGATGTGGTTGCCCAGAAAACCTGTCAGGTATTCCATTAGCTGGGTGCCAGCACCAAGGAGTGGGTCAGTGCCAGAGCCACTGGGCTCTGGAAAGGTCTCAGGCACAAGCTTGAGCCTCAACCAGCCTCTGCCATGCTTTCCACACTGAAAATAGAGGCAGTCCTTCAGTAGATGCATTAATTTTATCAGACTCACCACAGGAGCAAGACATGGAAAGTCCAGAGGAGTGTGAACTTTAGTGATGCATCTTGTTTGGGTTTTTTCACTGTCAAGTGACAACACTTCAAACTCTGATGGGTTCATCCACACTGTTACCCTGCTCCTCCAGCTAGTGACGTGAATCCCAGTGTTCCCACAGCACTTCAGCTCTAATTCCTTGCTTTTACCATAAAATCATGGAATGGTTTGTGTTGGAAGGGACCTTAAAGACCATCTGATTCCACCCCCCCATGCTGTGGAGCCTTATCAGCTGCATGGACTCCTTGTTTATTGTCCCCTTCTCTTCTCGCTCCCGTGGAATCCCAGCTGGGATCTCCCTGGGCTGGGAAGCTGCAGCATTGAGCTGCTGGGAGCACAATGCATTCCTCCCTTCACACAGCCCAGATTCCCTGAGCATCAGATGTGACCTGTTATTTTGCTCACTCAGGCTGGGAGGCAGTGGGAAGGGCTTTCCCACGCCAGCGGAGCAGACAGCTCACCTATGGCTCTGCACAGAGGCCTCCAGTGTGCAGTGATGATGTGATTTGGAACAGACCCAGCTGCCGTGGTGGGGAATTCCAGGCTGGCAGAAGGGCTGGGACTCCCGTGCCTGGGCACAGGGATGGTGCCACATGCCCTGAAGAGGTTGGGAGAGGAAAGCTTCCAGGGCTGGGGTTCATGGTGGGATGGGCATGAGTTGTGTGGGGCTGTGTGACCTGTGGGTGGGCTGGATTTGATATCTGGGCATGATCCAAATACATTCTTCTCTCATAGGCAGCTGGATGAGGAGGGCTGGGCAGAGGTCAGGAAGCAGCTCCGGGAATTCACACGCACCACCCAGGTAAAGGTCTGGAACAGCCTGTTGGAGTAAAAGCTTATTCCTCATCCACATGGAAAAGATGTGCTGCCCTGGGGCCAGCGTGCTACTCCAGGCTGGAGTGGGGAAACTTTCACAGAATTACGGAATATCCCGAGTTGGAAGGGACACACAAGGATCATCCATCCAACTCCTGGCCCTGCACAGACACCCCAGCAGTCCACCCTGCCCCTGAGAGCATTGTCCTGCTGACAGGGCCCAGCAGGTGATGTCTCAAGGCTCTACTGTCCCTGCTGCTGAAGGAAGGAGAGCAGCCCCTCATTGCTCCTGCCCATGTTTCAGAACAAGCATCTTGGCATCTCTATAACAAACTGGGGGTGCCCATCCCTGTGCTGGCACTGCTGGGGCACCTCCACTCCTGGGGGCAGTTTTAGGCCCCACATGACAAAAAGGACACGGAGGGGCTGGAGCATGTGCAGGGAAGGGAACGGAGCTGGGAAGGGGCTGGAGCAGCAGGAGCAGCTGAGGGAGCTGGGGGGGCTCAGCCTGGAGAAAAGGAGGCTCAGGGGGGACCTTCTGGCTCTGCAACTCCCTGACAGGAGGGGAGAGCCGGGGGGGGTCGGGCTCTGCTCCCAGGGAACAAGGGACAGGAGGAGAGGGAACGGCCTCCAGCTGTGCCCGGGGAGGTTTAGATGGATATTGGGACATTTCTTCCCTGAAAGGGTGGTCAGGCCCTGGCACAGCTGCCCAGGGCAGTGGTGGAGTCCCCTTCCCTGGAGGGATTTAAAAGCCATGTGGATGTGGCACTTGGGGATGTGGGTTAGTGGTGGCCTTGGCGGTGCTGGGGAAGTGATTGAATTTGATGATTTCAGAGGGCTTTTCCAACCTACATGATTCCATAATTCTGTTTGACCTGGTTCAAGTCTAGGCTGAATCTGAATCAGCTTCTCAATCTGGTTCACCCTGGGTGCAAAGGTATTGACTTCCATGTCGTGCCTTTCCCTGTCCATGGTGACCTGAGGAAGGGCTCCACCACTCCCTGGGGATGTTGAAAGCTGAACACCCACATTGGGTGTATTTTTGTGGCCAAAAAAAACAGCTGCCATGGCCAGAGCGATGGGGAAGTGGCTGGAAGGGCCTGGCAGAGAGGGACTGAGCAACTCCAATCTCACAGATCTCTCTGTTTTCTCCACGTTTTCTCCATGTTTCTTTGCTCCTCCAGGAGGATCTGGAGCAGGAGAGAAGCCAGTTGCTGACTCGGGCTGTCGTGGCAGAGGAGCAGGTGTTGGAGCTGCAGGAGTACATAGAGCAGCACCTTGCCAGGTGAGATGGTCGGATGCCCCTGCTCTGCCCTGTGCTCCCAGTTTACCCCCAGGCTCATTGCCAGGGACACCATGGTGCCCACCACGCTGTCAGTGTTGGCACGGCCACAGCACTGCCAGCACGGCTGATGTCCTGCTGCACCTCCAGCTGTGCAGGCAGCTGCCACCAGCCCTTGTTCCACAGGGCAGGGGGACACACATGCCCAGCCACATCTCCTTCCCTCCGTGCTCACCCCTCCTTTGGAGAAATCATAGAATCATGGAACGGTTTGGATTGGAAGGGACCTTAAAACCCATCCAGTCCCACCCCCTGCCATGGGCAGGGACACCTCCCACCAGCCCAGGGTGCTCCAAACCCTGTCCAACCTGGCCTTGGACACTTCCAGGGATCCAGGGGCAGCCACAGCTTCTCTGGGCAACCTGTGCCAGGGCCTCACAGGGAAGAATTTCTTCCCAATAGCCCATCTAACCCTGCCCTCTGGCAGTGGGAAGCCATTCCCCCTTGTCCTGGCACTCCAGTCCCTCTCCAGTTCCCTTGGAGCCCTCTTAGGCATTGCAAGGGGCTCTAAGGTCTCCTTGGAGCCTTCAGAAGGGGCTAAGAGGGGGTTGCCTAAAATACAAAGCCTCCCAGCAGCCCCTACTCCATGTTCCTCTCTCCCTGGCTCATCCTGCCCCGGAGCAGGGAGAGGAGCTGCTGGGGCAGGGCCTGTCTGTCAGAGCATGATCCACCTCTCCTGCCATGATCCACCTCTCCTGCCGTGATTCCCCAGCTGGGAACTCGGGTCAGGCTCTGCAGAGCCCATGAACACCTTTGGACTGAAAGGCTGTGGGTTCCTACCTGCCAGGCATAGGTCCTGGCACGGCTCAGTGCTGGGGGCTGTGCCTGCACTGTGCTGCTTCCCACTGCAGGTACAAGCAGGAGATCCTGCGGCTCAGGAGCGCCGAGGGCAGCGAGGGGCCACGTGTGCCCAGTGCCAGGGCAGCTGCTGCTCCCCCCCTGCCCAGAGCCAGCACTGCCAGCCACGATCCATAGCACTCCATGAGGAGCAGCACCAACACAGGGAAGAGCAGGATTCAGAGCAGGAGGTTTGTGTTCTGTGGACTGCCAGGCAAGTATCCTGCCCGGGCTGGGAGCAGCGAGGGAAAGCACGTGGGTGTTCCCCGTCTCGAGTTCACAGGACTAAAATGAGACAAGACAACTGTGTCTCGTCTTTCCTCATCTATCCCCGGGCTGCAGGAATTCTGCTGTTCCCTGAGCACATCACGGACACAGGGTCAGGTTCCCAGGCAGCTCTTTAATGCCGGGCTGCAGGGACAGGTCCCTGTTCCTGCTGTAACATTTCTGCTGGGTGAGACCTGGACCAGAGCCCAAGGGCTGCTCCTGCCTCGCTCCCCTCCTCTCCCAGCTCCCGAGAGATGGAGCCAAGGCTGGCTCAAGCCACTCAGGCTGGACAAAGGGATGAGCTGCTTTTTACTTGTGAGGGTGGGGAGGCCCTGGCACAGGTTGCCCAGAGAAGCTGTGGCTGCCCCTGGATCCCTGGAAGTGTCCAAGGCCAGGTTGGATGGGGCTTGAGCAGCCTGGAACAGTGGAAGGTGTCCCTGCCCATGGCAGGGGGTGGAAGGAGATGAACTTTAGAGTCCCTTCCCACCCAAACCATTCCATGATCCTAAGATTCTGTGGTGGGAAAACCCTTTTTTCTCTGTGTTTGAGTGGAAAATGGATCGTTACATAGATGAGCAGGACCAAGCTGATCCTTCAGGGGAGGTGAGCTGGACACAGTCCCTCCTGTGTTACCCTCTAAGGGACAGTGCAGCAAAGCCAGAGTCCAGGACCAGCGGATGCTCTGGCTCCAGGACTGTCCTGCAGCTCAAAGGCAAACCAAAAACCTCAAAGGAACAACCAACAACACTGTTACCTTCCACAAATATTTATTTTGAAAAATTAAATAAAGTAGCAAACATACAGAAAGAGGCACTGGAGCTTTAGTCCTTAAATCTTGCGTTAATCCCAAGATTTCTAGGTCTGATTTTTTCCTCCCTTGCTTCTTCCAAACTCTTTGGAAAACTGAGTGACTGCAAGTACCCAGGACAAATCCTGGCCAAGCACTCCTGAGCTGAGCCTAGGGCTGGAAAGGCTCTGCCCCTTAATGACAGGCTTAACCAGGCTGGTGTCAGGCCGGGCTGCCCTGGGCACTGCTCTGTGCTGCCCGACGCACCTGCTCCATGTCGTAGGCCCAGACCTGCTCCAGGCCCTGCCCCACGGTGCTGCTGGGAGTCCAGGACGGGAAGGGGAAGCGTCCAGACACCACCCGGGCCCCGTCGGGGAGTTCTGCCAGGAGCTTCGCGGCCAAGGGAGGTTTCTGGGGAGAGAAGAGCCAGGGCCAGGCAACCTTAGGACATGGTCATGTAGTGGCAGTGCCACCAGGGACCACAGGGCAGCTGCTGGGCACAGCAGGTCCTGAGCAGGGGCATCAAGCATTGAGAGTGCAGGGCTGGTACTGGCCCTGTGTAAGGCTGGGACTAGGAGTAAGTGATGAGCAACAGGACAAGAAGAAACAGCCTCAAGTTGTGCCAGGGAAGGTTTAGACTGGATATGGAGAACATTTCTACACGGAAAGCGTGGTCAGGCCCTGGCACAGGCTGCCCAGGGCAGGGGTGGGGTCACCATCCCTGGAGCAGCCATGTGGCTGTGGCACTTGGGGATGTGGGTCAGGGGTGGCCTTGGCAGTGCTGGGGGAAGGGTTGGACTTGATGACCTCAGAGGGCTTTTCCATCCTTAACAATTCCACAGTTTTATAAACCCCAGTGCTGCTGAGCACCAAACTACTTGCTCGCAGCAATACCCACTTGGCCTTATTCTGTCCCGGATCCTCTCTCTCTTCCAAGAAAACCCTCCTCGAGCTCCCCCTGAACAACTCAGAATGTGAGGGACCAACTCACCACGCTGGGGGCCAGGAACACGATCACATTGTTGCAGTCAGAAAGATCCACCTTAAAAGAGAAGGAAAAGGGGAATGAAAGAAGCAACAGGCACAGGGGGAGCAGGGGGAACCATCTAAGTGTCAAAGCCTTGTGGGTCATCTTCTTCTGAACCTCGGAGGGTGCAAAGATGCCCCAAAACATGTGGGATGGGGATGTGTGGGTGTGAAAGCAGCACCTATTGGAAAACACCTGCCTCCAGCACCATCCCAGAACCACATTCCCTGATGGATTCTCTCCAGTCAGACTGCAGGTACCTGATGTTAGCCTTAGAAGCTCGTCACCGTGTCAGCACCACCCACACCTCTCATCAAAGCTGCTCCAAGAAGGAGCTCTGCCATTCCCCTGGAAAGGCGGGTGGTTTTCCACTTCCCTGGAGCACGTGGGATGGGGAAGCAGCAAGCAGCCACCAGCAAAGCCAGCCTGGAGATGCAGACAGAGCCCTGGCCCTGCCCTGGCACAGCCAGACCCTCAGGACACTGTTACCTTCCACAGATCTTTCTTCAAGAAGGAGACCTTCCCGTGGTACCCGGCCCTCCAGGCACGGAAGTTGGCGAGACACAGCAGCCAGGGATTGAGCTCATAGCCCAGGGCTGGCCTCAGGCCCTGCCTGTAAGCCTCGACCACCTGGAGAGGGAACAGAGTTGATCTCAAAGGATCTAAGTGTTGAGTCTGGGGAGCAATTCAGGGGGACAGGGGTTGTTGCCCAGCTCCACTGCCTCCCTCCAGCTGCCCCACAGGCAGGGTGACCTTGGTTCTCAGCACCTTCCAGAGCATGCATTCCCACCCTGCTCCCTGCATGTGGTGTCCTCTAGGGCTGTCTAGGACCACGTACAACTACCTAGGGCCACCCAGGACAGTCTAGGACTATATAGGGCTATTTAGGACCCCCTAGAGCTGTCTTAGGACCACGCAGGATCACCTAGGACGATTGAGGACCATCTACTTCTGTCTTTGAACCATCTAGGACCACCCAGGACCCTCTGGGACCCTCTATGATAGTCCCATACCACAGCCAGGAGGACCATCCAGACTCACAGCCACAAGTGGGGCAGCAGGTGTGGTGGGTCTCCCATCCACCCTCCCCATGCGCATGGGCCCCCTCCCTGCCCTCTGCCCACCCCACAGCCCCCCAGAGCCCCCCCGTGCCAGCCCT
>VYXB01001157.1:0-37433 GCA_013397135.1 Pachyramphus minor
CGTGGCTTCTGGAGGGGCACCGGGGTATGTCCCCGCGGGACAGGACACGGTGTGGCGGCGGAGGAGGGATGTTGCCCGTGGGATGAGCAGGGTTGCCCGGAGGGGGCAGTGCGGTGGCACCTCAGCATGGGCTATGGCAGATGCTCATCCCGTGGCCACCAAGGGGTAGGCGCGGGGCAGCTGAGGCGCTGCCAAACTCCCTAGAAGGGTTCTGGGGAAGTTCTGGGAGTCACTGCTACCCATCTGCCCCACAGCTGCTTTGCCATGGGCACACAGCACCCTAGGAGCCACTGGGCTATAGGATCCTGCCAAGGTGCAGGTAATTAGTTAATCTGCTTAAATGTCCGGCTGGAAAGCGGCCTGCCCTGCCGGGCTTGGGCTGACATTGGCACGGCCACGGTGCCACAAAGTCACACCAGCTCAGGGCTCTGGACTGCACAGTGACACCTGCACTCCATGTCTCTGCCTGCACCTCTGCTCCTCCCAGCCTGCCCCTCAGCGGTGCCTGAACCACCACAGCCTTGGCAAAAGCCCTGTCATCACCTTCACTCTCCTCTCAATGAGACAGTGGGGTCATGTGGCACCTCAGGCCCCCATGGCTGTGTCGTGCCAGCAGCAGCACACAGAGCCCCACTCCTGCTCCTGCCACCTCTCCATTCCCGGGACATCGTGCCTGGGCTGGGCTCACCACCCCGTGCACGGGGCATTTCTGGTCCCCACTCCACCCCTCTGTGGGTTTGGGAGGTTGTGGCAGCCAGCTGAGAACAGGGTCCAGGAATGTGGGCGATGCCACTGTGGGCCCCACAAAGAAGCAGGGCAGGCAGTTAGTCTGGGGATCAGCACTGGGGAGGTCATCCAGGGGGAGAGTGGAGGTGATCCTGCACTGCAGGGGGCACTGCCAGCACCAGGCACCACCACAGCCAGAGGGGATCTCATCCTGTGGAGAGTGCAGCCACAGTGCTGAGTGTGTGGTGTGACTATGGGGAGGCTGTGCCCTATACACCACAGTTGTTGGGGCACATTTAGCACAAGGCAGGGGCACAGCATCCACCTCCACATCCCCTGTGCCGTCAGAGGTTTCCTCTTCTGCCAAATGACTCACTGGCAGATGAAAAGCTGAGGCCCTTGCTCTTTGCTGCCACAGAGGCTGCACAGCAGGTGAAGGATGTGACCAGTGCTCTCACACCCTTGTGCCCACGGCTACCTGGGTGTCACAGGCTTTTGACCACTGTAATCCTCCTTCTTCTGGACTCTCCCCCAAAAAAACAGGACAAAACCCCAGTTTCAGAGAAAACTACCTCATTTAAGTGCCGTCAAACAGTCTGGAGCCCAGCTTTGCTATCTTTTGACCACTGTGCGTGTTTTACGGTCCTGTCCCACGACATCCACAGTCCCCCTTGGCTGTGCTGCCCAAGAAACCACCCTGACACCTTCCCTGGATAAAGGGTAGGATGAGACCCCACAAACACAGGCACTGGCAGCCCCATGGAGGTAAAGTCTCGGAGAAACCGTGGATGCAGGAGCCCACATGCCTGGGGCATGTGTGGCTCTGGCAAGGAGCCAGTGGCAGCGAGCTGGGAGTACGGGTTGGGAGGCAAGACTTGCTCCCTTGGGATGCAAGCAGGGTGCCCAGGAAGTCTGCTGCCATGCAGCACACACGCTTCCATTTTTGTCCAGCAAGGCTGGGAGAGGAGCTGCCATCGTCACAGCCATAAGGGGACAAATACCCTTGTTGGCAGCTAAAATCCTGGAGGAAACCCTGAGTGAGAACAGGCGGGGCTATGGGGGCCAGTGTGGCACCCCGGGGCTGCATCCCATTCACCAGCTGTGAGTCGACGTGGGGGAGGCACTGCTGGCCGCTTTTGCGGTTACACCTCCATCTCCAGGGATTTTGATCTGAGCTGTGCCAGCACGTGCGTGTGGCAGGGGCTGCAGGGTCCCCAGGGCAGCTCTGCATTACACCCCACGGCACTGGTGCTCCATGTTGGGGTGCCGAGGAACCAGTCCCTGCTCTGCCTTTGCACAGAGGCTTGCGGCAGACACCTCCAGAGGTCCCTCCAAGCTCAGCCATGTGCTGCCGAGCTCTCTGCGTCCAGGCCGGGGGCTGCACAGAGACCTGCACCCATCCCCGCCGGCCCCAAAAGGCATGGGGTGGTGAGCCCTCGAGCAGGTTTTGCCTAGCGAAGGCTGGGGGGTGATGGGGAAGCGGGTATATGAGGGCACTGTGAAATGAACAGCCACTGCTGCTGGCAGCGTCACCCAGCCCCTTCCCTGACCAACTCCCCACGCCTACCCCCACCTCCTCCTCCTCGCTAATTAACATCACTGAACCAGTGTTAAACAGGAGGGGTGTAGTTTTCCTTCTTTAAACAAAGAAAGGAACTGAAGAAATGAATCCTCCCAGTTCCACGATCCAGAGGAGTTAAACAGCTAAAGAGCAGCTGCCTGCTCTCCTGCTGGAACAGGACTGTGACTCTCCCGAAAAACCAACACAGAGACAACGGGCTTTGGTGACAGCACACAGTTTATTAAAGCCGGGATGACAAAGCGGGATCATTTGGATTTGTGGCAACACCACAAATTTGCTTTTGTGAACACCAAAATGCTTTTTTGCTTGTAAGGTTTCAAATCAAAATCAAACCTGACACAAATGGCCGAAGCAGTGTGAGCTACTGATACTCACAGTCGGGTATTCTGGAAAGAGTTCTCTGTGGGAATAGGGGCTGTCCAAGGTGTCATCTGCTGGATTTGAACATTGTATCTTTTGGCCTATGTTTGAGAACCACTGCCCTTGAAAAGGATATGTTGGAGAATTCCTTAATCAGCCAAGAGATACAAGATACAAAAAAAGTAGAAACAAAATAATTTCCTGAAATTTCTGAAACCAAGAAATTTCAGCCTATAAGGATAAGAAATTCAATAGTGGATGAACCTGAGACGTTGGGATTTGGCATTCCTCAGCTAAACTAGTCCCTGTCCAAACACAAACAACTCCTGGGACAAATCTGAACCGTACCGAAATCAATCGGAACAATACTACTACTGCCTCCAGAACAAAAAACCTGAACTTCTACGCTACAAACCAACACAGAGACTACGTGTGAGAAACAGAGTGGAGCCTCTGGCCACAGAGATAGCATTACATTGAAAAGTTGAAAAGTTTCCAGTAAATCTCAGTGCCAAATCTGACTGAACTGCCCATCCGTGCTCTGCCAACTCTCTCCTCCCTGGGAATGTCTCGTCAGACTCTGCAGGTGTGTAAATACAATGGTAACTGGAGCCCTTGGCATCGCTGGTGGGAGCAGGGAGATAAAGTAACACAGCTTTCCAAGACAGGGGAGAGCTCTCCTCACATAGTCTCTTACAGTATCTCAAACTGGACAATAACATTTTAGAACCTCTGGCTAAGCAGGTAACACTCCTAGAAGAATAAACTGCAACTGCCAACCCTGCACTGAGGGCTCCAAACATGACCCCTTCAATCAGAAGAATCACTATCAAACAGTAAAGAGCAACAGGTTGTGTTCTTCTGAGCCAGTAGATTGGCAGGATGTGGTTTCTTGGAGCTTGGGGGGCTGTGGAGGTTGAAGCAGCTCATCTGCTCTACACCTGTTGTGCTACACAGGGACAATATATTACCCTCAGGAGAGGAATCCAAGATATACCTTTTTACGGTGGAAACATTCACTCTTCTTTTAATTTCCAAACTTTTCTTTCTTCTGCTTGCAAGTTGTTGCAGGCTTTTATCAGAGCATGGCACTCGTGGGAAATTCTTTGTAGTCCCTGGCTGAGCATTGCTGGGGATCTGCTGACGGCAAGCTGCAAAAACTGGGTCAGAGCTTTCTGAATTGAGATCAACCAAGTATCTGGGAAGGCAATTTTTTCTGGAGCTTTCCAACTCAATAATCCCACTTGCCTTCCTCTGCTTCAGCCCACTGTCAGCACATCGAGAGAGCTCGCCTTTCCTCTTAGCAGGACACACTTTCTTTCTCCCTACTGCTTTATTCCAGGGGATCCTTCCTGGACTCTGTTTTGTTCTGTTGCCTACAGCTGCCTTCTGCACCCTGTGGTCTGTGGACCCGTTGCTGTTTCTTTGCCCAGGTGGAACTTTCCGTGCAGAGTGGTGGCAACCTTGAGGCTGCTGCTGCTGCTGTGACAGTGTCAGGGCTTCAAACCCTCCAGTGCCTCTCCTGAACGCCTTCCTCAGTGGGGTTGGTAGAGGCACTTCCAGAGGTACAGGACAGTGTTTCTTCTGACTGCCCCCCAAAAAGTGATTGTCAGCCCAGCACATGCAAGGGTGGGTAGCACAGCTCTGTGTCTCCAAGCCAGATTTCATCTCCTGCAAAGAGGTGCTTCCTCTGTCACAGGTCTCTGTAACGATGGCTTTGCCTCCTGAGGCTGCACCCTTAGAGGTGCCATCCCCAGTGACCTGGTTCCTCCCAGGGGAGTGTCTGTGTTGCTCCCTCACTGTCACACAGTGGAAATGAGACTGGCCTGAGCAGCTGCAAACCCTGCTGCCTTGGCAGCATGGCTGGCACGGGTGTTCCTCATCCAGGACACAGAGCTGGCATGGGCCAGGGGAGGTCTGGGAGGAGTTATCTCTCATGTGAGGGGGCAGTCTGGCACTAGGCACAAGCGTGTCCTGCGCAGCTGAGGCATTAGGGAGCTTCAGGAAGTCTAGTTTTTCACACAGCTTCAGGTGCTGGTCATTCAGCTGGGCTGGTAGTGATTCCAGACACTCTTTCAGCAGCTGGACACTGGATTTCAGATCTGAAATCTCCACATCTCTCTGGGGAAGCAGCAAGCAGAGCAGAAGCAGTAAGTAATACATGAAAAGGCACAATAATAAGAAAGTTTCAGGTACCATGTGTCCGTTTGATATTGATCCAAAGATCAGCAATCTGTATCTTCCTGTGTATCCTCAAACTGTCCCACCACAGTGAGAGACTTGGGACAGAAGCATACCCCTAACCCACTGTGTGCCCCCTCTCCCAGGAGGGGACACACACTGGTTTGACACACCCTTGCTGAAAGCAATTTCTGCAGCAGGGCCTTTGGAGAAACCAGACCTGTCCAGGAGGTCTCTGACAGCTAATTCTTGTGTCTCTGACACTCACTTGCTCTGTTTTCATCTCTTTTTTTCCTCTCCCTGGGAAACACCTCACTGAAGGGACAAGGTGCCGCACTTTTGCAAGGTGCTGCCCCCTCACAGGCATGCACTGCACCACCTCCTCCAGTGAAGGCATGTGCCAGGTGAGGAAGCAGTGAGTGCTCTGTCATGGCCTGCCACGACAGGGCACTGTTGGGCTCTTGTCTTACTGACCAGGGCTTCATCAGAGCTTACAGCACTGTTAGCCAGCACTTGGGTAAACATCCATCAGTATCTGGTCTAGAATTAGCATTTTAATACATCCTTCCCCCTTCATTATAACTGGAGCACTTTGCTTTATAATCCACCATCTGAAGCCAATTTAATATTCAGTTAGTATTTTGAAGAAGCAGGAGAAATTCAGAACAAGGTTTCAGAATAAAAGATTAATTTTGCACTTACGGCTGCAAGTGTCCTCTCCATCTCCAGCAGTGCCTGCTCCATTTGGCTTTTATCTGCCAGAGCTTTCAGTACAGAACCACAGTAACTTTGAAAAGCATCTTCAACTAAACGAGGAAATCAATAAAAAACGCATTTGGTCTTTCATTTGTAAATGTGAATAAAGTATTATCAATACTATTGCTGCTTCCTCCATGGCTTGGCATGAATCACCACAGAGATTCTCCCGCTGCGATCTCCCCAAGCCCCAGGCCATGAACAGTGGGGTGGATGCTTAATGCAAGGCACTAGAAATTTATAAGATGCCACACATAGCCCAAACCTCATTTACTGTGCTCTGTTAATGTGACAGCTGGAGAGGAAAGGCTATGCAAAGCCACAGAACTTGATAGGCTCAGTGCAGGAAGGCTGAGGCTTAGTTGTCTGCTGGCTGTACAACAGGCACGGCCAAGGCAGGGGGACCCCAGTACAGCTGAGACTCACCCCAGCACAACCAGCTGGTGCTAAGTGGGAGCTTGAACAGAAGGGAGATGTGAGAGGTTAATGGCTAAGAACTGCAACCAGAGAAACTGTTTCAGAAATGCACAGGAGGCTGACAATTGAAGGAAAAATGCTGGAAGGGATAGTGGGAAATGATGAAGCAAAGAACTGGGATTTCCATTTGCTGGGCAGGGGAAGAGATGGAGTCAGAAACCTCCTGAACCAGGCAGCTGCACTCAGCACTTGGTAATGGGTGCCCCAGCAGTGTCCTATGGGGGCACAGGCTCCCTGGGAGGGAACTAAATTGGAACAAGATGCTCTTGGCTTCAGTCAGTTTCGTTGAAAAATGGATAAAACCCCAGGCATTCCGGTTATATGATTAGATAAGAACATAACTCCCCCTATGCAGCTGCAATTACTCTTATAGGAACCACTGCTGTGCCTAATATGCTACAGGATGGGAACACAATTTGCAGTGCGTGTGGAGATGAAAACTCCTTAGGAATCTTAGGGAAGTCTGCTTTAAAATTCTAAATTAGGACAAAGAGCTGAGAAAGAGCAGAGAGAAAGAGTTGAACATGTCTGGTCTTTCCTCTGAAGGGTTCAGAAAGGTGTGTACAGACAGTGTGGCTGGGTGGAATGTTGGCTGTTTGGGAAGAAACAGGATCCAAAGCATTCTTGCTAAAGCAAAGCACTGCCAAACCAATGGGCCAGGATAACAGAAACCCTGGATTCCTGGACTAGCACTGCACACCCGAGAAAAATCAGAATAAATCCTACATTTCAACAAGTGGCTACAAGAGCTCTGCAATTAATGAATCCTCTTTTGTTACAGACCCAAGGTGTTTGAGTGATTTTGGTGCCAGTGGAGCTGAGAGCCTGGATGAAGCTATTCCTGCTTGCCCAGTGTTTATCTCAGCTCCTCAGTGCAGCTGCTCTCACCCTGCAGAGCTGTGCTCACAGTCTGCAGAGCCACAGGGCACTTGGGATCCCTTCTCCTCGTGCTCAGCTATTTTCATTAAGCTTGCAGGGACTTAATTATCTCGGTGAGCTGTGCCCTTCTGTCAAACTGTAGATGGAATTGGTTAAAGAGTTAAAAACTATTAGGGACAGGCAGGCAGAAAGTGATTATAGGCTTTGCTTCTGTGAAAAAACAGGAGCGTTTTAGAAAGGTACATTTGTGAAGGAAGAAAGGAAAGAAATCTGAGCAATTATAGGCTTAGCAGTTTGCTCTCATGGTGCAAGATTTTAGAACAGACTTTAAGGGGAAAAGTACTCAAAGACATGGAAGGAAATGGAATAAAATGGAACAAGATTGGAAAAAGTGGATTGTATCAGGCTAATGTAATGCACTAGGACAATGCACAAGTCACAAGGTAGGTGACTTCTTAGACAAAGGCAACACAGTGGCCTTTCTGTAGATTCAGACAAAGCTTTTCAGTGCAAGTTGTCATGTATTATGAAAAAAAGAAAGAGAAAAAATAAGAGGAAACTTAAAAAATAGCCCTCATTTAAAGGGAAAACATGAGCTCTTGAGCAGGGTAGCATGAGAGGACAAGGTGGATCTGGAAGGTGCTTCTTGAAGCCTGCTCATGAGCCAAACATACTTAAAATCTGCTGTAGTCACCTGGGTACAAAAGCCAGAGGGCATCCAGGAAATTAGCAGGTGACACAAAAATGCAAATGCCAGCACCAGGGGCTACTGGTGAGACAGGACAGTGTGGTGTGCAGTGGTGCACAGGCTCTGGCTGACACAATTGCTGTGCATCCCAGGATATCTGGAAGCCTGCACGCAGTCTCAGCTGTGCAAGGGAAAAAAAGAGATTGAACTGAGACCCGGGCAGAGAAAAGCTACAGGATAATTAAGTGCTTACATGGTAATCTCCTCTTACGAAAGAAGATTGAAAGTGTTGGTCTCATTCAGCCATGCAAAGCAGAGGTGTGTGGTGGCACGAGGCTGGAGTTGCTGGGATGGGGTGCTACCAAGAGCTGCCTCCCAGCACCAGGGAACCCCCGTGCCAAGCTGTATTTTTAACTTTGGCTTCCTCCAAATGAGTGTTGCTTGGGCACAGTGCTGTCACCTGGGAGAAGGAACCCTCAGTTGCCTTATCCATGTGTCTTCCTCACACACATTGAATCAAACCACCTCCCAGACCTGGGTTTGGGGGGAATTCCTCCATTATTTCAGGATGCCCATCACCACATGGTTTTGCCTTGTTCTCCATAGGAGTGTGTGGCTGATTTCTGAGGATTATGTGCACATATTTCAAATAATATACTTTCTGCTGTTGCAGGCAATTTGGTTGTAATTTTTAAGCTTTTTCTCTGACAGATTTAGACTGTTTTATAAATCTGGAAAGCTATGACTTGCAGAATGGGTTTGTAACGGGGGAGCGAATGTCTGAGTGGGCCTTTTAGACTTTGCATCTCCCTGGTTAGACCCAAGGGCTACCTTCATTCCAAGAACAGGCTTTTGGGGAGCCTGCCAGTCTACAAAGAGGGGGAAAGCAGCAGTGACTCGAGGAGGAAACTCCTTTCATGTCACTTTATCATCTTCCATTTCTGCATAGTGAAGACACAGGAAGGGCAGCATCCACAAGGCTTGTTGCCCTTCTCCATATGCTTAATTTTAGCTCAGAATTATTTTTAAAACTTTCTAGTTTCCCTAGTCTGTCTGTTCTTCTTCAATATAGTATCCTCAGTCTAAAAATAGTCCTGCATCCACTGGGCTTGTGATCTGCACATACATTTGACTCAGCACAGCATGCTGCAGGCAAGCAACCAGCAGCCAGTCTTTTGAATGCGTTTCATTTGTACGTGTGGGAGTATTCTGCAGAAAAGAAACCTCAGTACAGAGAAGGGGCACTCCCCTCCCTACTTCCATACCAGAGAAGTGTTCAGACTTGTCAAGCAGTAACAAACAAAATAAAAATGGGTGTTGATAGAGAATTTAAAAAATAGGCATTTAGACAGTCAAACTAGATCAGATCAAGAACCTTGTTAGTCAAATGTCTTGTCTTTGAGAATGATCAAAAATGGCTGTTCCAGAGGAGGTTTTCTTCAAATAAACCCTGCAGCAGATAGTTACTGAATAACTTGATCATAGAGAGAAAATCTTTACTCAGTTAATGGGTGACTTATGCACAGACTTGTGCCTCTCTTGAGGTAATTTAAACAAAGCATTTTTTTTTACAAACGGGAACATCGCTGTGTTTTGATTTGTTGTACTATTTTCTTCAGATGCTACTGGTTTACAGTAATAACATTTGGAATGTGAAATCTGGCATGAGATAAAAGGCTGTAGGACCTCGGGGTAGGGCTGCCACCCTGTGCTGCAGAGGGTTCCCTGCAAATCAGCCTGCACCCAGGTGCAGCTGCACTCCCAGCAGCTGAAAACCACAGTCTGAGCAGCAGAGGGAGGGAGCACCAGCCTCCCAGTCCAGGAATATTAAACAGCAACTGCTTCTGATGCCTGTCTATCATCCTCTGTGCAGCTCAACCGGAGATTGGCACTGACACCACAGAGAGCTTAAAATAACATTATGGAGAGATGTTGATTCTCCCATGCCCAGGTTCAGTATGGGAAATAGGAGGTCTTATAAACCTGGTGAGGAACAAGCAGGGAAGGCAGCTCTGCAGCTCACTGCGTGTTCTCCCTCAGCAGCAACAGAGCTGTGCTGGTGGGTGGGACAGTTGGGTTGTCACAGCTGTATCCTGCTTGGATACACTCTGAGCAGTCAGCTGGAAGGTTTATGCTGGGTTAGCCTGAGTCCCCTTCCACAGCACATCAGCCAAAACACCTTCCTGGGTGCACTGTGGGATGAGCTGCCCCTGACCTCACCCTGTGCTATGGCACACAGTGCTCCAAGCCCTGAACAATGAGGGGTTTCAATTTCCACCAGAAAAAACACACTTCCTCTTACCATCCATGCTGAGGTGTTTTGCACTCTGGTTAAGTCCCTCACATCAACAACTTTGTCAGTCAGTGCACGTCTAGTTAGCAGCTACATGTAAAAAACCATTTCTTTATTCTGTTTCAAGCCTTTTGACTTTTCAATTCATACAGAACGTAAGGTAGTCTGGACTGGATGCCCCAGTCTGGGCCATACTGTTCAGTGTAAGCAAGCTCAAATCCCATCTCTCTAAACACAGTGATTTGCCCTAGAAATCTTGCCAGCAACTGCTGGGCCTGGGGAGTCTGGAAACAAGTCATGTTTGAAAACTGCCCATAAGGCACTGGATGCTGTCAGAGACTTGCATCAGCTCTTACCTCTGTAAATGACACATTGCACATTATTCTGTCACCCTTGCTAGCAGTGTCAGAGGACTGCCTGTGGTGTGCTGGCTGGCTGAGGATGCTGCTCATGTGCAATGGAGCTAAGATGGTGCAGAGGATATGGCTGTTATGAGCTGTCACAGCTGGAACTACCAGATACCAGGACAGCAAAGCAGTTCAGAGTGGTGAAAATTGGGGTTTGTATAAAAAATAAATTAAAAAAAATAGAAAGCTTTGATAAAACGGTGAGTGTATAAATTGAAATGAGAAAAATATGAAAAGAAACGAGTTACAGGAGCAGAATGAAAAAGCAAATGATGAGTGGGCAAGTCGACCAAAGAAACTGTGTATAAGGTGGAAGAACTGAGGCCACAGGGTCTGCCTGCCTCTTTGCATCCCTGTGCACCGCACACCGAGATGTGAGCAAGGCTCAGAGCAGCTGTGCCTCTGTGGAAGCTGCTCAGGCAAATCTTGTCTCATCTCCGGTGCCAGACACAGCTCTATCCACTGTGTGCAAGCACATATGGACAAAAGAGAACATTTTTAAAAATCTTCCTGCACAGAGCATGCCAGCCCCACAGCATTTGGAAATGCTTTGGAAATACATTTTGAAAAATATTTTCTGTTTCGTCCTCGCCTGGTGGTTATGCAGACTGTGCCAAATGAATGCAGCCTGTGATACTCCTTATAAGCTTTTAATGAAGACAGACTTGATTTCAAGTTCCACTTTTTTTTTTTCTTTGCTTTTCAAAGCCATTGGAATGTCCTGGTGCAATAGTTCTCTTCATCTTCTGCATTCCTCTCCTACATGTGAAATCCTCCATTGCCAGTGATTCACCACATCTCTGCCATGTTACCAATATCCCAAGGTACTGCATCATCAGCCACTGACATTAAGAGCTTTATCAGCTCTGAATTTAGCTCTTTATCACCTATGTTCTGGAATTTTTTAACAGTTTTTCAAGGGAATTGCCTCAGTTGGGATCTTTTCAAGGCACTAGTGCAGGTATTTATTTAGTGGGAACTTAATTATCCATCACTGTGATACCAGTCAAATGACAGTGTTTATCAGCAATTAAGCAGTGACAGATGAACCTCCCAGAAATAAAAAAAGAACAATAATGTGCAGCGTGTGATGATTTTCATTATATATTCAACATTCTGCAGCATGATGCATTACAGAAAGTGCCAATTTTTCTTTTCAATTGCCTTGAAAATCTAGCAGCAGGCACCTCTGGGAGGTTTCTCATTTCATTCAAGGCACATTTATTTAAAATGGATATGGAGAAGAAACAGGACAGCTGAGTAAATGGTATGGAATGAAGAGGGGGAGTTGTGAACAATAGATTTGATTTTCAGTGCCATGACAACAATTTCTGTACATGAGGTATGTGAAATTAGGCAAAGTCCTGCTGCAGAGTGGACAAGTTGAGGCACTGAAGTAATTAGGGAGTGGGAAAATGTGTGATAGGGAACTTGTTGTGCTGGCCAAAGCAGACAGATTCTTGCTTACTTTACGGTCCCACCAAGAGCACTTGCCAAGCACAGCAAAGGAGAGTTCTTAGTACAACAAGATTGGTATTTCAAATGTACAGCCTATTACAGCCTCCAGCAGAATGCACCAGACTCCACTTCTTTTGCCTGAGAGGGCTGTGTTGACTTAGAGGGTATCTGTCAAAGAAGTGCTTTGTGCAAGCCACATTTTGCCACACACCAAATACTATCGTGCTTTTGTGAAGGTCTGCTGCCTTCATCTCACAACCTATAACTCATGTTTCCTCCATGTATTGGAACTGGCCTCTTGTTCTTGTACAGAGCAGAGTCCTGACAGGGTGTTGATAAAGCATCGTAACAGCACTAAAAGTTAATGTACTCTCAAAGGCTCAGATCTAAGCCAAATTAGAAACAATTTCTTGAATATTTTACCTCAGTAAAGGCTTCTGTGATTAACCACCTCAGAGTTGTTCAAAAGTATTTTACATTATTGGCTATTTTGGAGGTCCCCTTTTTATCATGGCAATAGTGTGCTTCACTGTGTGCTTCTCATTCAAGAAATGAGCGGTGCTAGTTTCGCTCATGTCCAAAATACAATCACTTCAAGCCCAGAAGAGCAATGGAAGACTTCAAACTAACACACAAAAATCTGAGAAAGCCCTAAAAACTGAAACCGGATGCTCAGGATATAAATATCTAAGTTATTTTTACTGCATGTTCCATTAGTGCTCCAGATAGTCTAAAAATGATCATACTCCAGGGTAGAACACAAAAACAGGGAGGTGTGTTCATTTATGCGTATATAGTGTCTAAGCACAAGAGAGCAGAGAAAAGAAGAAAATAAGAGAGCGAGAATGGAAAAATATGCAAGTCCATATCATGGATAAGTCTTATTTTTCTCTCCTCCCTTAGGGAGAGCAGCTGTGAGTGGTATGACTTGCCCCGTTCACCCCACCCTGGAGACAACACACTGACATTCAGCAGTTTGACTGTGCCCTCTGCTGTTAACAGAAACACAGGAAGGACTTACTTTTCTTGGAAAGGGTTTCTAGGTGAACCAAAATGGATTTGTATCTGGAATCAGACATCTCTTCAAACTTGTCCAAGCATGCTTGCAGCTGCAAAAAAAAAAAAAAAGAAGAAGAAAAAGATAAAAAAAAATGAATGCATTGCCTTTTCTTTATTTGCAAAATCACAGCACCAGATGCCAGAGAACAATGATGGCAACTCATGGAATGGAACAGTCTGAAAATGATTGTTTATCTATCTTGAAACAATTTGTCCAGCTGTTGGTTGCAACCCCAAAGGAGATCTGGAGTTGCTCAAAAGGCTCATGAAATCTTAACAGATTTTTTTTTAAAAAAAGATACTAGTCTGTAAAATAGCATTAATAATAACTGATCAAATTAATTATAAAAGTGCTGAGGGAGAGACCTTCACCTTCAGACCACATTGACTAATCCTGAGAGCAGACTACTTCCTTCAGGCAGAAGAAAAGAAAAGCTGATATTTGCAGACAGTCACTACAGTTTGTTTTTGCTCCTGAGACCCAGAGAAATTCCACTCTTGGCTCTGAGGCAAGACCCTAAGGACCTTAATCCTAAGGACAGGCCACAAAGACAATGGTATATGCAAAAAAAATTCCAATTATTGATTTAAAGTATTTGAGTGCTCAAGATACATATTTTAAATATCAGCACAGTGAAGGAGAGCAAGTGAACATTCTGTATCACTTCTAACTTTTCATTATTCTACATTCTGAGTTTGAAGTAACTTACCTCTTCAAGCTTGTCTTTGGTACTGGAAATAAAGGCGCTTAGGACCTCACTAAAATGAAAAAAAACACAACCCACAAGTATAAAGCAGACGTGTAAGTTACTGGAGTGTACAGAAATTGAAAAGATCACAGTAAAAATGAGATGTGAAACACTGCAAGGCACGGTGTAGCTGTAATGAAGGTATGGGAACATGGTTACTTCAGGGGGCACAACCCTTTGAAGTCACCTTAGTTGTTTTAGGAAAGTGTGGACTCTGCTGTGTAGAGCAGGAAAAAAATGCATAGACACCCATGCACAAATATGTCATATACATGAAATTTTGGGGTTTTTAGTCTCTGATACTTTGCCTTAGCATTCATGCCTCTCTCAGAAGTTTTAGTTGGCATTTACTCAACTGTCCGTTAGCTCCTGGGGTGTAACCACTGTGTTATCTGCTCCGGAAGGACCCAGCCTGGGCGGGGGTGATGTGCCAGTTGCTGTGATACAGGGTATTATATTTGGACTAAAATAACTGTCAGAAAAACACAGGAAAAGCTCCAGCCTCAACAAAGCCCAAGTCAGGAAGAACAAATACTACAAGTCCTTTTCTCCTGAGATTAAGCCTGTGGCTTCTGTTATCCATCCTTTTAAACTGAGCGAGCCTATCAGGAACCAGACTTTATTCATGATTAACCAGCCACACCCAAATGCACAGGTGGTTGCTAAGCAAAGTGATAACCTTTTTCCTTTCTGAAGGTTCAGGTCAATTGAAGTCAATCATTTAGTGATGCAAATTACAACAACCAGAAAGATGGAGGCCAGGTGGAGTCTAGTTGTGAGAATTAGGCAGTGCTTCTGAAACCTCTCTAGCTTTATGGAAAGGAAGATAACTAATTTTCTTAGTTAAACTTGTGGGGGATACAAAATGATAAATTATACGCTTATCTTTGCAAAGATAAGATAGCTATTTCTACAAACAGGCTTCTAATCTGGGACTGAGCCTGGAGTGCAGGAAGGAGCATAATCCATTTAATGAAAAAATAAAGGGTAATTATGAATGCTGCCTAAACGTTTAAAACTGTTTTTTAATTTCATATAATTCACTTACAAGAATCCTCCTCTTCTCTAATAGGCACTAGAGAATCAATTTTGCCTTATCAGAAGCATAGTGCCCATTGCAAGGGCGAGAGAGATACATAGCCTGATTTGATCAAAGGCTTTTAATAAAAACACACTTCACTATGGATTGGTGCATTGCAAAATGTAACTAATGTGCTAAGAATTATTTATAGGTGCACTGGGGAGTTTGCCATCTTTAATTTTTGAGCTTCAAATGGTTAGCTTGTTCCTTAAAATCCTCTAGGACCTGCACGTACATTTAATTCTTGACATTTAACACAGAGCAGATGCAAATTGCATTAGTAAATTACACTTGTCTGCTACCAAAGAAAAACAACATGTAAAAACCTTGTGTACAAATACAATTCTAAGGATATGTGCAGGTTTATAAAGGTGCAATCTGCACACAGGTACATTTGGCAATCCCCTCATTTGGCCCAAACTCGAAGGTTGTCCTTGGAGCCCCTTTGATCAGTCCTCATACAGTCTATGAAATTTTGAGAAATAAGGACTTTCATGGAGAATCAATAAAGAAAAAAACCCCCACTGATTAAAAAAAGAAGGACAAAGGTAAATTCAGGTTAGAGTTTTGTTATTCCTCGGGGCTTATGGCTGACTGTGTTACATAAATCACATTGCAAATAAACCCTATTCTCTTATCCTGTGACTCTTTCAAATCAGAAATTATTTAAAACCTGGAAAGATACTTTTCTTGGAGCTTTGTTGTGCATGATTTGTAAGAGGGGAAGAAGGAGCTGCAGGGAGTGATAACCATCAGCACAGAAAGAATTTCCAGTGGGTGTCTACATACCGGTCATATTTGTCCTTTATTTTGTTCTTATTCATTTCAAAATTTTCCAAGACACTTTTCACTCTTCCTGCGCTAAAATTAAGTAAACCTTTTTCTCTTGTTTCTTCATCAAATAACTGTGGTTTTGTCTGGTATTTGGTAAAAATACTGGGCTCACTCTGTTGCACAAACAAAAGAAAAATGTTGAAGTATAAAAATAATCAGAACATTAATTAGAAAAAACCATTTGTGTACCCAATGCTTTGCAGACAGAGATCACAGTGATTGGACGTGACAGATTAGATTGGACAAGGAGATTAAGAATTTCATGAGATTATGGTTCATTTAGTGTGCCTGGTTAGATCGACTCCCTGTGGAACTGAGACTCAGCCCAAACTCCTCCAGACTCAGGCTTTTTTTCTCATCTTGACGATTTCCAGTTTGTTACAATCGTAAGGTGAGCCGATTTTTTCCCTCTTGGTTCAACGCAGAGACTATAAATTAATTCCAGTATTCCTGGAATTGTGGAAAAGTTGAAATTGTCAGTAGAAGCTCCCTATACAGGAACCTAAAGAAAATCCTATCTAATTTCCTGGTGGATGGCATAATTTTGCTGCCAACTAACAACATTGACAGACTGCAGATGAATTTTTCACATGCTTCAATAAACGTTTCAGAACAAGAAATTTAATATTATTATGAAAGCTTCATTCTACAAAATTTCCAGACACTGTGTGACCAAAATGGAAATGCGTTTTCCTTAAAACATGAGAAAATGCAAATTCCATTCACTTTTTTCCTTTGTGACGACTGAATTTAATTTTTTGTGCCCAGTGAAAAGCTGCTCCTCAGCAAAATGCAGAGGACAGCAAATAGCATCTGGAACTGAAGGACAGCCTGGGGCCACCAAGCTGGCACCACTGCTCTTTCCTAAACTTTGCTCTCGGATGTATTTATTTGGATCTGGTGCTCTCTGTTAGCAATACAGGACCTATTTTAGTGAACCTAGTAATGTCAGAAACCATGTGCTCTGGGAGAAGGATTTTTAGCATAGAAGCTCTTCATCCCAATCCAAAATCATTCAAGCATCTGCCATAACAACAATACAGCAAGATCGTTGCCAGTCCAGGCAAGTAACTACTGAGCAGCTCTGCCATTCTTGCAGAAAGATAAGGAAGTGAAACACGGCATTTTTCATGGAGCAATAGATGTAATATTCTAGTTTGGCTGGGTAGGTAGTCTAAAGACTTTAGCTCAAGAATAATTTCATATTATTTTAGTAACTTTAAAAATGTGATTGAAGAAAATAATACCTATCTCAATAACAATTTATAGTAATCTGTTATAAATACCAGGTTTTCATCCGACCAGGCTGCTACTTTGTCTTGTCACAGTAAATATGTATATTTACTTGTATATATATGTATCTTTATTTGTATGTATCTTGCTATATGTATATATATGTATATAGCAAGAAGATTCCAGCAGTTACTGACATTTGCAAATGTCACCACCTGATTTCAGGATTTCCCATCAACTTTGAATGGTGTCTGTGTGAGTGCACAGGGCTGAAGGAGAGTGAGACTCACGTCCTGGGAGTTTTGCTGTCCCGGC
Source organism: Pachyramphus minor (assembly GCA_013397135.1). NCBI lineage: Eukaryota > Metazoa > Chordata > Aves > Passeriformes > Tyrannidae > Pachyramphus > Pachyramphus minor. The sequence goes on from VYXB01001157.1 coordinate 17,079, forward strand.
TGTGAGCCCAGATCCAGCAGTGCCGCTGCCGACTGCGCGTTCTCCGGGCAGAGCTGGGAGCCGAAGAGCAGCTGAGAGTCGCTCAAACTCGAGTAGTCACTTGCAGTGCCACTCCTCATGGAACTCTTGCTAGGCCTGAAATGGGGTGGAGAGGGATGCGAATGAGCCTGAAGCAATTAAAAGACCAAATGGAATTCCCTACATGGCCTGCTGGAACCGCTCAATCATGGCCAGCCCCAACCTGTTAATTTTCCCTCTCGACTCGGAAGGTACCGTTCGTATAACAGCATAAGGTTTAATTCTAAGATAAACCAACTGGTTTATCTTAAACTGCCACATCCACACAAACACAGTGTTGTAGCTCCACATTCACCTTTCAGGGGTGAAGGTATTTCTCCAGCACATCCTGCAGACAGAAAACTAAAAAAAACCAGGACTGGGCAGCTCATCCTACCTGCCATGCAAATCAATCTTAGTTAAAGAGACCCCTTGGGGTTTGCTCCTAGGCAAGTACTGAGTGTCTCCCTTTCAACTACTCTGGATAGTAAATTCTGTTGTAACTTAGGTGCTGCTTGAATTGCTTGGAAGGCTGTTCCAACAGAATAAAACTTTATGCCTAATAGTTGATATTTCTTGGGCATTTATTCTCCAGATGCCTTAAGTCTGACACACTCGAACAACAAATAAATAGGTAGCATGTGGCTGGACAAACTGATCTGAGTTGTTAGAAATATTTCAAACATAGTAACATGCTACTGAAAAGTGCTCCTCTTTTCCCTGGGCATTGCCCAAATAAATCTTTCCCAGCTAGCTTTGACTTCGTGTTGTGTTGCTCTGATTCTACACCTCTTCAGAGATGCAACTTCTCCCCCTTTATGGACTAGGCTCATGGCACAGGACCAGTTTCCTTCAGACAAGTGTTTCCCTGCACAGCTGCACTGCTTCTCATTGTGCTGGAGGCTGGCTTCAATTTTTTGTTAGCAAAAATACACATTTTTTTCATTTTTCAATAGAATCATAGAACGGTTTGTGTTAGAAGGGACTTAAAAAATCTCCTAGTTCCAACTCCCCTGCCATCGGCAGGGACACCTTCCACTAGGCCAGGTTCTTAAAGTCCCATCCCACCTGGCCTTGAACACTTCCAGGGACGGGGCATGCACAACTTCTCTCAGCAACCTGTGCCAGGTTCTCACCACCCTCACAGGAGAGAATTTATTCGTAATGTCTAATCTAAATCTACCCTCTTTCAGTCTAAATTATCACTATTCCATTGTTCCATATCCACAAGGTCTGGCAGAGTGCTTAGGCTAGGTCTAAACACAAGAAAATCTTGGCCAGGTTTATATTCTCAGTTCTTGTTTTTTTTGAGCTACCAAGAAGGAGGGATTTGTTGCTGCCTTTGGAGCTGGGAATTAGAGACAAAAATTAATGAAAAAGTCTCTTATGGTTTGTCTTCCATATCAAATGATACAAGTAAAGGAGATGGAAGGGGAGAGTAATTCATATGTATAACAAGAGATGATCACCCCAACATTTATTAGCAGTGACGCGTTTGGTTAATCCCCAATTTTGGAAGGAGCCCAAACATCATAGGCACAACAGGAAAGGGATTTAGCAGCAGTATTTGAACTGCTCAGTCTCCCTCTTCATTATACAGTGGTGTCACTGACAATATCATATTAATACTTTTGGCTTTGAGCTAACTGCGTACACTGAGCCGCAGGCAAAAATAGATGAGGTATGGGTTCCTGGATTCTCAAAAAGCCTGATAAATCTCTCTGAATTCAAAACTTCTCCCTTGATCTCTCTCTGGACACCAAATCTGAATATAATTTTTACTAGCACAGCTTCTTGTTTCCATCTCAGCTAAGCTTTGTAAAAAAAGAAATAAATTTTCTTAATCCACAGCTGGGATGTCGGGGAGAGATGTGAGCACATGGGTTGCTGTGATCCCACAGAGGAAGAGCCCCTGCCTGCCCTGTGAGTAGCACATCTCCTGTACCAGTTTTCTAAATCTTCCTGTCCTTTAGCCAAAAAAACCTCCCTCTTAATTTAAGGCAGGGTTTTTATAACCCTTAAGTGCTTTACTGTCTTGACACCCCCTGTTTGAAAGTGTCTGGTATAACTGGTGAATATAACACCCCACAATGTGCTTGTTTTTTCAGATCCTTCACATCACTTAATACCTGAAGCACAAGATTCTTACAACAAAGGGTTTTATGACCAGTATTTTGAGGAGTATTGAACTGAGAGGACTTTATGAGCCCAGTGACTTTCCAGGCTTACTCTCCACTACAACCAAAGGCAGCTGTTGGCTGCTCTGAAGCCCAGTTTTTCTGTCTTAAGTCCACTACCTCAGCAGTTGGTTTAGGACTGATGGCACTTCTGCAAATTAGAGGGGGAGACGAAATAGATGTCTCTTGAACACATTCCCCTGAGAGATGGATTTCTTTCTCCCTTGCTTAACACTGCTGGCAATTAATTTAGTAACAAAACCATCTGGGCAAGCCAGGAGCCTGGCCATGGTTGGCCCAGACCTGTCCCTGATGGAGAGATCAGACATCCATAGTCAGATCTGGGATCAGATCCATGATCAGGCAACTGCAGCTCTTCTTACCACCTGACCATTCCCTTCAGGGTGCCTGAGCTGCAGGGATATATGCTCTGTCCTAAATATAAACCCTTCCCTATAAAGGGCAAGGAAACATCCTAGATATGCAATCCCAGTTAGCAGTCCCTCGAGTGATGCAATAGTTTATCTCAGGAGAGCTTTTAGCTTTCTGCTAACACGAGCCATTCCCCAAATCATCCATGTGTTTGTACCCATGACACTCCTATGGTATTGGCACTAGCATCTGTGTCCAAAGCAAAACCAGCTTTACATATGTAAGACAACTTCTTGTCAATTCAAAAAATGGTAAATCATCCTCTGCTGACTGATGGAATGATTGCTTTTTCCCACCTAACTTTATTCCAGGTGTTGCAGTATTGGCAGTTCCAACCCTTTCTCGTGATCTGCAGCTTTCTACATATCTGGGGGGGTCAGCTAGATCTTCACAGTCTCTGTTTCCCTGTTGTCTCCCTCTGTGACAGGAGTTAGATCTTTTGGGAGCTTCTTTCATTTTTTTAAGTTCTGATTCCCACTCTAAATATTTCAGTACAACCATATGCAAATGTTCACCTTTCATTCAAAGGTTTTGCCTCCCCAAACAGAAACACAGCATGCAACAAATATTCTCTTCTTGTGTATCTTGGATGTTCTAGTGACATTGACAAACTAAAAAATCATAACTATAAATTGTCATAGGCCTTATCAGTCTTTTTAAAACCCGTTAATTTTACTCTGTTGTTTGGATCTATCCTTACTTGCCAACACCAAGGTTTAAGTGTCATTTGGAAAAGCAATCTGAGACTTCTATAATTTGCAACATAACATTTATCTGCAGCACTGCTTTGAGGGATTTTCTGTGATTCTGTCATCTCCACTGAACCTGTGCCAACATCCCTCTTCCTCCCAAGTGCTGTGGGTGAAGCTCAGTTACACCTTCCTGACACATTTCTTCAAAGTGCAGTAAAGCCTCTTTCCCAAAGAAGAGATCTTTTTCTCCTGGTAGCAACCTTGAGTAGGATCAGTGCCATCAAGTCTCTCTTCTCCTGACTCCCCTCCAACAAATCTCCCAGCCCTTTCGGCTCCTCCCAATTTACGGACCAGGGCTGAATCACAACAAACCCAATTGAAATTCTGGGAGCTGATGTTCACCTGCTCTTCCTCCTGGCTTTAGCCTGTATCTATAGGAACTGTCTCTAGCTCTGCTATGCTGCTCTCATCCTCACTGCTGCCTGCCAATGTACCCAGCAAATGAGCAAGGATGAGCCTTGGCTTTGGGGTGCAGGGGAACTCAAGGAGTTTAAATAAAGGAATTTTAGCTGCTATTGCAGCCTCCAGCCATTTGCCATCTCTTCACTGGGAACAGCCGCAGCAGAAAATTATTATTCTGCTTCCTATCATTTGCACCGTATCCTAAAAGGAATTTCAACAAACATATTCTGGCACTGGCCCTACTGCATTAACCACAACAAAATCCTTCTCAGTTATTCAGCTCAAACACTGCCCCCAGTTTCCAGATTTCAGGTTGAAAGTCTGTCTGGTCTTGTTTTAATTCCTCAAGGTCATTTTTACTTTCTATGAGCCACTCTATTATTCATTTGGCTGTGATTCAACACTGCCCAGACATCCCTCACCTTGGAAACCATGTAAGCCCTTTGTCCTGAGCTGGTTGTCGGTTGCAACAGGGTCTTTTCCTTAGGAAGAGATTGGGATTTCCATGGAGCAGCTGTTTTTGCTCCCACAAAATGCATCCCCACACATATTAAGAATTAGACATTTGGAGACAGGGGTTTTTTTTGGCACTCCCCACTGCAGCCTGAAGCCATCTTGCAGCTTGCACTCACAGCCCCAGTTTCTCATTCCTCCGAGGCTCTGGAATTTTACAGCTGCTCTCCTGGCCTTTGTCCTGGCTGTCTTCTTCATTTTCTGCTTACTTTGGGACCTTAAGGCAACTTCAAAATATGTGACCTTGTGATGCGGGATGGAATTTCATGGAATAATGGATTGAATAAGGTTGTTAAATTTGAAACTTATTCTTAACAGCAGAAATAGTCTGTAAAGAGTAGTGGCCCTAGTAGGCCTTAACTTCCAGCATCCCTTTGAATGCCTCTTTAATATTTTCATGATTTCTCAGCCTTACACACTCTCTGGCAGGCTTTCTTTTTCCAGTGTCTTTGGAAATTGGTATATGAGTAGCTTTTCTGCCTTTGGCAAGTTATTTATTTTCTCATGGAACAAGAAAATTCTCATAACTTCAATTTCAAACCTAAATAGCCAAGTCTAAATAGTCTTTATGTCTCAGGCAAGCATTTAACCCTTTTGACTGTACAGTTTAATTTATTTTTAATGAGCTTCCTTATTATTATTCCAGTGTCTTTTTTTAATTAACAGTAGTGGATTTTTTGGCTTCTGCTGGTCCTTAAGAGATGCTGGCTCCAGTTCCTTACTGCCACTCTCATGGTAGCACTACAAGAGCAAATAGCCTGAATGTGGGTCTTGTGCTCCACTCAGGGCTAAGGCAAGATGTGTCTCTTCCCCTGTGAGTTCCCTGGCCAAGGCAGGTATTTATGGTATTTGAGAATGTACCTCAGCATCACGCCCTGGTGATGCTTATCCAGTTGATCAAAGGCTGATTGAAGCATCACTGCTTTTGTGGCTGCTACTCTTGCATCCTCTGTGATCCTTTTCCATCAGCCCTCCTGGCTGGGCAGGCATCACTTTCCCTCATGAAGTCTGGCATTTCAATCCACAAAAATTTTGTTGTTTGTCAATACACTTCAATTGAGCATAAGCTTTTCCATTACAGCTGTCATGTGGCCCCCTCCCACCCTCTTAAATAACTGGACCCCTGATATTATTGTCCAACTAGAAAATCTTCCCTCTGCTGCATTTCTAGGATCTCTATTATATCAATATTCATACATAAAACCAGGTGAAAGAGGGACTTTGGTTCCCCCCACCCTATTTCTCAGGCTGCCAGGGTTACAGAGAAGCACGTGTGTGGCTGACAGATAAATAAAACCCAGAGCAGTCTCGGGCTTGTGCAGAACTGTGGCCATGAGGGCAATGCATCATCAGAGCTCTGTGTTTCCTGGGGACCTGGTGGCAGCTGCTCTCAGAAGTGACACCCTGACTCAAACTTGCAAAGAACTCACAGAGTGAGTCATACTCTGCCTAGATTATACGCTGATTTTATGTTTCATTTTTAAAGCTCCCTGAAAGACAGTATTCTGGGGATTATACAACATACCCTACTGTGATGGGAAAGGTTTCTAGTAACAGAAGTGAGCCAGGGAAAAGTAATCAACACCTATTCTCCCTATTTCAAATACACACACATTCACACACTCCTATGGGAAACTTCTTTCCTTATGAAAAAGTTAATTGTCCCCAGAGAACTTCTCCCCTTTCTTAACTCCTCCAAAAGCCCAGCTGCTGTTTTATGCCCTATTTGACCCTTTTGAACCCACTTGCAAAAAAATGTGAAATGTTGAGGAATGGGTGTTAAAATCTTGCCTCTATTTTCTTCCTGCATTAATAAACAAGTTGAAAGGGAAGACTTTGTAGCTGATAGAATACTTTGGAGGAGAAAGGAATTCATGTGATCCCTTTCAAATAGGTACCTGTACTTCTTCCATTCATTTGCTTTCCTATTGCACGACTCCACTGAATTATTTACATATTTATAAAATATGTATTATATATAAGCATGTAATTATATATTTTATAGATAATATTATGTATTATTTTTAATATATTATCTAATTTACCCTGCTCAGTCTCTGACCAGAAAGAAAGTCTCAGGTTTTCAAACTATGTAGAAACAACTTCTTGAAAACAAACAGCCCCCCAAAACAAACAAACAAGCACAATAAATCTGCAGATACCAAGAAGCCAATAGAATTAAGCAATGCACAATTATAAAGACAAAACTATGACAGGTATAAACACAATTTTTCCCTGAATTGGCTCCCCTTTGACCCCTGCATCTGTGCAAAATTCAATTAATTCATATCTATGACAAGCATGTTTATAATGGGCAAGGAAATGACTATTATGTTTTCATTATCATCCATCATTGTGGTAACATCTGGCCAAAGAGACAGTATGACTAAAACTGTGAATTTGAACAAGTTAGTTATGTAAGTGGGTTATTTAACTAACAGAGGCTCAGAGCACCAAATTCATCAATTAGCTTCTCTAGAGTCAAAGAGGGGATAAATCCTGCTGTCTTTTTCAGTCGTGTGATCAAAAGGTGATGCTCTGCTGTACAAAATGTAGCCTGTCTTACATATTTACCCTCCAGATGTTTACACCTGAATATTTGTTGTTTCGCTATGGGCTGTATGTGGGGAGTTCTAGCTGCTCTTTGGCTACTGCTGGGAAAAAAACAAGCCATGTGTATAAATGAGGGATATGGAATAATTTTCAAGTTACATAATGTGTAATAATATTGTACATCACGATTCACTTTATCTGCCCTCTGCACAGGCAAGAGAAAAATTTAACTTATCTAATAACACAAGGACAGGTCACAGGACTTCACCAAATACACCCTGAATGGACCAGGGTACGGCTTCCAGCTGATGTCGGCTTTTAGATCCCCAGCAATGGTGGATCTGTGGCAGTTCCTGGCAGGCTGGGGGCACAAACAGGATCAAAGGGGAGACCAATGAACTTCCATTAGCCTCCCCTAATCAGCCATAGATCAGTTCTGGACATGTTTCACCTCTTCACCATCACCCCCCCCAAGTGTTTGGTTTCATGCCCTGTCCCCTGTCCATCACCCCATGCTCCATCCCCACACTCACCCGATGGCTGCCGGCATGCTCAGCATCTCCTTGATATTCCAGACGTTGAAGTTCATGTTGTTCTCAGGGCTGACACCCTGGTGGGCAGCCCCTGGCCCTCACCATGGCCCCGGCCCTCATGGTCTGTCCCCGCTGGCGGTCGCCATGGTGCCACAGTGCCCTGCAGGAGGGAGGGACATGGAGGGAGTGACCAGCCCCGCTTGGGGCAACATACCCTGTGTCCTGTGGCTGTGGGGACAGTGCAGGGGGACACGGCCCTGTAGGCCCAGGGCAGGCCCGGCCTGAGGGTCTCCACGGGCCTGGGGCAGCCACACACCAGGCCTGCCTACCTGTGGGGCCTTGAGGGCCTCAGGGGCCCAGGGTTCCTGGATTTCACCTCAGGGCTGGGGGTGCTTCAGCTCAGCCTGGGGCTGAGAGTTCCTGGATTTCACCTCGGAGCTGGGGGTGCCTGGCTCTCACCCTGAGGCTGAGGGTCCCTGGATCTCACTGTGGGGCTAGGGTTCCCTGGGGTCACCCTGAGCTGGGGACACCCTGAGCTGGGGATTGTTTAGTCTCACCTCAGAGGTGGGGGTACCTGGCTCTCAGCTCACAGCCATGGACCCAGGATCAGCCCCAGCTCCAGTCTCTCCACATGCCAGCTCTTGCCCTTCACCTGGGACCATAACCCTGGGCACTGGGTGTCACCACAGGGCATGGGGAGGAAGAGGAGGCATGGAGCGTGGGACACTGAGGGTACCTCTCATGGGAGAATAGCAGCCACAGCACCCATTTCCTTCATATCCAGAGACTGCGTGGTCCCTCATGTAAATATCTCTGGCAGAAATGCAGAATGATTCAATTTCACCCATTAGAAGTATGACAAAAATAACCCGTCATCTAAACATTCCCCAGAGAAAGATTCTTAAATATGGTTTTACTGGATTTTTTCCCTTGTGCTTCTGTATCCTCCATCTTTAGGAATGTAAAACAGGCACACTTGCTTGCCTGTTTTTTGCTCTTTTAATTCAAAACTATCCCAATATTAGTTAAAATGTTTGGTTGCTGGCACTGAAGATACTCCATAAGTATTAAACCACTGTAAAAATAAGGTTGACATAAATTCATGAATAGATTAGGGGAATTACTTGCATTCCCCTTTATCCTCTTTTGCCGTTCATATTAAAGGCAGCCTGGAGTACAAAAGTGTCAAAATAATGGCTTTCCTGATGTATATATCTAGTTTCCTAATCAAATCCCACTGAAATAGAGCTTTCACTTAAAAAAAGAAAATAAAAATTCTGTTCTTTTACCCAAAAAAACCCTTATTGTAGTTACTTATCTGCATTGGTTTTGCTTGGCTTTACAGCATTAAGGTTGGTTTAAATAGCTCGGATTTAGCAAGACAGCTTGGTAATTCTCAGCTGCACAAGGAGCATCTAACAGGTTGATTTTCTAGGACCAGAGTGGGGAATCACAGCTTGGATCATGTTCCTACTTCAGGGGTAGGAAAATGGCTGGGCTGTCCAAGGCAGCTGTGGACCGGAAGGCAAACCTTCCCCCAGAGAGCCAAGCCGACAGGAATATTGATGATTATTGCACTTGTTAAGTAAATAAAAGCCTTGTTCTGCTCCTGAACTGCCTATGGCACTGTTGTACAGCCCAGTGAATGGCACTGCTGCCAAGAGCCTTGCTGTGCGTCCGGGTCCTATATGGCCCTGCATCGATAATTTTTTTTTCCCTGATTTTCCGTCTTTTTATTGCTCATAATTGGAAAGCTGGCCCAGATCTCCTTGCAGAAGGGACTGTAGAGTCCTGTATCCATTTACAGTACTTCCACTACCCCCAGAAAAGGATTTGCCAGTGCTTTGTGCAAGGCGATAAGGCTCAATGTGTTATTTTATGTAATTATAGGGAGCTATTCCTATTTCTGATGTGGCTGGAGCTTTCTGGTGTAAGCGTCTACCAAGTTTGTGGAATATGATAAATGAGATTTTTGTATTTCCATCTCTCCTGACAACAGAAAGAAATCTCTATACAGAAACATATTTTTTTAATTATAGGTCTGACAGCTCCCTGCATTTCCTTCTCCCCTGTCCAAAACACGCTCTGGGGAGATTAAGCACGTTGCCAGGTGCTGTAGCTCTCCTTATATCTGAAGTAACAGCCTGTGCTTTTAGCATTAGGCAGGGTGGCCAGGTACTTAAAGTCCTTCCTTTAGTAAAATTAGCAGAAGCTGCCAGGAGATAGACTGCAATATATTTGGTATGCCCCTCAACTTTTTTTTTTCTTCATTGTACATTTTGTTAGAAACTCATGGAAGCTCTTCAGTTAATAATGTGTCAGTATCCAAAAGTGGTCAGGACCCTCATCCCTTTACCTGAAAATCTCTCCATTCCTGAGATGACCTTGGCCATTGTCCCAGCCACTTTTGCTGCTGGAAACACCACAACGGTGATGGGCTCCCAAAATGCAGCTTCCCCCTCCAGCATCCTCTGGCTCTTGCAGCCACCATTGCCTTCAATTTGGAAAAGCAGCCCTGGGCACCCCATCAGCAGCAGGGAGCTTGCGAAGTTGGCACTCAGGGATGTCAATTTGCTGGTGACTCAGCATCTTGATTTATCCTGTTCATGCAATGCTCCTGAGGGAAAAGCTTATTAATCAGGTCTGTGTTTCCAATGCAGCTCTGTGATTTAGGGTCCCCCATGACTAAAGTTTTAGTGAAGAGTGGAATTATTGCATGCCTTGGTGGCTTCTGGAAAGGGCTGGCAGGGTGGAGAGAGGTAGTGAGGTGGCAATGAGAGGTTTGTCACCTCCCAGCACCCTGAGAAGGACCAGCCCAATGGGGTTGAGCACTGGTCAAGGGAGCGCTGTGAAATAATTGTAGAAGGTTGGAGCACACTGTGCTCAGAGAGGGGGTCCCACTGTCCAGCCTCCTCCCATAACATGAGCTGCTGGCTTTCTCTCCTTGCTGCCAGTGCATCCTCCTGGATGCCCAGGTACAGCTCAGTCTTTAATTTGGGGCTCACTGTTGATGCTGGCTCTGGCACAGTGGTGGTTTCTATGGCAACCCCAGAGGCAGATGCAGGGATGCCTCTAGCTGAGGTACCACCAGCCCAGGTATCCCAGGTTGTTCCTCCCAAATCACAGGCAAATGGCCATTCAGCACATCAGGATGGACCCTGTGGTCACTCTGCCAGGTGGGCAGCAGAAGCAGAGGGGCAGTGGCACTGAAAATGTCTTGTGAATGCTCTTTTCTGAGTCATTTCCAACTTTCCCCATGCTGTGATGCCCGTGCCAGACGGCTCAGGCTGCCCCAGCAGTGTGCCGGATGCTGCCGCACTCCGATGGGATTCAGCCTTCTGTCTCCACGGCCCTGCTGCCCAACAAGGATCATGCCAGCTGTCTTCTCTGAAAGGTCAGGCATCTGTGCTTGATATTTATGCAGACCTGTGAGATCTTTCTAATGTCTTACCAGTTAAAGATCGAATCCCTTGCCTGCTTCCACTACTGCTGCTCTCTGCTTTGGGTGCAGGACTCTGGATGGAGCCAAGACCATCAAGACTCATTACCCACAGCACTGGGTAATTGGGAGGTCACCCCCCACTGTTCTCCTGTACACCCCTAAACATCACCCATAGACACCACCTTCACTTCCCGATTGCCTGTAAGCAGGATCATGGTGTTCCTGCATAGGGGAGCTGGCCACAGCTGGATCCAGCTCTCCCACACACCAGCCACAGTCCCTCCTTTGAGATCAGGCTGTGGTGCTGGATGGGGCCCAGAAGGTCTGACACTAGGCATCTCATCTTATTTCTCAGGATCTTGGCAGCCCTCTCCATTTCCTGCCTCTCTCACACCTCAGCTCTCTCCAGCAAAGCCCCTCTCCTGCTGTTGCCTTGACCCCCTGCAGCCCCTTTCACCACTGGAGGGGCTGAGCATGAGCAAGGTTGTGACAAGGCAGGGCAGCCACTGCTCAGCTCTCCCTCTCCAAAAGGGAGCCAGATCCCTACATCACATTGCTCTGCTCACCCTGGCAGTGGGGAGAAGAGCAAGAGCCATCCCTATCCCAGAGCACGGGGTCCTGCCAGGGAAGGGCTCACTGGGCTCTCTCTTGGGAGAGTTTTCCTGGACAGGCTGCAGCATCTCTGCCCGGAGTAGGATATCCAGGGATGACACGACTCCAGTGGGGTAAAATTCCATGTGTTTCATTTATTCAAGGTGCTACGTCACCTCTCAGGCACTGAGCTACAGGGCACGTCTGTGCTACATGAGACATCAACTGGGTCTACGACGACACAGCACTCACTGCTACACACATGGCACGGACACGCCGCGGCACGGCCGGGGCCGGACAGGGCAGTGAGGCCAGCGACAGTCCCGCTGCTGCTGCTCCCTCCACGCTGCTGGCCATGGCCGTCCCACCAGGCAGAAGTTTGCCCTAGGTTCCCTCACCACAGCACTACAGGAGCCAAGAGGGATTTCTAAAACCGCAGCTGCTCCAGCGCCCAATGTCATGGGACTGCAGCTCCCTGAAGCCAGGTCACTCGCAGGCATGGGTGCTCACATACCCTGTCCCCATCTTCAGGCACTTGGTGCTTGGCTGGGGCTGGTCCCCGGGGCCCCATTCAGGGCACCTCACGCAGACACAGAGCCTCGACGGCGCTGCTGGGGCCCTGGGCCACCCCACCGATGAGGAAGAGCAGGCCGGGTGCTGGGCAGCTGGAGCAGGAGCAGCGGCCCGTGGGCATGGGGGGCAGTGGGTCCCACTTCTTCTGTGAGGGGTTGAACCCTTCCACGGAATCCAGTGGACAGGACTGGTTCCCTGTGGGAGATAGGATGGCATCAGAACCCCCTGCACCCCCCACACGCACATCCTAGTGTCTGCCTTTCCCCCTCCACATGCCTTTGATATTCCAACAGGAGCCCTGGCTGCGGGGGCTCTGAGATCCCAAAGGCAATTAGTGGGGGAACAAGAGGATTAGCCAAGTCCTCACAGGGAGGGCTGCTGGCACTAATGCCACACTGCTGGCTCTGTCTCTTGTGTGCCAGCGCTCCGCAGGGATAAGGGAGGGCAGCTCCAGCAGCAGCAAGGTTCAGGAATAATGTCACACCACAGGGATGCAGCCAGCACCACTTGCCTTCCCCATCACCTCCTGCCCTCCTTCAGAGCTCACCCTGGGTGAGCTTGGGGGGTCTGGCAGCCCTCGCTGCAGGGCGGGGGTGTTGTGGCTGGCACCAGGCTCCCCAGACAGCCCTTTCTGCTGCATCCCTGCTGCTGAGTGACAGCACTAACCTTTCCCCAGCACTCTCAGGAGACGGATGCAGTGCTGCAGCCCTGCACAGTGGGGCTGAGCTGCCGTGGGCTATGTGAACCCGGCACACTGCACATGAGCTGGAAAAAGCCTGGTTTGGAGGTGAAAGGGGCAAGGGGCTCAGTGGGGCAGCCTTTGGGACAGGGCAGTAGGGTCCTCCCAGAATTTGGAGGGCACAAAAGGGATGTGGATGCAGACAATGTTGCAGTACCCCCGTGGCTTTGCACAGCCAACCTCTCCACTGTCATGAAGGTCACTGATATGCCACAAAGGATGGGGATAGAAACACACCCCCCGCATTACCGAGGCCACCCACGGCCACCACTCTTCCTCCCAGGCAGCCAGCCACGAAGTCAGCTCTCTTCTCCCTCATGCGGATGGTGCGGTTTGGCTTTCTCCATGCACCTGGGGGTGAGGGGGAGTGAACATCACCCACTGAGGCTCCTCTCCACCACACTGAAGCCAGGACAGCCCCAGGTGAATCTCACCCTGGGACTACAGAGCACAGGGCAGGATTCACATTGGTGCAAGGGACTAATGTTCAGAGCCTGCATAATCATGTCCCTCAGACACAGACACCCCTCATCAACCCAAAGAGTCATCCTGGATAAGTAGGTGATGCTCCCATCCCACCCACGGACGTGGAGCTCACCCTGGGCAGGATCGAACATTTCCACAGTGTTGACAAAGTGGGGACGGGAATAGAAGTTGTGTGGCCCCGGCTGCTGCAGCCCCCCCAGGCTGAAGACGATGCCGTCGGCCATGGCGCAGGCGGCAAAGGCGCGGCGGCTGGGCACACTGGGGTAGCGTGTCCAGCTCCTCGTCTCCAGATCGAAGGCCTCAAAGGCTGTGACGGGCAGCTTGCCCTGCCGGCCCCCTGTGCACAGAGGAGATGCTGTGGCTGTCGGTGCCCCAAGCTGGCACCATCACTGTGCTCAGCAAGCCAGAGGGGCCCCACTGACTGCAGTGCTGGCAGCATGGAGCCACCCTGGGGTGCACCAGGTTACTCCCTGACCCAGAGGCAGTGGAGGGACACAGGGGATGCTCAGCTCACCCCAGCAGCACCTACCCAGGACGAAGATCTTGTTGCCCTGCAGGAAGGCAGAGGCTCCATAGCACGGGGTGGGCATGGAGGGCAGGGGCTGCCAGTGGTCCTTCGCTGGCTCATAGACACGGACCAGTGCCTGGGGAGAGGTGTCTGCACCCATTCCCCCGAGTGCATAAACAGCCCCATCTGCAAAAGAGGCAGTGGTGAGGCAGGGAGATCTGTGGGCACCACCATGGGTCTGGGAGTGCCCCTGTGCCCTCCAGGGCTGGTAACACGGGCACTGCAGAGTCCCATGGGCACGTGTCATTCCAGGGAGGCCAAGGGATGGTGCAGCCAGGCCTGAGCCTGGCAATGCCCTGATCCTGATGGGACCCTCTTGTCCCCGTCTCCATGCCATCCATCAGACACAGGGAAGAGCACAAGGCCATCCTCTCTAATTATTCTCAGCAGTACCATCTCCCTGGAGACACCATGGCAACACAGCCATTCTGCCAAATTCTGCTCCTGCTCCCAGTGTGGCCGGCACCCCTGCCCGCTCCCACCACTGTCCTGCCATCCCCTCTGCCCTGCTCAGCCCTCTGCAGCCTGGGCCATGCCACGGCATCCCTGATGAGGAAGCAGACTTGGGCACCACATACAGGGACCAACCCCGGCTCCTAGAATGCCAAACTGTGCCAAGGCTCCAAGGCTGCTCAGGAAACTTTAGGCAGGAGTCACACTATGTTCAATGCACAGCACACCAAGCTGGGCTCAAGCTGAGTGCTCAGCCACCCAGCATGGCCCACAGCCAGTGCAGCTGGGGAAGGCAACCATACCTGAAGGGATTCTGTGTTGCTCATCTCTGGGCTGCAAGTGGGCTGGCTTTTGGGGCAGGAGCATGATCCTATCATTAAGTGGCAAGTTTGGCTGCTAGGTTAAAGTCTTATGCAGCATCCCAAACAGCATAGGCATTCAAATCCCACCTGAGCATCCCTGAGCCCTGTATCCCCACTTCTTCAGACTGCAGCCAGGCACCCTCCCCATCCCTCACCTCTCTGCACAGCTGAGATGCCCATGGAGGGCTGAGCCAGTGCCGCCTTCTTCTCCCACTTGCCCTCATCCACGTGGTAGACCTCAACGGAGGCGAGGGGGCTCTGCGCCGCATCCACGCCACCCACCACCAAGATCTGCTTGCCCAGGGCGAGGGCAGCAGCACCAGCCCGTGGCGTGGGCAGGGGTGGGAGTGTGGTCCAGCGCTGGGCCGGTAGGTCGAGCACCTCGGCCGTTCCCAGGGCTCGCCCACCGCCCCCGCAGCCGCCCAGCACGAAGAGCTGCCCGTCGCGGTGCGCGGCGCTGCAGTACACGCGCCGCGTGGGCATGGAGGGGAAGGTGGCCCACGCGAAGGCGCCCGCGCCCGCCGCCATGGGCCGGGTCAGCCGCCCCGGGGGTCCCCGGGTCCTGACCCTGCTGTGTCGCCCATCCGGCCCGACTAGGCACTGGCCCGGCTCTGCCCACCGCCTCCTGCGGGGAGAGCATCCGAGTCAGCGCCCAGGCACGCACCGCTCCCCCAGCCCCAGCGAACCAAGCCCCCTCGGCGGTGCGATAGCCCCCGCTTCCCGGGGCTCCCTGCCCGCCCCCTCGGGGTTCCCACTCCCTGGGGTTCTCTGCTTGCACCCACTGGTGCTCCTGCTCTCCGAGGTTCCCGCACTCCAGGCTCCCATTCCCCGGGGCCCCGGGTACACATCCTGTACCCACCGGGACTGTCGCGCGCCCGTCTCTCTCTGCCCGCACCCCCCGAGGCTCCCGGTGCACAGTCCGGACCCTGCGATGCTCCTGCTCCCGGCACACCGCCCGCACGCCCCGTCGCTTCCCGGACTCCCGCCCTCATCCCGCAACCCACGGGGCTCCGGGGCACTGCCCGCAGCCTGCACCCCCAGCCCTTCCCGGGCTTCCACTGCACTGCCCGCATCCCCGGCCCTCCCCAGGCTCTCGCCCGCATCCCCGGTCGGCCGCTCCACCGTGCCCGGATTGCCCGCGCCACCCCGTCGCTGGGACAGGGGTATGGACGCGGACCAGGACCAGCCTCACCTCTCCGCCTGCTCCGCCGCTCTCTCCGCCGCTCCGCGCCACCGCCCGCCCCGGGCCCGCCCGCTGCCGGTGGGGGCGGCGCCGCACCCGCCCTGGCTCCCCCTCCGGGCTCCGCTCCCCTCCGCCCGGTGCTCCCGGTGCCACCGGTCCGCCGTGCCCCTGCCGTGTTCACCTCGTCGGGAGGGAGCCGCCGTAGGGAGAGGGGCTGGAGAGACCTCAGCTCTTCACTCCCGCGCCGCACGCTGCCGGTGCTGGAGCCACACAGCAACGGGCTCACAGAGCCGAGAACCCATCGTCCTCCCAGGAGCCCCAGCCCGTCACTGCTGCGGGGCTGCAGGGACAGAGCACGAGCTCTGCTCCACTGAGCACACCGTTGCCACAGTCTCTCAGCACCGTCAGGAAGATGCAAACAGGTCTTAAACCCTCCACCGCCACTTTTGTCCCCACTTGGCTGAGCCAGGCAAATGAACATGCCAGGAAAGGCGCTTCCCACCCACCAGCACAGGCAGAGCAGAGGCCAGGCAGGAAATTCACACAGAAATGAGCTAAAAAGGTTTGCTTTAAAAACAGGCAGAAGTGACAGGGCATCTGCTGAGAACATCACACCAGAAATGGCACCCGTGGGTGCTGACGATAACACTGTGCTCACCCCGGCACCTGCTCCACACCAGCCACCACCGCGGGAGCGGGAAGGGAGGTGTGAACACTGTGAGGTGGCATCACTGCCATGGTGGAAGGGATGGAAGTGACCTGCTTGGTGAGCAGAGGGACACAGTGAGCCCCAGCCCTCATGCAGGAGGGGTACCATGGGCAGCGCTGCCAAGGAATGGAAAACCATTTCCTCCAGGAATCCCAACACACAAGCTTCTGGGACACTTGTCCCAGGGCACAGGAGGCTCCTGGTAGGACTGAATGCCCACATTGCACATTGGAGAGGGAACAGCTTGAAGCAGGAGCCCAGCCCAGGACTTTGCCTGTGTGCAGCAGGAAGTGGGGGGTGTCCCAGTCTGGAGCCCCTTGGCCCCACAAGGTGGTATCACTGTCCATCCCACTGCCGGCTTGGGGTGTCCTTCTCCACGTGGGCCAGGTAGTGGTCATAGTTCTCCTCGCACCTCCTCACGCAGTGCAGGAAATAATCCTCATCAGCAATGGCCTCCAGCAGGTCTGTCTGTACCAGGCACACGTCATACAGCTCCGAGGTGGGCACGCTCCTGGGGCTGCTGCTGCCCCGCTCCGAGAACACCTGCAGGGAGAGCAGGGCCTGGCAGAAGCACTTGTGCCCTCTGGTGTGCCTTGTCCTCTCCCGGCCAGGCACCTCTGTGCTGGCTGTGGGTCGGGGGCAGAGGACAGGGGGATCCCATCTCCGTCCCAGCAGCACAAGGTGAATTTTCTCCAGATTTCTCCTCCCTCCCAGAAAGTGCCTTTGGTTCCAAACCAGCTTGTCACACATGTTGCTGGTGCTCCACTAAAGGAACACACCACACAGCCGGAAGAAAATAATTCTGTGGAGCAGCCAACCCCAGGAAAACCTCTGCCAACAGCTCTCCTTTGGCTGCCACAGGAGGGAACAGGGGCCTCACCCTCTGATCTTCACCATGTCTCTGCCTAAGGTCACCTGGTAAACTGTTTCCCTTCCAGCACTGCTCTGTCACCATCACTGACATGGAGACAGCACTGCAGAGATGGTGATGCAAGAGGAGGGGGAAGATGGCATCCAACCTGGCTGCAGGACAGCAAGGTCCCAGCAGTGAGGATGAGCTTGGCTGCTGCCCAGACTCCCACGAGGCCTGCTGCCACCATAACTGGATCATACCTGTGTGATCTGGCACAGGAGCAGCCCTGGGGCTGGGCTGCAGGGCTGCCCTTGAGACAAGCTGAGCAGCACAACCGACCAGCCACACCAGCTACTGATGGCAAAAGCAGGAACTCCTTGATCAGGGAAACAGCCTGGGGCTGGAATGCAGCAAGTGGAGCTGTGTGAGCCACTCTCTGTCTGCTGCAGACGTGCAGGCAGAGCTGCTGCACACAGGAGCTGTTGCAGTAACTCCCTTGAACCAGGTACAGCACAGACCAAACTCTATTCCTGACAGTAACAACTCCTGCCACCAGCTACAAAACTACCTCATCCCTCACAACACCCTGTCTGCCTGGCAAACGCTGCTGACCATTCACCAGCTGCTGCAGGTTTTCCCCCCAGCACTGTCTCCTTACAAATGGAAATGGGAAGGAGTTGAGACCACTCCTGTGCTGGTGGCACAGGGTGCAGTGACACCAGGGCTACACACCTCAATCCCCCTTTGTAGCCTCATGAAAAGGACACAAAACATGCCTGACCTCACCAGTGTCAGCCTCAGTGTGGCCTTCAGCCACTTACCTGTGGGTGGACAATGGTGTCCGCATCATCTAGCCGGATATTGTCATCGATGAAGATGTGGTGAACATCAGGATCGTGGGGGTCTATCCACAGGGGCTTCCCACCCCGGGAAGAAAAATTATTTCTGGCCCACCTGAAACAGTTACCAGGAGAAGAAGCAGTCAGGGGAGGGAGAAGGTGACAGCTCCCAGGCAAAGGCAGGCTGTACTGCAGGGAAGTGGGATGCAGAATGTCCTGTCTTGCTGCCCACTGTGGCCTCCTGGGAAAGGCATTTTGCACCAAGGTGACAAATCAGGGGTTGTTTGGAGAGAAGCAAGGAGTACACCAGGAGATGGAGACCTGAGGAAAGGTATGAGAGCACCATCAGGCTACATACAGGAAAAACAGGGAGTGCATAAGTGACAGGAGCCCAAAATGCAAAAAGACTTCAAAACTAGGAGATATCTCAGAAGCTCAGAGAATCACAGGAGACAATATAATGCCCAATCCACTTCCTAAGTGTCCTGTTTCTCACCAGTCAAAGTGGTCTTGGAAGCCTCCAATCCCCTCAAAGGAGCTGAAATAGTTGTAAAGCTTTCTTCCATCTTCCCGGGTGGCCAACCGCTCCGTGTCCCGTGTCAGCACCACCTCCCGCTTGCTGCAGCGGATCTGGCCTGGGGTGAGGTCCACAGGGAGCTGCAGGACCACAGAAAGCAAGGGAGGAAAGGTTTCCAAAGCAGACAGGTTGTTTCATGCAATGGCAGAGACCAAGAAGCAGGGTGGAGACTCCCCATCACCGCAGTGTGGGAGAACTGTGCTGGGAGAAGACAAGAGGAGGTGTGGAAACGCCCCCAGCCAAAAGTCATCCCTTTCCCAGGGATGGAAAGGAATGACCTCCTAGCTGCGCACTGCCCCTGTTTCATTCTCTGCTCCCCATAAATGCTCCAAGAAATAAGTGAAGCATCTCCTGAAGATCATTCCCAGTGCTCCTGCCCGGTGTGCTGCCAGGGGGAGAGAAGAGAGCACAGCTGTGATCAGCTGTGAGCCAGGGAGCCCTGCACTGCTACAGCAGCCACTTCCCGGGAGAAGGGATGCTCTGTCCAACCCGGGATTCCCCAAGAGGAGACCGTTCCCACACAGGATCTGCACACACACGTGCTCCCCCACAGCTGACAGCCTCATCCCGAGAAACCGGTGCTTTTAAAGCAGTCTGGCCAAGTGGCTGGAGAGCAGCTTGGCACGCAGGGACTCTGTGGGACCACTTGGCTGCTTTTCCCCATCCCACCGAACCCTCGGGGCACCACTCACCGCCACATCCCGCAAGGTGGGGAACAGGGGGTGCTGCCCGTCCAGGGCACTGCTGACAGCCTGCAGGGCGCGGGGCAGGTCGGTGCCGAAGGTCCTGAAAACCACGGCGAAGGCCCGACCATCCCGGTGCAGTGTGTCCAGGAGCCGGAAGAAGGAGGGAAGGATCAGGTGATAGCGCTCGCCGGGCTCTCCCGGCACGGACAAGGCGTCGTGCGGCCGGCCCGGCCACTCTAGCAGCTGCAGGTGGCGGGCGTGGAGGCTGCGGAAGCGGCGGCCCGGCTCGGCCTCGGTGAAGGCAGGGTCCCGGCCGTGGGCACTGTAGTAGCTGAGGGCGCCGGGGCACGGCGGGCAGAGGGACGGACGGTCGCTCACCCACTCCCACTCGCCTGCAAGAAGAGAGGAGCGCGCTCAGCGCCTGCCGCCGCCACCACACCGGCTCCCCCCGCCCCGGTGCTCACCGGCGGCCCCGGCGCGGCCCCAGGTGACGGTGCTGAGGAAGGTGTTGAGCGCCGCGCGCGGGCCCTGCCCGGTCACCG
Source organism: Pachyramphus minor (assembly GCA_013397135.1). NCBI lineage: Eukaryota > Metazoa > Chordata > Aves > Passeriformes > Tyrannidae > Pachyramphus > Pachyramphus minor. The sequence goes on from VYXB01001157.1 coordinate 37,101, forward strand.
TGTCCGCCACAACCACGGTGTTGTTGAGGTCCACGTGCAGCACCAGGCGCCGCCGCCGCGCGGCCCTGCCGTTCATGGCCCGGCCCCTGTCCCGGTCCCGATCCCTATCCCGCCACTCACGGCCCGGCCCCGTTACCTGGTGACGGCGCCGCTTCCGCCGGGGCGCCCCCTGCCGGNAGGAGCGCGCTCAGCGCCTGCCGCCGCCACCACACCGGCTCCCCCCGCCCCGGTGCTCACCGGCGGCCCCGGCGCGGCCCCAGGTGACGGTGCTGAGGAAGGGGTTGAGCGCCGCGCGCGGGCCCTGCCCGGTCACCGTGTCCGCCACAACCACGG